>CM024614.1:600000-1115809 GCA_014182575.1 Eucalyptus decipiens | reverse complement strand
GTTGATGTCTTTGGAATTTGATTTCACTTAATAAAATAAGCGATTGACGTTGTCATGGACCAATCTTATTTGTTATAATACTTCTTGTGGCTATTTTACATTGACAGTGACAACACGGCTAACCTAAGATCACCAATCCGTACTGTTCCGGAGCGACAATGGTCGAGCAACACCGACAAAACGCGTGTTGCTGAACAAACTCGCATCGTTGCCCTCGACCGAGATGAAGCAAGTCTAATGTTCTTGAGCAACTCTCTAGCAGATTGATTCTCTCCGGAGGCAAACACGCCCCACCCGCTCCGCAAGTTGAAGTGGTGTTACCACAACATGCTCCTGCGACTGATCCGAAAGATAAAGGCAAGAATATGTTCGCAATTGGGACATCAACCTCTGATGGTGCTTCCAAGGAGAAAATTACTGATGTGTCTCAAATTGTGGTTGATGAGGAGGTACAAGTAATACACTCGGCTGTATCGAAGACAGAACAAGAAAAACGCATGGCAAAAATCGAAGAGAAACTCAAACAGTTGCAGGGTTCATTTAGCCAAGACCCAACTGATCTGTCTCATTATGCAAAGATCAAGATGCCAAAGAAGTTCAAAATGCCGGACTTTGAAAAGTATGATGGCACCTCTTGTCTTGAAGATCCATTTTTGCGAGACTTATGTGGTCGGGATGACCCAATATGTTGATAACATCCCCTTGATGATTCAACAATTTTCAAGCAAGCCCGACAGGACCGTCGCAATGGTACATCATGAAGATTAATGCCTGAGACTTGGGAGGATTTGACCCGATGCCTTCTTCCAAGCAATATAAGTATAATATTGATGTCACTCCATCTCGGGAAGATTTACTTCGACCTTTGAGAAGAAGAGGATGGAATCTTTCAAGGCATATGTCACGAGATGGAGGGCTATAGCTGCTCAAATTACTCGGAGCCGACGTAAAAGGAGCCGATGGATTTGTTCATGAAGACACTCCGGCGAATATCGAAGTCGAATCTTTGGGATCGATTGCAAGGTCATTCAATCAACTAATCCCGTTGGCGAGCGAATTGAAGTAGCATTGCGTGATGGATGGGCGTCGATCAAATCAGCTCATATGGGAGAGTCTCAACCAAGAAGGATAAGGAACCAGAAGCGGAGGTTAATGCAACATGTGCAACCACCTCGCCCTACCCCAAACACCCATCGGGAGGAGCACGACCATTCTTTGGCCAGCAAGAACTCTTCCCGGGCGTCAATTTACACCACTTCCTAAGCCCTTGTCCAAGATCTTGCCGACCCTTGAAGAAGGATTACTCGCTAAGGAACCCAAGCGATCTAATCTGAGCGTTTCCCCAACTATGATCCATCCAAGACATGTGCTTATCATATGGGGAGGTAGGGACAGACGGTTGACGGTGCTATACGCTGCAACACAAAATCCAAAATCTTTTGGATGCCAAGGTGGTCTCATTCCGCGATGTACACCCGAACATCCAGAATAACCCACTCCCGACCACCCGGAAGTCAGTGAATGCCATTTTCGGTTTTGATGCTTTGAGCCGACCATGTTTCGAGATGATGCATGAGGAAGCAGGTGATGGACACCCGGGGCAAAACAGAGTGTTGGCAAGTTCGATTACTATGTAAAGTATTCGGCTCCTCCGGGCTCCTACTTCAACCCCGGGGATATCATCCCGGATGGATGGGGTGGCATAGATGATCCCGCACCTCCAAGATTGAGAGCTTTGATGACGCACTCGAAGGAATTATTCAAGAGAATTTAGTGTTTGCCATCGACAAAGCTCAAGAGTAGGAGAATTTTAATTATTTGCAAACTCCTCTGCTTGGCAGAGTCTTTTATCATTTCCATATTTGCATATTTGCATTTTCAATTCTAGGATTTCCCTCATTTCAATAATGTAATTTGCTTTTCATCAATAAAATACATGGAGATTTCATATTTTAAGGGCATGTTGAAGTACACCAAACTAGCCCCGTGATGAAATCCTACCAAAAAAAAAACGAGCCTTCAATTAAGGTCAGGCTTCTTCATGTTCTCTTTGAAAAATTTTAAAATAAAATAATTTTCCAGCATGCATCTAATTTACCCTGTTTGTTTCTTTTAATTATTTACTTTATGTTTCAGGTGCAGCCCTGCGTACATTTAAGGAACTTCTTTGAGCTCCCTTGCAAAGAGGGGTAAGACATAGACATTTAACAGCTTTGACTTTATGATTTGACGTGCTAGAATAGAGCATGGCCTTTTTATCATTATAGAATGCTTTCACATGATATTATGCAATCTGTCAATTCCACTTGAAATTTATCAAGATGGATAATTCAGTGAAAGATGTCGAATTACTTGAACATGCTAAATGAGGTGTGAAAGGCAAGCCTTATCCCATACACAGTCCCTTGTTTATACATTGTGAGGTGAGTATGAAACGTCTTGTACTTCAAGGTGAAGAGTTTTCTTGCGAAAAGTACGACAACTAAAATGACGAGGGCAGCTCATTTCTCTATCTATGAACCCTTGTTTAACCCCTCTTTGAGCCCAAATACTTGAAGAATTTCTTTCATACTACCCTGTCAAGAACCACCCCATCGGGGCAAATGGAGGTAAGTTGACATTGAAGGAGAGTGAAATGGATCGAAATTTTCTTGCTTTCACTTGCATCAATCTTCAAGTTATGCTATTACAGTGAATTCATGTGATAATTTAAGTGCCTTAGGATGACGAAGAGCGGTTCTTTCTTTATCCTACACACTTATATCTTTTGCATAGCCCACTTGAGCCTATGAATTCATTTCATGTCAAACCCAGTTGGTGATCATCCCCCACACTGGGGCAAGATGAAAGACAATCATTCGAATAGCATGGTCTAAAATGCTGATGAAAGAAGACTGTTGAGTCCAAAGAAAATAAGTGCAAAAAAAATAAAGGGCATGAAAAAGCAGTGTGCCTAGTAAAAGCAAGGCCAATGCCCGTGAAAAGAAGAAGAAAATGACTGATGAATTGGGGGGCATAAAAAGGGCGGTGTGCCTGATCGATGCCCATCATCAAAGAAAAATGATGTTGAGAAAAGATCTCTAGTTGAATAATTATTGGCATCTTGAGCCAATAAAGAAATCTGTCAAGAAGACAATTTGTGGTGAAGAAAACTGGTGGCAATATTAAGATGATCACCAACTCTTACCCATTACACACATCTTTGAGCCTAACGATCCTTTCGTTTCTCAGCCCATGAACCCAGCCTATGTTACGTCCCTTACAAAGTCTCTTCAGATTATGGCACTTGAATTAACATGGGAATTCACATGTTTTAAGCATTGCTCTAAAAGTGCGAGCAAGATTATATCTTTCTCATTTCTTGGGGTTCTTGACTTGTAAACCCTGGAGATGATTACGAGAATTGTTCTTTCAATTGCTTTGACTAAAAGAATCCATTTGTTAAGCCATTGACCAAACCCACATTATAGTACTGTTAAAGACCTCTCGGATTGGTAAGGTCAATGCGGTTAAGAAAATTCGAACTCTTGTCGACAAGATGATGATAAGATTGAGTGATATATTCACCATCAATGGTCGGGACAAATAACCCCTCCTAAATGAGAGTGAGTGAAAAAGCCTTTTTCACACCAAAAGTGTCTCATTTAGCATGTTCAAGAGATTCACACTATAACTGAAAATTGTCCTTGTGATAATTTTTCCAGTAGAAGCTTGATAAAGCCATCATGCATGGACCTTCATTGAATTTTTCCTCAAAGACCAAAAAATTGTCTTTGAAACCCTGAGTTTGTTCAGTCATCTTGGTGCTTGATGAGAATTCCAAGTACCCATTTATAAAATGTTTTCAAATGTCTAGTGTGAACCCCAGATATTTGAACCCTTAAACGCTTGATGTGATACCAAGTGTTTGTCTTTCCAAACGTCTGATGTGACTTCCAGATGTTTAGTAAATGTTTTCAAATGTTCAGCATGAATTCCAGAATTTGAATCTTTAAATGCTTGATGTGACTTCCAAGTATTTGTATTTTCAAACATCTGAATGTGATTTCCAAGTGCTTAGGATCTGATGAGAGTTCCAGATCTCTAAAGACTTTGAGCCTTTCAATTATCTGAAGAGATTTCCAGATGTTGGTCGGAGTCTTATAGGAATCATTTCACACCTAATAATACTTTTCGAATCTCCGGATAAGTATGACAGTGTACGTGTTCTTCTTTGCATTTGCATTTCATTAAGCATGGAGACATAGAAATATATGCTCTTGATAAAATCATTACATTTACATTGCATTATTGCATGACCTTGCATTTCAAAGAGAATTAAATTTATTTGAAAAAGAGGTCATTAACATTTGCATATACATTCCATATTCATTTTGCATTCATTTTGCATTTGCATTTCATTGAGCATAGACACATTGAAATATATGTTCTTGACCAAATCATTGCATTTACATGGCATTCTTTATTGCATGACATTGCATTTATTTGAGTCCATTTCTTAGAAAAAAAAAAAAAAAGGTCATTACAATTAGCATTTGCATATTCATTTTGCATGGTTTAAATTTAGGTGTCATTTATCTTTGAAGGAAACCTCTACGAGCTTCCCTTCAAAGAGGGGCAGCTGTTGACACCTAATTTAAACTTACAAAATAAAAATGGAAAATAATCTTTAATTAGAGGGAAATTTTGAAAAATATTTGAATTCAAAAATTCAATAACCGTGTGTTTTTGGAGCCACTATTTTGTTGAGCGGTTGAGCAAATATGTGCAAATCTTCACCTGCAAAAACAAAGTCGAGTGATTCTTCTATAAAAAGGAATGCGAGGTTTCGGAATAAACAGGGGGCTTCTCTTCACGGTTCGTCCAAAAAATAGTAAATTGAAGAGAAAAAAAAGGAAGAAGAAGTACAGTGGCAGAAAGTGAATGGGGGGATTTCTTTCGGTCAAAAATTGAAAAGTGAAAAAAGAGAAAACAGAGGAGAAGGGCTTCGTTTCTTGAGGAAAGAAGAAAAAAGTCAGAAAAAGTACAGAGCCAGAGAGAGACAGAAGGGGAAGGCGTGAAAGCGACGTGAGAGAGAGAGAGAGAGAGAGAGACCGGTGAGAAGAGACGTGTAGCAGGGAGAAAAAAAAGAGAACAGGGGTGGAACTGTTCTTCTTCCTCGTGGGCACCCCAGCCGCTCGGCCCCGATCCTCACCAGCCACAGCGGCCGTTCGCTGCAGCCGCGCCGCCGCTGGTCCGCTGTTTCCATCTGCTGGACTGCCATCGCAGCAACACCTCCGCACGGGGTCCTTTCTACGACGCCAAAAATGATTTGAGCCGCCGGCCACCTTCGTGCGAACACCACCCGCGAGTTCACATCCGCCGCCTTCACCCCTTGCCCTCGTGAAGACCCGACGCTGCCGCTCGCTGCACTGACCCGCGAAGTGCTTCGCCAGTCACCGATTCCACGCCGGCCACCGCACCGGCGTTTCTTCTGCACCGACGCCCCAGTCGCCGGTTCCCTGCTCTGCCTCGACGACCACACAGCAACGCCTCACACCGGTGACCCGCGAGCCCTCCTCGCCGACCCCGACGCCGTAGTAGCCCATCCCCGACACCGGAGCTCTGCTGCTCCCGATCCGTGCATCCTGACGCCGTCCGCCGCTCGTGTCCTCCCCTCGCGACGCTGACGTTGCGCCTTAGCCCGAGCCACCATTGCTGCGACCTGCGACCCTGCTGTTCGCCGGTCATCGACGCCGCACCTCCCTGCTGCTGTTGCTGCCGCTCAGTCCTCACCGGAGCTCCGATTCCGGCCCGCTCCGACGCTGACCAACCTTCATCCGAAGTTGTCCAGCAAGTTTAGTACTGTTGGTATTATTTTCCTTGTGCAGGTCATTTAAGGCTCGAGAGGGGTGAGCTTGGCATCGTTCCTTGCTGATTTCCATCTTGGAAATAATTTTTCTAAGCTAGGTAAATACTTTTATAAGTTCAAATTTTAGGTTTCATAGTTGGTGATTTGTTCTAATTTATTTTTATTATTATCCAATTAGAAAATATGTCACATTAAGTCACTGATAATCAAAATATTGGTGAGTCATGAGCGTCGGGTTAGATTTTTGATTATTTTGACTTTTTAGGACAAATTCATGATTTGCCTTGCATTATTGATGTGTATTAAAATATATGTCATTGATATACATTGATGGATTATATTTTGGTGCGTTATCACATATTATGCATATCCAGAATTTATGTACTTAGGTCCATATGCATTTTATATTTAAAACTTTGCATTTTTAAGATTCATATAGAATTATGATGATTTTCTTTTAATAAAACCAAAAAAAAATAAAAAAATAAAAAATAAAAAATGTTATTTAGGTCATATAAATCACACCACATGTTGCGTTTTAATTAGTAGGTGATAGGTTAATGTTTTATCATTTTCATCATGTAGTATTTTTTTATAATAAAAATAAAAAATGTCAAAAATTAGCATCGCGTCATTATGTCATCTTTTTTTTAATAAAAATTACCGAGTCATTTCAAATAAAAAAAAAGAAAACACAAAAGTCTTTTACCTGGTTAATTAACAGTTTAGTTCATAATTAATTCAATGTCATGTCATCATTGTTTAATATATGTTGCATATGTGTAATAAAAAAATTATTAAAAAATCACAAAAGAACATGCATATAATTATTATGTCATTCATCTCATATCATGAAACACATGCATATTTAGGATTATATAAATAAGATTGCATACATATAGTGATAGTTCTAGTTAAGCCATATGAATTGCATTTCCATATCTTAAAGTAAAATTCATGCATATTAAGTTTAAATTAAGATCGCATATAATTAATATTTTTTTAAAAGAAAAAAGAAAAGTAGGTGTCGGTCATTTAGAAATCATGTTTAGGGCATGCATTTTTGTTAATATTTTCATTGAATGTTACTTTATTGATTGTGCACCTGCATGACCACCATTTGCATGTTAGTAGCTTAGATTAAAATTAATCAACATTGTTTGCAAAATATTTTTTTAAAAAAATATTTATTTTTGACAAGATCAAGGCAATATTAGGTGTTGCATTTATGAATGATTGTTTGTCTATGGTAATAACTCTTCTTACATAACTTCTATCTTTTTTGAAACTACACAGTTGCCCGTTTGCTCCTGCTACGAAGATGATCAAAGCTGTGACGGGACCAAAATATGATGGAAAATACCTTCATAAGCTTGTCAAAGAGAAACTCGGAAACAGACGATTGCATCAAACATTAACAAATGTTGTGATCCCAACATTCGACATCAAGAGTCTTCAGCCAACCATCTTTTCTAGCTACGAGGTTCATCTTTCTTGTCCCTGAAATATAACTCGCTTTTTTTTAAATATTGTTTATTTCGTGTTACATGTAGAAAAGTAATTAAATAGATATGTTTTTTAATTTTGGATAAATTTGCAGGTAAAGAGAAAGCCAAGCATAAACGCCTTGCTCTCGGACATATGCATCTCAACCTCAGCAGCACCAACTTATCTCCCAGCTCATTACTTTGAGACCCAGGACTCCACGGGAAAAATTAGAGAATTCAACCTCATAGATGGCGGCGTAGCTGCGAACAACCCGGTATGCAAAGCTAATTTTCCCTATTGTTGTTTAATGTGGATCGTGACTTGACGACACACAGTATTAAATCACTAATTTGACGTTGCTCAAAATAGACCTTGGTTGCGATGGGGGAAGTGACGAAGGAGATCATGGGAGGAAGCTCGGATTTCTTCCCCATAAAGCCGATGGATTACAGAAGGTTTCTGGTGATATCACTCGGGACCGGATCGCAAAAAGTCGAAGGGAATTACGACGCAAGGGAAGCTGCTAAATGGGGAGTGCTGGGCTGGTTGAGTAGCAATGGTGGGAGCCCGTTGGTCGATGTGTTCATGCAAGCGAGCGCCGATATGGTCGATTTCCACCTCTCTGCGGTCTTCCAGGCATTACACCTTGAAGCCAACTACCTCCGAATCCAGGTATAACAGAGTTAAGATTCTCGAATTTCACTTGCATAACATTGACCTTGATGTCCTCCTCGAGGATTTCCTAGCTGTAGCCGAAACACTGTATATTGATTCTCATAAATGAAACTCATAGGACGACACATTAAGCGGTTCAGTGGCATCTGTCGATATCGCTACAAAGAAGAATCTGAACGACTTAGTCAAAACCGGTGAAGCACTATTGAAGAAGCCGGTTTCGAAGGTGGATTTGGAGACGGGTCAATGCGATGCGTGTAAACTGGAGACTAATGAAGAGGCTCTTAGAAGGTATTGAACTATTAGAACAATGAAATCAATTCTTTCATGTATTTAAAGGTTTATGGTTTATTAGTTGTCCGGTCGAGGTTACTTAAGTGCGATTATCCAATTTGGTTTCAGGTTCGCCAAGCTCCTTTCAAATGAAAGACAACTTCGTCATGCAAGGTCGCCACATGGACATAATTCCACGAATTTGAAACGATGCTAGTCGTGGAATATTTCTACAGTCTTGAAGATTCTTAGGGGACACGTCATCCATTCTTTGATTGCTTTTGTGTATAGGCATTTTATGGACTTCTTTTATTCTTTCCATTCTTCTCCATTAAATTCCGAAGAGAAGTTTGCTGCATCATTGGATGTAACTTTTTTCAATATTATACTTTCAGATGATTTTTTTTTTTAAAATGTTTTTAACTGGTCTGAGCTTGTACAGCATGATCAAATGAATAAAAGTTCTCATTACCTCAAGCTTGTGACCTACTACCACAAAGTCATCAGTTCCTCTATGATCGATTCTTTGTAAATTTTAGAAGTTAGAAAGAAATGTGAATAAAAGTTCAGAGAGAGAGAGAGAGAGAGAGGTATATTAGAATGAGAGTTAATAACCTGAAAAACCCCAAATTGGTACACGTATGACAAATTTATCTCAAATTAATTTGTTTGATTGCCAAAAACCCCAAGCTAGTATATTTATGACAAATATACATTCCGTTAAATAAGATTAATATTGCAAAAACCACAAAAATTGTGTAACTATGACAAACGGAAAATAAAATCTTAAATCGGTACACTAGTCAACTATCAAGTGATATCCAATTTAGCAATTTGACAGTAAAACTTAACTAAAATTAATATAGGGTCAATTTATTACAAGTATACCAACTTAGGGTAAATTTGTCAAAGGTGTATCAATTTAGGGTTTTTGTGGTCAAAGAATTTGTTTTTGGTAAATTTGTCACACGTATATCTTAGTTTGGAGTTTTCAGGATATTAACTCTTAGAAAAATGAAAAATGTTGGTGACTAACTTAAATAAGAGTTAGATAACACAACACTTATTGGTAAATTAATGGTAGAAAAAGATCAAAATGCAAGTAAGTTTACAAAAAAAAAAAAAAAAATTGTTAGCCAGCAAATCAGAAAAATAGTTAGCAATTTAGATGGAAAAAATTTGGAAAGTCGCATTAAATTTTTTAAAGTTTTATGGAACAACTCGTAATTTGAAGACATTGATAAGGATGATGAATAAAAGTGGGTAAAACATAACGATTTCTTTGTTTTAGAGATGAGACAAGTTGGTAGCTTAAAAAAATATATTGGTAACTAACTTAAATAAAACTTTGTAATGAAAACCAATGTAATAAGAAATGCAGGGAAAAGTTGGTAAGAAAAATAAGAAAACTTGCTCGTTTACAAACTTTCAAAAATTGTTGGTAAGTTCATAAATATGTCAATATGTTACCATCAAATTACCGAGAAATCTGGTAATCAGTGGTTTTGTTTTTGCAGTTTTGACACTTAATCACTATTTCAAAATTAGACTGGCACGAAAAACGAAAAAGAAAAAAAAAAGATCCGTCTGTTTTAGAAAATAGCAGTTAAATCGTCCATTTTGGTTCCATCTTGAATGGAAACAAAAGCTTTTGATTCGCTCTAGAGGCCAATACACGTTAGAGTTTCGGCAGAGCCACCACCTACAACCATCACGTGCAAAGTATAATAACAGTCAAGCTCCTCACGAACTCCGAAGACTGGCGGATGCAGCGGATACCATCAAATAATCTAACACAACACCTTCTATTGTTCTTATGATTCTCGGTAGTGAATGATGACGAAGTTCTTCAAGGATAGGATGAGCAGACCCGACCGGACCACCCACTTCAAGTCTCCTGTGGCTGATCCCGCCTCTTCCCGCATCTATTCTGCTTTCTGCCTAACGAGTTCATTTATCCATTAAAAGGGAATAGAAAATCCCAGAAGCAACGTTTAGAAACGTGATTCAATTCTTAAGTTTTACATTGACTATGCTATTTAGGAAAGCCTGCAACGCTGGGACCACGACGAGCTTAAATGGTCAAAGATGGAAGAGCAAGAAGTACCGCCGATTAGGGTTCCACGCGTTTGTTATGCCGCCAAAAAAGAGTGATGTTTGAATACGCAAACCACGAGATTATATTTATTAGATCGAATTCATCGTATTACAAAAATCTATTGGAACCACTAAAAAATGGTACTTTTCATGTATTATGATTGATTTTGTTCATCATATGATCTTTAGGTTTAGATTTATAATATACTCTCCCAAATAATGATGCAGATTTATTTTTCAACATTTCTTATTGGAATTCAATGCACCATCATTTGCTTGTGTGACAAGTAGTTTTGACTATGGTTGGTATTGGCGACCCCGCCGACTTATCGCAAACACGTTAGTTATATCAATTCCAGGTTAACATACCACAATAGTGTTTTTGGGTGATTCTTGAAGGAATCACTAAATAAATTCTAGGACCAAAACATAAACGAGATTTTATGTATGTCTCGGCGTATGAATTGTTTGAAAATTTTGAAAAGGAGTATCATCAATGTCATTGAACATCAAGGAATGTGTATGGAAATATATTTGTCCCTTTACCGTTTCTCTGTGCTCAAGTAAGCAGAGTTTCGACCCCAGAAAGAACAAAAGACATATATTCTCATTCTTTGTATAAGCTAATCCTTGGCTATAATCCGGTTATCGAAAGGACAGTAAGATCCCAACAAATCATAGCAAATCGATTGAATTTGGAAGCAATATAATAAAGAAGATAGCAGACATTATGACAAAAGCAAAATTACTCAGAAGCGAAATTAGTTGAAGCTCATTAAGGACGAGTAGAGAAGCCGTTGGAGCACATTCGACATGACGTGGTGATGAAAAAGGTGATAGAATGACATATAAATCAGACAGGATGTAAAATAACGCTCTTCCTTTATTTTCCCCTTTAATTTCAGAGGCGTGAATTGAACTTATCAAACGGTCTTGGTTCGAAACCTGCGAACTTCATTTTCAATCTTCCGGTGAGTTTTCATTTCATTCTCTCTTATCTGTAAGCCGAGAGCTTTACGCACAGCATTTCATGGCACCAATTCACTCCCCCTGCAGGACGATTAATCAGGATTTAGGGTTGGCTGCTTCCAAAATGGTCCCCGTGCCTTTCGTTTACTTTTCAGACCTACAAGTCTCTCCTGGGGCGTTGAAAGTCTCAACGATAGTTCTCACTTGCATGGTGACCGCTCAAACTCATCATCGGCTAGGTACTTCCCAAGAAAAAAATTCATGATTCGGCCTTTGAAATGCGGACTTTTCAATGGTTTTCTTGGATTGAAGAATCAGCAGTCCAACTTGAAACAGTTCCGAACAAGATCTTACGCGCAATTTCGGTCAAATTTTGAATTAAGCATAGCCTATAAGTACTTCTTATCAAGATCAAGGCCATAGAGCTCGCATTTCCAGCTTCCTCTGCAAGCATCGTATTTGGAATTCAACACAGTTGCAATTCAATCCTTTTCCTCAAAGTCTCTCTCTCTCTCTCTCTCTCTCTCTCTCCTCCCCCCAATTACATGATCGCATCCATGGAAACGACAACGAGCTTGCCTCTTCAGCCTCCAACTTACGGAAACCTCATCGCATACCTGGAAAGGACAACGAGCATGCCTCTTCAGCCTCCAACTTACGGAAACCTCATTACAATTCTCAGTATTGATGGTGGAGGGATAAGAGGGCTTATCCCAGGAACCATCCTCGCTTTCTTAGAGTCTGAACTTCAGGTATAATTACATAGACATCAGTCATTTGCTAAGGCTTTTGCACTTTCTTTGTAAGAAACGCTTTGCTGCGTGCTATAATCACTTGCAGTTCACTTTTTCATGCATGCATGTCCCATGCAAATTTTGATTCATAACTAGAGAACATATCTTTGTGGACTGGTGCAGAAACTAGATGGTGAAGACGCGAGAATAGCAGATTATTTTGATGTTATTGCTGGAACGAGCACCGGCGGTCTCGTCACGGCCATGTTAACCACCCCCAATGATAACAATCGCCCCTTATTTGCCGCAAAAGACATTAAGGATTTTTACCTTGACAATTGCGCTAAAATCTTTCCTCAAGACAGGTGCTCTAAATTTCCAAGCCGATATAGGTGTCATGTTTACGAAGTAATGTTTTCTCGAATGACTTTCTAACATAATGTCTTTATAAATTGAAAACTACAGTTGTCCTTTTGCGCCTGCTACGAAGATGATTAAAGCTGTGACTGGCCCAAAATATGATGGAAAATATATGCATAAGCTCGTGAAAGAGAAACTCGGGAACGCAAGATTGCACCAGACATTGACTAACGTCGTTATCCCAACGTTCGACATCAAGCGTCTTCAGCCAACGATCTTTTCTAGCTACGAGGTTCATCTTCTTGTCCCTAACATGCAATTTGTTTCCTTATTTTTATATTTCCTTTGTCTTTATTAATTATGACATATAGATAATCATCTAAGTATTATTTTTCGGAAAATGAGTAGGTGAAGAAAACGCCGACTCTAGACGCCTTGCTCTCGGACATATGCATCTCAACCTCAGCAGCACCAACTTATCTCCCGGCTCATTATTTCGAAACCCAAGACTCCACAGGAAAACTGAGAGAATTCAACCTCATAGATGGCGGCGTAGCCGCAAACAATCCGGTATGAAAGAACTATATTTTGGCTGACCTGACCAAACAAAACGTGTTTGTATAATTTCTAACTTCACATCATTCATTATGCAGACGTTAGTTGCAATGGGCGAAGTGACGAAGGAGATCATGGGAGGAAGTTCGGATTTCTTCCCTATAAAGCCGATGGATTACAGAAGATTTTTGGTGATATCGCTCGGGACTGGTTCACGAAATTCTGAAGGGAAGTACGATGCAAGTGAAGCGGCCAAGTGGGGAGTGTTGAACTGGTTGACCTGCAACGGCGGGAGCCCGTTGATTGATGTGTTCATGCAAGCGAGTGCCGATATGGTCGACTTCCACCTCTCTGCGGTCTTCCAGGCCCTGCACCTTGAAGCCAACTACCTCCGGATTCAGGTATTCTTATTGCACCTTGAATGATTCAAGAAAATTAACAACTTGAAGAACTTGAGTTGACTCGCTAATCAAAATTGGAATGGCAGGACGATAACTTAAGGGGGCCGTGGCATCCGTGGATATAGCAACGAAGAAGAACCTGAACGACTTAGTCAGAACCGGCGAAGCACTACTGAAGAAGCCGGTTTCAAAGGTAGATCTGGAAAAGGGTGGATGCGAGGCATGTGACCCGGAGACTAATGAAGAGGCTCTCAGAAGGTATTGAGCTATCTGAACGATGTCATGAGTTCTTGAGTTATTAAAAGTTATAGGGCAATGTATAATCATCGAGATCACTAAATGCAATTCTAAATTGTGGTTTCAGGTTTGCGAAAATGCTCTCGAATGAGCGACAACTTCGTCTTGCTAGGTCGCCTCATGGACATAACTCCGCAAATTTGAAGCGATCTAATTTGTCTAGTCAACAGACGGCAATTTGTGAAGACCGATCCTAAGGGATAACTCATTTATTCTTTGATTGTTTCATTATTTCCTTTCTTACAGAATGAAATTCCAAGCATCAATTTTCGCGTTGGATTTAAATTAATCTAATTGTCCTCGATGATTAGTTTTGTATATATTGACTGTTGTGACTTTAAACACCATCTATATGAATAAAAATCTCACTGTTATGGACTGTGGCCGGAGAGTGTTGAGAACCTCTCTAATCCATGTCGAAAATCTAGGCATAAACTCGCCTATATAAAGCGTGGTTTTTGAATTTTATAATCATGCTAACACATTTTTATTTGAACTTTCATATAGTCTACTGCGTAATCTGTTTGCTGCACAGCCCACATCCTTCAACATGGATATTGGTAGTTACGGTTCGGAAAATTGACTACTAATTAGTAGTCATGGATGTGGATTATATTAAAATATTTGACACGGATTGTGAATTCAAAATTTGTCGTTTTTAGTTAATAAAACTTTATATATATATGCTATATCAAAAGGCATGTTTTCGTTGCGCTCGCTTGTCCCGTATTGCGTGAAAAGCACGAAGAATTGTGTACAGAAAATATGATGGTGATGATGAAAGGAATTCAATTTGCATTGAAGTGACATTTTCGCAAAAACCTGAAAGGAATTCAATTTCTACCAGTGCATAGTTAATCCTTTTCCTCCATGAACTTTCTAATAAGAGCAAGTCACCGAGACACACATCGTATTTCTATGAAGAAGTAGATATAAATTAATGCAAAGTCCATCCACGTATCATGTAATATGTATATGAATGAATACCATATACTCTCTGTAATCTCCCAAAATAAATTGACAGATTTCATGTGACACGATTAGATGAATTGATTGTATCCACTATCTTATCGAAATAACTAACATGATTTTCACAACTTACCCACTCTAATAAATTCCGTTTGGGATAGACTAAAAATTCGCATATGGCGTTGGAAATTAATAAATGTACACATAATAAGAACACTGAGTAAAAGTGCCAAAATACTTGGTTTCAATTATGATTAAAATAAATTAACTTTGTTGATTTTATGCGAGACTAGATTGCGTTTTTGTGGTATTTAACACCATGTAACGTCTTGTCAACAGTACAAAATGAAAAATATATGACATATATATATGTATGTACAAATCTCTAAATGACTAAATATAAAAGAAATGGAGTAGGTACCATCAAATGAAAATGGAAATATTGAAGTAGTTGAGGGTATGTCGCAACCTCTTTTTTTCGGCGCTCGATTAGAGACAAGCACCTGCGGAGGCTAATGGTTTGGCTAGGTTTATTAGGCTTAGCCTGGACCCTCCAAAGTCCACCAATTCACGACTTAATAGTCCAATTTTTTTAACTTGTAAGTTAATTTTAAATGAGAGTCGCCACTAATCATTTTGGGGTGGGTCGATTAGAAACCAAAGCAAAGTACTAGAAGAAATACTCACTTCGCGCAACCGGAGAAATTAAATTCAAGATTTGATTACACTAGTTAATTGCTAATACCCTTCCGATACTTAATCTTACTTAAACCTTAAGACTTTTTGGATATTTGAGGGATTTTCCATGCATTTTTTGGAAGAAAAACATTTTTTTTTTGGGTCTTTTTCTCTTCTTTTTTTTTTTTGACATAAAAAGCATTTTTTTAATGGAAAATTAGGAAAACATGGGTTTTTTTTTTCATTTTTTCATTTTTTGAAAATAAATTATTTTTTTGTTTTTAAAATATTTTTATTAAAATTATATAATATAATGAACGACCCGAGTCGAATTCCTGGGTTGGGCCCGACCCAAGTCGCCTACCAACTGCCCAGACAGGCTTGCCACATGGGCCCAAATCCGGCTTTCTCAGCCCAAAAAGTTGGCCCACGAATTTTGCAAAGCCCACCCGCATTTGACCTAAAATGACCGAAGCCCTACCCGATTAAGATCCATGCCCGACTCGGTTTTTGGCTAAAACCCTACCTGGCTGCGACCCAATGGACGTCCCTCTCCTTGCTCGTGGCTGAGGCATCACTGGGCAAACGAACGGCGACGACAATGACGATGGCGATGACAATGGCGATGAGTCGCTCAACGGCGTTACGGTACAGCGGCGGGCCACTCAATGGGGTGGTGTCACAGTATAGCAGTAGCAAGCGAAGCTCGCGTTGAGGGACTAGCGGTCGTGATGGCAAGGTGGCAAGCAGCGTCGGAGGACAGTTGCGTGTCTTGAGGCGGCTAGTGGCGGAACGATAGCAGCGGGCGACGGCGAAGTAGGGTCTCGTGACAAAATAGCAGCAACAGGCAACGGTGAAGTGGAGCTGCATTACAAGTGAGCACCAACGACCTCAACTAGTGTCGAGCCAGTGAACTCAACTCGGCGATGGTGAAGTAGCGACGAATGGCGGCTTGGGGTTTGGCAAGGATAGTAAGGCGATGGCATCAAGGGGTGGAGGCGACTGTAGGGAGCGACGGTCACAACAAGGCAAAGGATGACAGCAAGTCCTCAACTTCTCGATCTAGTCCTCCGTCCTCTAGATTTGATCCTTTCCCTTCTCTCTCCAAGTCCGCTCGCCGCTAACCCCGGTTTTACCGACAAGCTCCTCCGTCTTCCTCCTCTCTTCTCTAGCCGACCTCGCTCGGCCCCTTCATGCTCAAACTCGACCCTCTCCTCTCCAGCTAACCTTGGATGTGACATCCCGACTTTCCAATTCTATTTTCAAAAAATTGAGATGGGCATTTTGTTGGCACGCATATAGTTCTTTTCCTTGAGTTGGCTACTCATGTGAAAACTAGTCTATCAGGTGAAGCTGTTAAGAGATTCTAATGTATCAGACTTGAGAATTTGACCAGGAAGTGACCTTTCGACCGAGTTAATCTGCAAGAGTCATTACAGAACAATTAAAATCGATTAGAGACTGGAGATAAGTCAACTCGACAGAGGCATGTGATCAGGTGTGGGTGATTCCACTAGATCGCACAATTCTCATTGATCGGCACTAGACTGATTTTTCTGTCGATTGGGTACCCTGTGTCCGTATTTGAAACCTTGAGATTACCATGACAATCGAGAGTTGCCAATATGTCAAAGATGTACATTGTGGCTTGATCAACCACAGGTCAAATGCATGAAAATTTCTAAAAGCTAACCGGTAGATCAAGACGCGCTAGTATCGTGTCAGAGTGAAATTAACCATGAAATTGAAAGCGAATTCAGCAATTGGAAGTCCTGGTGTGTCATAAACCATTTTAGGATCATTGACTCATCTTCATAAGATTTTCTTGCAATTAGAGTTTTTCAGCAAATTAATCAAGGAATGGCTAATTTGGCTCGATAAATTAGTAGGCTCGCCTTTGGTTATGCTTTTGGGACTTAAGTTGGTTCTATGGTCAAGTAAATATGTGAATTGAAGTGTGGTGACATTGGATTAATTTTATGGACTTCAATTGGATTCAATTGGAAGAGAATCGAATCGAATTGAAGAAGTTGTTGTACAAGATTTTATGCCCCGGCGGAAAATGAAATTGAACCTATTGGAAAAGGTTGTGGAGGATTGAGATAGTGGATTGTGACATCACAAGTGATGTCATGGTGTGGGGCAAGAGTGGCTAAGATGTTGACAAGTGGAGGGTGGATATTGGCCCTCAAAAAGTGAGGAGGTCCCATCATCTTCTTCTTTAAGCTTGGAATCGATAGAGGAGGGGGGAGACCGTGCGACCAAACCAGCAAGCTCGACGCCGCCCCTTGGCTCGCTCATCGCCGTAGCCGCTCACGCCCACCGTCGCTCGGCTTGCTCGCCCTCCGCCTTCCTCTCCCTCCCCGCCGGCATCGACCTCTTCTTCTTCTTCTTTGTCTTTGTGCTGTTCGAGACCCACCAGTAAACCAGGGAAGCGAAGCAGCAGCCAACAGTGCCGCTTGTTGCCATCGCACGCCGCTAGACCACTCGCCGTCGCCGCTCATCGTCTCGCACAACCGTTGCTCCACGCTTGGCCGTCGCCCAGCCGTCTCCGTCTGCCTCTATTCACACGTTCCAAGAGCTGCCAGAGCTCATCTCCACCATCGTGAACCGCCGTACACCCCCGCCTCAGTCCGCCGAAAGTCCCTCAGCCCATCTCGGCCCTTGCAAGCCTCAACCGGTGCCGGATCTACCCTCAACCAGCAGCTATCAGTGAGTAGAAAAAATGGGTATCGCAATGAAGTTTTGGCCCATTTTGGTCGGCTTCCTGACCCCGGATGCTTGGCCTGCCTTGAGGAAAGTCGATTCCCGTGGCGTCCCCGTCGTTTTGGTCCGATCAGTTCGCTAATCCAGTGAGTTTAACTCACTAAATCTTGATTAGAGGGTTAATGATGCCCTAAGTGTGCTTAGTCTAAGTTATGTAAGTTTATGTGATTAGATTAGTTTATTTGGTTGAGGATTAGATTAGGGTGTTTAATTAAGTTAAAGTGTGTTTAGTTTAAAGTTAAAAGGTTTATTTTAATATAAGCCTTGATGTGACATAATAGGTTTTATTTTTGATTTATTAGGTTTTATTTTTGATTTATTTAAATGTTTCAAAATTCTGGAATTTTTAATAATTTATTATATTCCGAAAATTATTTAAAAAATAAAAAAAATTCAAAAAAAATTATTTATGACCTCAATTTCTCAGAATTTCGTGATGATCGCTGCTGTGCATTTATAATTTGAATTTGATGAATGACTGTGGCAAATTGAGTGTTGATTGTGGTAAATAGGGATTTTATTCATAAAAACCTAAGTGTGGGGTTTTGACATAAAAATTGGATTTTAATGATTATATTAAATAGTGGGGTTTGAAAAAGTGATATATTGCCTTTCTAGTTTGAAATTAGCGTGCCCCCACACACGTGAGTAATTTCTAAAATATTTTTAATATAAAGAAAAATGGCCGGGATCACTATTTTAAGTGGAAGCATTGAATGAAATGCAAAGTGTCCTAGGGCCGAGTATAATTTGGCTATGTGATAATTAAGAGGAATCTTCCTAGGCTGTTGAGCTGGACTTGCCCCTATATGGAATGCCCCTTACAACGGATGCGAGTCGCAGTAGAGGCTAGGCTAACTAGACTTATGTTCATTTGGGAATGCCGTCGACGTAGTGACAAAGCCGCACTCCAAGGGGGGAGGCGATGCCTAGTATTAATGTTAGTAGATAGCCGAACTGCGAGTAGGCTATACTCTTATGTGGCAGTGAATAATAATTGGAATGCGTGCTAAGTGAGATTGTGATTTATATGAAAGTGATGGCGTTCCAATTGTTTGAATTATTATTACTACTTGAGATTGTGTGATACAAATTGTGCTAATCTGCAAGAAGAAATTAGGACGAGGTAAGTCTTCTGCGTGATGTGGCTAGGCCACCCAAGGTGTATTTTCTTTCTAATAAGGGTTTAGAGGGTTGAACTTGCTGAGATAATGTCTCATCCCGGTTGTGGGATTAAAATTTTAGGTCCCTGGTGGATGGAGCAGCTAGATAACTTTGGTTGGCCTTGAGGAGTTGCAGAGGTGAAGTCATAGGGATTGGAGAGCGTGTCCAACTTGTAGGTCGTAGGACAATTCCTTTTTAAGAGCCGATCTTTTGTAGACTTTTGGCCGTAGACCTCTGTTTGTAATTCTGTTGAATTATGACAATGTTATGTTGTGGTTTTGCTTCCTGCTTTTCTATCCCGTATTTCATTATCGTGGGTTTTATAATACGTTCCGCTTGCATAATAATAAATGAATGGGGTCGGTGACACTACCTAGGAATGTCGCATTTTCATGACCATGGTGGAATGTTGGCGCGCTCGAGGTTCGGGCCGTGACATTGGATCTCAGCCTGCTCATTCTCGGGCCTCCCCTAAAGTCTCTCGGGGGAGGTTCGAAGCTTGCAGCCCTTGATCCTTCATAGCATTTCTTCTTTGGCCATCCTTCCTCCAATCAGATCTAAGATCTCCGGCGGCTCGCACTCATGTCTCCCCCGAAGTCTCTTGGGGAAGGCTTTAGAAGCTCGCTACCAGTGATCTCTCTCTTTGCCGTAGTGCCTCTACCATCGTCGAGGGAGGCCTATTTATAGGAGAGGGGGCGGCCGGTCGACAGAGCTTTGACCGTTGGTCCTCGCATGCTGACCGGCCTTAAGGTGGCCAAACCAACGTCGCCTCAGCTGCCCACCTGCTCCGCATTAAAGGCCTATCCTCCTCAACTACCAGTCTACTCTCGCCTCAGCCCGTAGCTTGTCCACTGGCGCATCGCTGGCCACCGTGTGCTGCTCATCCACTTAGGGAAGAAGATAGATGAGGAAGAAGACAAGGGGCCCATGCGAGGAGAGAAAAAAGACGGATCCCAAGCTCGAAGGCCCAACCCCGATGGGCTTTTTTTTTTTTTCTTTTGTTTTTTTATTTATTATTTATTACTTATTATCCACAAAAGGAAAAATACATAAATAAAGAAACTAAGGCCTAATTAAAACCTAATCAAAATTTAGGTGGCGATAGCTACTCCTCTTTGAATGTGAACTCGCAGAGGTTACATTCAAGGATAAACCGATACCTAAATCTTGTCCATGCTTATGCGATAGATTATACCTTATTTGGGACTTAGTGTCCTATGCGGAAAAATAGCAATATATCATTACACATACCGAGACGGATAAGAAGATACCTATAATTACTTACCGTGAATGAGTGAGATAGGGTGCGAACTCCGAGTTTGGCAAGTATTAGAGCATCATCTTACCTAATAACGTGAGAATGTTGCTTTTCCAAAACCGGAACCTTTCTTCAATTGCCTTGATGGGAAATTGCTTTTCCAAGGACTCCGAACCATTCTTCGGTCGCCTATTAGAGCAATAAGTGGTTTGTCTAACTTGAACCTTTCTTTGATCACCTTGACAGGAAATTGCTTTTCCAGGATCCAAACTATTCTCCGGTCGTATGTTAGACCAATAAGTGATTTGTCTAGGACCTGAACCATTCTTCAAACGCCTATTAAAGCAATAAGTGGTTTGTCAGTGACTCAAACCTTTCTTCGATCTCCTTGACGGGAAATTGCTTTTCCAAAACCCAAACTATTCTTCGGTCACCTATTAAAGCAATAAATGGTTTACCCAACCTTTCTTGGGGGATACGCCGACCTTTCTCGGGGCATCTATTTGTGGGTTGTTTGATCCTCTCGTCAAGGACACCCGCCTGTGGGGTGCCTGATCTTCTGTCAAGGACACCGGTTGGTTACTCAACCTTTCTTGAGGGATCTGCCGACCTTTCTCAAGGCATCTGTTTATTGGGAAGACACCTGAACATTCACAATCATTAAAAAAGTACCTGGATATTACAAGTACTAACCTGGAGGATACCTGGTTGTTTGCAAGCATCGAAGGAGTGCTTGGACGATCGCAAGTACGAACTCAAGAAGGCTTTCTGCCTTCTAGTAGTTGGAATATAGAGGACGTACCTGGGATATTCGTGAAGGTTTCCCACCACCTGGTAGTTGGAATATCGAGGACGCGCCTCGCATATTCATGAAGATTTGCCACCACCTGGCAATTGGAATATCAAGGATGCGCCTCACATATTCATGAAAGTCACTCACCTCCTGGTAAAGGGATATCAAGGACGCGCCTCACATATTTATGAAAGTCTGCCACCTCCTGGTAATTGGAATATCGAGGATGTGCCCCGCATATTCGTGAAGGTCTCCCACCTCCTAGTAATTGGGAATATCAAGGGCATACCTGGAATATTCGTGAATGTCTCTCACCTTCTGATAATGGGAATATCGAGGACATGCCTCGCATATTCGTGAAAGTCTCTCACCTCTCGATAGTTAGGAATATTGAGGCTGTGCTTGGTATATTTGTGAAGGTCTCTCACCTCCTGATAAGGGAATATTGAGGACGTGCCTCAGCTATTCGTGAAGGTCTCCCACATCCTCGTAACGGGAATATCGAGGATGCGCCTCGTATATTCGTGAAGGTCTTCCACCTCTTAGTAAATGAGAATATTGAGGACGTACCTTGGATATTCGAGAAAGTCTCTCACCTCCTAGTAATTGGAATATCGAGGACGCACCCCACATATTCGTGAAGGTCTCTCACCTCATGATAATGGGAATATCGAGGATGTGCCTCGTATATTTGTGAAAGTCTCCCACATCTTGGTATTATAAACTTGAATGTGGCACGAGACTTACCTAGGATGGCCGTAAGCACTCAAAAGGGTTGGAACACCTAGGTAGCCGCAGGGCATACAAAGTCCTAAAATACTTGGATGAACACAAGTATTTAATGATACGATCCGAGACCATTCGGGTAGGTCCAAGTGTCATGATGATAATAGAGCATACCTAGGTAACCGCGGGTTGAACGGCTACTAATGTTATTTGGGGACAACTCGGGCAAGTTGAGTGTCATGAAAAGGAAGTACCTAGGGATATCTCTGATCTCTAAGAGTATGTCTACTATTTGCACAGTATGCACACATTATTGTATATGTTGTAAATTCATGAGTTCAAATGGGATTCATGCATGATAATTTTGTCAATTTTGTATCATCTAAGTTTCATTAGGGAAAATTTTGACAAACAACTTTTATTTAGAATGTAGATGTCTTGAACATGCCAGATGAGGGACTTTCAGTCTGAAAAGACTTTCCACTCACTCTCATGGAAAAGGCTATCCTAACCATTGATGCAGAATTTATAAAGACCACACTATCTTACTATCATCAGTCAGTAGGGGTCCGAGTATTCTCACAAGAGGTATGATTTTACCAATATGAGAAGTCTTTGTCAAAACCGTAATGTAGACTCGATCGACGGCTTATCCAAGGGGGCCATTAAGGTCACGGCTCTGTGAAAAAGATGCCGCGCGATCTCATTTGGGTTTGCAAGTCAGGAATTCTGCGAAAGGAGATAGAATAATATTGCTCGTACTTCTTCGAGCGATGCTTATAAACATATGAAATCCTACGTTAATTAAAGTGCCCTTAGTCTGAATAGATTGGGATGCAATATAGGCATGACTTATGTGTAAAAGAGTGAGAGTTGATGATTGTCTTGGCATTTGCCACCGGTCTTTCTTCTTACTGCCAGATGGTGGTTCTATCAATCGAGCCACAACAACAACTTTTCTTGGGAATACAATTGGCTGTATTTTTTTTGCTTTGGGGCATTGGCCTTGTTTTTACCAAGCACACTTCTTTTTCATGCCCCTAGTTTTTATTCAAATTCTTCATTTATGGGCATTGACTTTACTTTTACCAGGTACATTGCTTTTTTATGCCCCTAGTTTTTCATTTTTGTTGCCTAAGGAACTGGCCTAGGCAAGTTCTAGCATGACACTATTGTTAGACCCTTGAGTCTTCATCTTTTGCTGACGCTCCAGGTTATGCTACCTGAATGACAATAACTTATGTTTTGCCTCAATGCCATGGTGAAATTACAGACTCAATTAGGCTATACAATGGATACAAGTGCATAGAGAAGAAATTGCTTTTCGTCATTCTAGGGCACTTAAATGATTGTGAGTGTTCATATGCAATGAAAACACCCAAAGATTGATGCAAGTGCAAGTAAGAAAATTTATATCCCTCTTCTCACCTTGTGATGCTGCCTAGTCTTCGACCTTGCCCTAGTGTGGGGTGGTTCTTGACAGGGGTATGAGAGAAACTTCACCAGTGTATGGGGTTCAAAGGAGGGTAAGCAATGAAATGCCTCTCATTGTTTTGGTTATCGTACCATTCATGAGAAAACTCTTTACCCTACAGCTATGGAATCTTCTGCACTCATCTCATAAGTATATAGATAGGGGACTGTGTGTAGGATATGACTTGCCTTTCATCATCCTGAAGTGCCTCATCCAACATGTTCAGTCAATCTTATACTCTTAATTTAGCTGTCTATTTTGGTGATATTTAGTGGAATAAGTGATTTAGATAGACAAATCTTCATACAAAATCCATTTGGAAAAGGCATGGAGCATTTCAAATATGATGGAGTTTGTACTCTCAAAACAAATTAATGGTTTTTACTCAAAAAACCTTATTAACAGCTTTAAGGGTGTTTACTTGGTGGAATTGTATTTACAAATGTGTGGAATTTGTGTCACCTCCCTAATGAATAGAGAGGTGACACAAGAAGGATCAACTAGGGGGTTGGGAATCTGATTATTGATTTGACGGGCCTTTTTGTTTTTGCCCCCGTAGAAGAGAAGATATAGACAAATCAATCAATAAGGCCAAAATCAAATGTGAGTTGAGGCCAAAAGGGTTACTGTTGATATTTGAGACGCCATTTTGCTTAGGAGAGTTTGTCATGTCTCCTATTGATTTGTTGTCTATATCTTTGGCAATCAGATGATCCTTTCACTAGTTTGTAGATGATTGGATGAACTTGAAGTGAGAGAGGGACACAAAGTCCTACGTCCCTTGCTTCATTAGGTCAATTATTCTTTGAATTGGCTCCTGGATGACACATCCTTTTACACGCAATCAAGTGAATTCGATACGGTCATTTCCATGTACTAGCTTGGCCAGTATTGATTTGCCAAACCTAACCATCAAATTTGGCTCTTGAATCCCGATGCTTCCTGCCAATAAGAGAAATATGTCAAAAGTGACTTAAGAGAAAGGGAGTATTAGAAATGATACCAAATTACCCTTATCCAAAGTTTATATCTGCTGACTCCTAGGGATATTTGAACGTCGATGATAGTCTTTTGTCTTCACACAATTCAGCATTTCTTTCGATTGGCCTTTCTCGTTTGTGGCCATGTATGCATGATTGATGGTTGTTGATTCATCCTCAATGCCTTTTTTCTGTGGAATTTTCCTTCTGTCTTTGTGGAATTTTTCTGTCTTTGATCATATGACCATCAGCAGCATTTGGCAAAGTCATATACCTCAAGCTTCCATGAAATTTGAGATGGACAATTAAAATCTTCAATTTTCTAATAGCAATGATTTCTTGGGAGAGTATGTGTTTGGAGCAAGAAGTGAGGTTTCCAAGTCCTAACGTCATCATCTAGAATAGGGGGCTAGAGATCCCTTCAACTGCCTAGATTTTCTCCCTATTGACAGTAGCCAATTCAAAGAAAGAGAAGAAATTCATTTTCTACGCTTCTTGGCTTGTCGAAGCTGGAAATTCCATTGATGAAATCGCAGAATCTAGTTGCTCAGGCATGTTGTGAGGAAAAGATATTACTTCGGCTTAAGAAGGAGTTGGGCAAGTGTGAGGCAGAGTGCGTAGAGCTCCAGGAACAACCATAAAATGAAGGGGCTGAGAGCAGCGTCAAGTTCAACTGTATACATGTGCCTATTATTCCCCATCTTTCATTTCCTGTAAATAGAAGAGAAGGGATGTCATTTTCAAAATTATGTTCAGGGAATAAGACTTACCCTTTTTTGAAATGGGATGATCTTTTCTGTTTGCCCCTGCTTTCTTGCAAGAGTGTCTTTGAATTCAACAAGTTCACATGATGCGCTAGCTTCAAATGGCCCCTACCACACTAAGTCAAAGGGGATGATATTCTAAGGCACCAAGTGAGTTAGTCAAAAAGACAAACATGATTAAATTTAACATCTTGTTTTGACAAAAGCATTTGGTAATAAAATATTTTTTGTTTTCAAAAGTATATATCTTTGGGGAGGAGAAAGCATAACGAAGACCAGCCCTTAGTATTCTCCTTGGATAATACTTTCTTTTTATGGTTGGATAACATCACCGGGCTGATTTGGTGTCTCATCATGCCCTCAAAATATTTTCAACTTTATTTAATAGGTGGATTTACATTTTGGAAGAGTGATTTTAAAAAGTTAGCTCCTCAAGCAAAACTTATGTTGAAAATAAAACAAACCAGACTTAAGAAAGATGTAAAAGTTCCCATGTAGGGAAGTACACAAGGAAAATAAAAAGGGTTCTACTTGAGTGAGCTTACACTCATTTCCTCTGACAGTCCTTCATTGATGGTGCCCATGAAAAGGTCTCCAAACATGGTGGTCGTGTCATCTTGCCCTTCTTTCTTTGTTGCTAAGGGTGGTACTTCATTGCCTGAATAATACCCGGCCTCTACCAGCCCTTGATAAATGTCAATGGTATGTGCTTTGACATTTCTAATCCGACTGACTTCAGAATTGAATATCGCGTTCACTTTGTCGATGTGGTTAGGGAGCGGATTGCTCTTAAATGAGAAAGCTTTAGTGTCCAAAAGGTTTTGGATGCCATTCTTGAGGGCGAAACACTCATCAATCTAGTGCCCCATGTCACACCCCGAACCCTGAGTACGCGAACATCCCTCAGCGGTCAATTAAAATTGTGACGTCCCAAGACTCGTTGCCGACTCATTTCTTTTTATCTTTCAATTAAACGCATGCGGAAGCGAATTACATAAAACACCCAGTCAATCAATAATAGTAGGGATAGTAAAAGCACCACAACAATATTTTCACAAACTACGATTTATATACCAACAAGTTAACCTGAAGAGTTTCATATTTACAAGTCTACTACAAAAGAGACTCCTATGCGACCTTC
This sequence comes from Eucalyptus decipiens, assembly GCA_014182575.1. Classification (NCBI taxonomy): domain Eukaryota; kingdom Viridiplantae; phylum Streptophyta; class Magnoliopsida; order Myrtales; family Myrtaceae; genus Eucalyptus; species Eucalyptus decipiens. Next base: position 1,089,396 of record CM024614.1, on the reverse strand, counting down.
TAACAAAAAGGATCAAGGTCGAGGTTAACTCCCAACTACACCACTATAGTATCCGCTCTAATACCCATACCCAAGTCCAACCAAGAAGTCGGGCACATCGCTAGGTGAGCATGGCTCCCCAGGCCCTTTTGGTTCGGTATCTAGGTCTATCATGACACCGTCTGTGATGTCTATATCCATAGGGCCGGTATCCTACTCAACCTCACTTCCTACGGGCGGCCCGTCAAAACCATGCATGGGACCCTCCCGACCACCATTTGGTTCCATAATAAACCAAGCCTTAAAGCGGTGGGGCACCACTTTCACAAAGCCCTCATCGACCCAAACCATAGTCACTACCAACTCACGGAATCAGTTGGTCCCAAGGATAAGGTAGAGGGAAGTCTCTACCTCTATATCCCATGCGACCCCGAATCGGACTGGGCGGATGTTCATTCTACGAACATGAAAATATTTAACCACGATGGGGTGAGATAAAAATCTTAGCGAGTAAAAATCCCTAAGCCTCGATTGGGACGCAAATTCACCTCGATGTCAGCCTAAGCACGCGCCAATCATAAACTCACCTTGCCTCGGCACGTCCCTGCACATTAGCACGTCTCATACAATAATAACGAAGTAATGTGCATAAATAGTAATCATAACACATACATGAATTTTCACGCGCATTGTGGACACATGTGTTCCAATTATTATGACCCCTCAGGCCACGGCCAACACAAGTATCGGTGGTCTTCTGGCATAACCGAGCATCGTCTCGCCCCATCGGGCACGATGACGTCTAGAACCCCCACCTAAACGGCATTCCATAAAGAAGCATCGGTCTAGCTTCAACCGCAACTCGGCTTCCGAAACCCCACCGGGCATCCAATAAAATCGGGCATCATCCCCAAACTCCCATTGTGTGACAGGTTCAATTACGTGACCACTCAAGAACATCATCAATCAAGCCAACCTATTATTACCGTTTAGCCACGAACACCAAAATCCCTTTGCAAATAATAACTTGGCAACTCTCTCCTTTTTTTTTCTTTAAAACTTTTGGAAAGAATTTCATACAAGGCCACGTATTTGAAATCAACCCATCAAATTTTGCACGCATATATTTTAAAACCCCATTGTTTTATTGAGCACATAAAATTTGGCGTCCAAACCCGCATCTCATTTTTTTTTTTTTTCTATTTGATGACCTATAAAGCCATCTTTTGTATAAAAAAAGAAGAAAAAAAAAGAATGGAACCTACCATAGAGCAATCAAACTCATAATATCACACGTGCAAACACTCAAAATCACACATAATTTCATCCAAGAAAATGAGTGTAAAATTTTACGTAATGCCTAATCTGTCACTAATTATGCTAAGTGTGATTAATTAAATAATTAACTATTAAATTACGTAAATTACGATTAATTAAACTAAACCAAATTAATTAACCTAACCATGATTAATTAACCTAATCATAATTACTTAAAATAATCACAATTAAAATTAAACTAAACCATTCTTAATCTCAATTAAACTAAACCAAGCTTAATTAACACTAAACATTATTAGTGCTAATCTAATCACCCCTAAGCGCAATTAATGGCCTAATCAAAGATTAGGGAGTTAACTCACGGATTTTTGATGGCAGCGGGCTTGCGGTGACGGCGACGCAACGGTGTTGAGGACATGCCAATCAAGGATCGAATGGGGCTCAACGGCAATGGTGGCAGTCCCTCCAAGCTCTCAGCCAAGAGGGGTGCTCGGCTTGGGGCTGGTCTTGGTGGCTGCTGGCGAGCAAAGCTGGTGGCAGCTCGATGATGCTAAACGCGAAAGGGCTACTGAGCTAGTGAGGGTAGTCGTCGGTGGGAGCTGTTGGACGTTGGACGAGTGGTGGAGTCGCTGGTGGTGAAGCCAGACACGGGGTGGGGCTACGGTGGAGTTGCGGTGCTGGAGTGGCTGGTCTAAACGTGAGGTGAAGTTACGGACAGTGAGGCTATGAAGATGGATGTTGGCAGTGTGAGTGGTGGCTGCTCGATAGGCTGAGGCATAGTGGAGTTGGCGTTGTGGTGGTGTTGGTAGCCACTAGTGGTGGTGCGAAGCTGCAGTGACCATGATGGGGTGGAGCTAGGGAGTTATGGGCATGAGGGTGAAGTGGACGGAGCAGTTGGGCCAATGATGGAGTTTCGCAAGTGCTGAGCGTGTGCTGTGGCAGCAGTAAAAATGAAGGGGAAATGGAGAAGGGGCTAGCGACAAGGGGAGAAAAGAAGGAATGAAGGGGACTGCTCTCAAAGGGGGGGTTGAACATGCATGAGGGAGGAAGAAGAGTGGGAGAGAGAGAAGGAAAAAGAAAATAAGAGAAGCAAGCCAATCAAAGCCCTTGAGAAATATCTAAATCATCATCACCTATGCCTCAAAGTCTCTATGGCTCATCCTTGGTCACCCAATCACAAATTAGCTCTAATTTCCCTAAATTAAAGCCTTTTTGGGGTAGACAAATCCAATTTCTCTACCCATCCGAATTTCATTTTCTTTTTCTTTTTGTCCAAAATTCATTTTTTCACAAAATTTTGGACTCGTCGAAAATTCACCGAAAGATGAGACGATGTCCAATAAATAAATCGTGACACACTCAAACGTCGATTCCTTAAAACTGAATTAAATATCGTGGTTAAAATCGATCGAATGCAATTTCAATACGACCTAATCTACCGAGTAGCTTTTAGGGGTTTTAGCATATTTGACCCGTGGTCAATAATTTTCGATCAACATTTGTGCATCTTCGAATTGTAGATGACCCTTAGTTGTCATAACATTGCGAGGGTTCAATTAGGTGTCCTGAATATAATATCGATAGAAAATCGAGTTATTGCCATTCGACGCGAATATCGTAATCATGTGAAACCACCCACAATTCGACTACGTAATTCCATCGAATTGACTTATATCCATTCGCTAATCAATTTATAACGGTGTCGTATTGACCCTTGCCGATCATTATGGTCGAGCAGTCGATTTCTAATCAAATTCTCTAGTCTATCACTTTTATATCCCTTAACGGCCTCACCAAATAGATCAATTAACTTGTGAGTGATCAGTCCGAGTAAAATAACCATAAACACGTTGACGAAATAACCGTCTCATATATTCGAAACTCGGGCCAAATTTCGAGATGTCACACCCTACTTCTCCCATGTGATAGTTGCATACCTTTGACTGGTCGTAGTTGGAAAAAATTTCAGCATTAGGTCATTTTGGCTCAATCGAAAGGAGGTTCTTCTTCCGGAGGATTGCCGGTACCTATGATGGAGATCCAAGAAGATGAGTAAATTGTCTCCTATTGCTGTAACGCTAGGACGGCTTGAAGGCTGGTGGTCTGTTGCTATCCTGCACTTGTCTGAATTGTTAGAGGATGATTGTAGGTCGCATTGACATCTATTAGGGGTTCTTCATCTTTCTTCATGTTGAACTTGCCCAAGAGCGCAGGTTCAATGAACCAACCATCCCTTAACCCTATCCTGATTTGCTCCCCTACTGAAATGAGTTGATTAAACGATTGGGCGATCGTGGTTACCATTCAATTGAAATACTTGTAGGGAAGGGTTTTGATAAATATCTTTCTCAGCTCAAAATCGATTGGTTCAAGATTGATTTGGGCAGCCAAATTCCTCCATCTAATAGCATATTCTTTTAACGATTCGTGTTTTTTCTTTTTGGTACGCTCAAGATCCTCATGAGAAGGGATAATGTCCATTATGAACTTATATTGTTTGAGGAATGCTTCACTCACTTCGCTCCATGTTTCAAGGAGGTTCATGTTCTTCGTGATGTACCACCTCAGGGCAGGGCTTACTAGACTTGATTGGAACAACTGGATCACTAATGGTGCATTATTAACGTATTGAGTCATTTGAACCAAGTACATTTGCAAATGAGCCCTCACGCAAGTCGTACCATCGTACTTCTCAAACTTAGGCATTTTAAATTTTTCCGACATTTTGACCTTGGAATAAATGCAGAGGTTCAAAAGTAGGATCTTGGAGGCCTTGTAGTTGTTTCAGCCTCTCCTCAAGTTTTTTGAGACATTTGTCATGCTCAGTTTTAGACAAACTGTTTGGCTTAGCTTTCTCAATCGCGGTTTGGTGCGAATCATCCTCCAATTCGAGCATGTTATCATCGGTATCTCTATCTTAATCACCTATGGTGGATGATTGTGGTAACAATACCTCGACTGAGACCGGGGCGGGAGTAAGTTTGCCCTAGATGGAGTCTGTCTACTTTGGGAGTTGTTGAAACACATTAAAGACTTACTTCATTTCGCTTTCCATGGTCGCAACACGTCTTGGTACATTCTCTTCGGCCATTCTTAGTCTTGCTTTTGAACAAGTCTGGATCGGCGAACGTTGACATTCCGTGATTACCTGGTCATGAATAAACAAGCATGCGTAAATATAGGGCATAAATAGGGAGTCAGTCCATGATGACGACCTAATCCTACCCTTTTGTTTATTTATGAAAAGTTTGTACATGTAGAGGATTTCCTAAACAGGGATTGAAAGACATGCGACATATTAGCATAGACTAAAAAGATATTTAATTTAAAAGGTGAAGAAAACATGAATTGCAATAAATTTTAAAAATACCTCTATCATTTTCAAAGCAAACAAAAATTCTTGTGGAAAAGAACTTTGTAACATGCTTGAGGAAAAACAAAGACACCAACTGAAAGTTTCCTTTGCCAATATTTAAAAAAAAAAATTATGACAATTACTTTCAAATTTAAATGACCGTGGTATTAAATTCTAGACTAATCATAGGACTGCTCAATATATATAGGAAGGTAAGTAAATTGCAAAGTGCATGGATAAAAAACTTACTTCGTATGAGAAAATAGATGACAATCACATAGACATGTGCATGATATGTGCGGCTCAATGTCTAACTAAGAAGGCTTGTTGAAATTAAAAGGGTGTCCCGTCGCTGTATCACGCCTCGAACCCTGAGATATGCAAACATCCCATCTGGTCATGTAAATGCGACGTTCCTAGGACGTGTCTCCGACCCAATTCTTTTTATATGCACATGCGGAAGCGTGTTATAAAACCCCTGACAATAAAATACGAGATAGAGCAATAGAAAGCAATTTCACAACAATACACTTTCATAAATCAATGGAGTTTACAAATAGAGGTCTACAACCAAAAGTCTATAAAAGACCGGCTCTTAAAAAGGAACTATTCTAGGACCTACAAGTCAAACACGTTCTCCAATCATTTTGACTTCACCTCTGTAACTCCTCAAGGCCAACCAAAACAAATTGGTCGCTCCGTTCACTAGGGACTTGAAAATATAGGCCCACAAAGCAAATTCACCCCCCCAAACCCCTATTAGAAAAAAAATACACCTCAGGATGGCCTAGCCACACCATACAGATGACTTACCTTGCCTCAGTTCCTTCCTATAGGTTAGCACAATTCAAATCACTCAATCATATTCATATCACTCAATCATGTGCAGTAATATGAGCTTAAACAACCAAAACGCAATAACTTTCAGATAACCAACAACCACAGGGGTCCTGATTATAAGACCAAATCATTATGACATGTTCCATACCATACTACATAATTCCGTCCGATAGTCCGGCGTGTTAACAACACTCAACATGTGTTCCAATTGTTATTCATTGCCACACATGGGCATAGCCTACTCGCAGTTCGGCTGTCTACTGACATTAATGCCATGCATTGTCTCCCCACCTTAGAGCACGGCTTCGTCACTACGTCGACGGCGTTCCCGAAGGAGCATGGGCCAGAATCTACTGCGACCCACATCCGTTGTATAAGGCATCCCATATAGGGGCTAGTCTGGCTCAATAGCATAGGACAAATTTCTCTTAAATAACACACAACAAGTTCATACTCGGCCCAGGATACTTTGCATTTCACTCAATGCTTCCATTTAAAATAGTGATCCCGGCCTATTTTCTTCATATTAAAAATGTTCCAGAAACTATTCACATATGTGGGGGCACGTTAATTTCGAACCAGAAAACCAATATCTTACTTTTTAAAACTGCACCATTTAATATAATCCTTAAAATCCAATTTTGGTATCAAAACCCGACACCTAAGATTTTCTGAATAAAATCCATATTTTTTACAACCAACACTCAATTTGTAATATCTAAGCGTCAATTGCATAATCTGAATACATAACAACGATTAGCAGGAAATTCCGACAATTTAAGGTCCCGGAAAAATTTCCGGAAAATAATAAATAATTAAATTATTCCGAAAATTAATTAAATAATAATATTTTATTAATATTTTATCATATAGATTTTTATTAAATAATTAAATAATCTAAAATAATCAATTAAGGTCTAAACAAGATTATACTAATCTAAACCTCTACTTAGCTTAATTAATCATGCACTAAACTAATCACACCCCTTAATTTAATCCACACTTAACTAAATTAAATTAACCACCTAAGCTTACTTAGCTTAAGCTAAGCCCCCAATAAGCATCATTAACCCTCTAATCAAGGATTAAAGGCTAAACACACCCAATTAATGAATCGTTCGGACCAAAATGATGGGAATGTCATGGGGATCAACTTTCCTCAAGGCTGGCCAAGCTTTCAGGGCTGGTAAGCTAGCCAAAACGGGCCAAAATTGAGCTAGGATACCCATTTTTCCAGCAGCCGTCCGCTGCTGGTTGAGGCTGAGAAAGGGCAGATCCGATGCCGGCTTGGGTCAAAAACGAGCAGAGAAGCTGCAGCGATGCCATGCGGCCAACGGCAGGGTCTCACGGTGGCCAGAGGTTGCTAAACGGCTCCGGCACGAGATGAGGCAGTAGCTGCGATGCAAGGGCAAGCGAGAGGGAGGCGGAGCCGTGCGGAGTAGCGGCAAGCAACAACAACGTGCACGCGAGGCTTGGACGGCGAGCAGTGGTGGTGTGCGGCTACTCCGACGGTGCTGCTAGCCTCGCTATCTTCGGCATGCAGGGGCGTCGCACAGCAAGGGGATGGAGGAGAGAAGCTGCTCGACAGACAAAGAAAGGGAGGAAGAAAGAAGGGGCCAGTTAACGGCTATCCAGTGCGACGGTGAGGGCGTGCGACGACGTGAGGTCCGGCGGCTTGTTGGTCAATCTCCCATTGTTGCTAGCGTCCGAAGAAGAAGAAGAAGAAGAAGAAGAAGAAGAAGAAGAAGAAGAAGAAGGAGGAGGAGGAGATGGAGGAGGAGCTCGACAGAAGAAAGAGGGGAGGGGGAACCGGTTTCTCTCTCTCTCTCTCTCTCTCTCTCTCTCTCTCTCTCAGGTCAATCAAACATGGCCCACCGCCCAGTTGTCACCTACCCACATTTTCTAGACTATTTTGCCCCTTCTAGAAGCCCTTAAGTAGTCCAAAATGTTGGGTATATGTGGCATACGAATTTTGCAAGAAAAATGGTACAATTTGGACTTCAATTCTTCTTGAAACAATTCAACCTGGCCACTGAAAAATTAACCGTCGAGTCCTCAATCAAATTAGTATTTTTTTTTCTCACCAATATAACCCATTGGCATCCCAAATTCGCAATAAAAAACGGTCCTCTGCAAATTCTGATCGAAAACGGCCCTACCTAGACTTTTTCCCAAAAAATCTCAGGTTGCTGAAAAATCTTCTAAGACTGAGTCGACGCTCCTAAAATAACCTGTGACATAACAGAACTCTCAATTTCTGAATTTAGGTTCGATTTTACAGTTAATTTTAATTCGGCGCGAATTTAGTGCGTCCTAATCTACCGGGTAGTTTTTAGGAAATTTTCATGCATTCGACTTATGGTTGATTACTTTCAAGCCACAAAGTACATCTTCAACACATTGGCGACTCTCGGTTGTCATAAAAATCTCAAGATTTCAAATACAGACATATGGTACCAAAATGACAAAAAAATCAATCTAGTGCCGATCGACAAGAATTATACAATTAGGTGGAATCACCCACACTTAATCACACACTTTTGTCGAGTCGACATATCTCTGATTTCTAATCGATCTTATTGTGTCATAATAATCTCTTACAGATTTTCACGATCGAGTAGTCATTTCCTAGTCGAATTCTCAAGGTTGATGCGTTAGAATCCCTTAACGGTTTCACCTGATAGACTAGTTATCCCATGAGTGATCAGTTCAGGGAAAATAATTATAAGTGCATCGATTAAATGCCCAACTATCTTGATCGAAATCAAAACCTGAAATTCAGGATGTCACACGCAATCTCACGCTGGCATCATACCCTTTTAACCTCGGCTCTACCTAAAGAAATTAGGGTAAAAGAAAGATAACCTCTACATCGTAGTCTTGCGTTCAAGGCCATATCTTTCTTAACACCATCCTAAATATCCTATGGTGGCCCAGGTCCGGCAGCCGTGTTATGTGTGCCAAGTGTAGTGCTAAAACATTAAATCATGCATAGTAGTTTATAATCACAAAACATTTTATTTTAACGGAATACAAAAAATCTAAGCTATTAACTTGCACAAAAGAAAAAAAAAACCCAAGTCAGCAAAGTATTTAAACAAGATAAAAAAAGGCCTAAGTTCTCAAAAATATTCCTAGCAGAGTCGCTAAGTTGTCACGACCTCTTTTTTGACACCCGATTAGAGACGAGCGCTTGCAGAGGCTAATAGTTTGGCTAGGTCTATTAGGCTTAGTTTGGACCATCCCAAATCCACCAATTCACAACTTAATAGTTCAGGTTTTTAACGCGTAAATTAATTTTAAATAGGAGTCGCCACTAATCAATTTGGGGTGGGTCGATTAGAAACCCAAGCGAAGTATCGGGAGAAATACTCGCTCATGCACAACTAGGGAAATTAAGTTCCCTAAGACTTTTTGGATGTTTGAGAGATTTTTCATGCACTTTGTGTAGGAAAAACATTTTTTTTTGGGTCTTTTTTTCTTTTCTTTTTTTGGAAATTTTTTAGGATTTTTGATCTTTTTCTTAAAATATAAATCATTTTTTGGCTTTTTTTTAAATTAGGAAAACATAGGGTATTTTTTATTTTTTTATTTTTTGAAAATAAATTGTTTTTTGTTTTTAAAATATTTTTTATTAAAATAATATAATATTATGAATGACTCAAGTCGGATTCCCAGGTTGGGCCTGACCCGAGTCGCCTACCAACTGCCCAAACAAGCCTGCCACAAGGGCCCAAATTTGGCTTCCTCAACCCATAAAGTTGGCCCACGAATTTTATAAAGCCCACCCGCATTTGACCCAAATGACTAGAGCCCTACCCAGTTAAGATCCATGCCCGACCCGATTTTTGGCCGAAACCCTACCCAATCGTGACCCAATAGACGTCCCTCTCCTTGCTCACGGCTAAGGCGTTGCTAGGGAGACAGATGATGTTGCTCGCGGCTAAGGCATCGCTAGGGAGATGGACAGCGACGGCGATGGCGATGAGCCACTCAACGGTGTTGCGGTACAGCACCAAGCCACTCAACGGGGTGGCGTCATAATATGGCAGCAGTAAGCGAAGCTCGCATCGAGGGACCAATGGTCGTGACGGCAAGGTGGCAGGTGGTGTTGGAGGACGGTGGCTCGTCTTGAGGCAACTAGTATCAGTGATCTCTCTCTTTGCCGTTGTGCCTCTACCATCATCGGGGGAGGCCTATATATAGGCGAGGGGATGGCCAGTCAATGGAGCTTCGACCACCGGGCCTCACAAGTCACGCCCCGAACCCTGAGCGCGCGCGCATCCCACTGCGGTCGATCAAATACGCGACATCCCAGGATACGTCGCCGACCCATTCATTTTATTACGCATGCAGAAGGGAAACAAATCCCCTGACAACATTTAACTTGGGATAGAAAAACAGGCAATCAATCACAATACCAAACACTCATTTACAAACACATAGGTTTAAATACAACACTGGACTGTCTACAAAATAGACCAGCTCGACAAAAAGGGAACTATCCTAAAACCAACTAGTAGGACACGTTCACCGATACTTCAGTCTCCACCTTTCCAGACTTAGGGCTTCGGGTCGTCCACGACCGCCATTTAGGGACCTGAAATTTTAATCCCCAAACCGGGATGAGACAATGTCTCAGCAAGTTCAACCCCCTAAACCCCTATTAGAAAGAAAATACGCCCTGGGTGGCCTAGCCACATCACACAGAGAACTTACCTCGCCTCAATTCCTTCCTGCCGGTTAGCACAATTCAAATCACTCAATCACAGATAGTAATAGGAACTTAAACAACCGGAACGCATTCACTTTCATATAACCAACAACCGCGAGGGTCCTGATTATAAAACTAAATTGTTATGACATGTCCCATTCCATGCCACACAATTCCGTCCCATAATCCGACACATCAACAACACTCAACATGCATTCCAATTGATATTCACTGCCACACAAGGGCATAGCCTACTCGCGGTTCGGCTATCTACTGGCATATAGCAAGGCATCGCCTCCCCCCTTGGAGCGCGGCTTCGTCAGTACATCGACGGCGTTCCCGAAGGAGCATGGGCCCAGAATCAACTGCGACCCGCAACCACTGTGTGGGCATCCCATATAGGGGCAAGTCCGGCTCAATAGCCCAGGACGATTCCTCTTAGTTATCACACAGCCAAAGCATACTCGGCCCCAGGACACTTTATATTTCAATCAATGCTTCCACTCAAAATAGTGATCCCGGCCATTTTTCTTCATATTAAAAATATTCCAGAAATTACTCACGTGTGTGGGGACAAGCTAATTTCGAATCAAAAAGCCAATATCTCACTGTTTCAAACCCCACTATTTAATATAATAATTAAAATCCAATTTTTGCATCAAAACCCGACACTTGGGTTTTTATGAATAAAATCCATATTTATCACAATCAACACTCAATTTGCCACATCCATTCATCAAATTCAAATTCTAAATGCACAGCAGCGATCAACACGAAATTATGAGAATTTAGGGTCCCAAAATAATTTTTCGGATTAGTAAATAATTAAATTTATTCCGAAAGTTAATTAAATAATAATATCCATATTTTTCACAATCCACACTCAATTTATAATATCCAATCATCAATTTCAAAATTTGACTACACATCAGCGATCGGCATGAAATTCTGAGAATTTAGGGTCCCGACAAAATTTTCGGAATTTAATAAATAATTAAATTTATTCCGAAAATAAATAAATAATAATATTTTAATAATTTCGAATAATAATATATTATTAAATTATTAAATAATTTCGAAATATTTAAATAAATCAAAAGTAAATTCCTTTATGTCACATCAAGGTTTATATTAATGTAAACATTCACTTAACCTTAATTTAATCACACTTTAAGTTAATCAAGCACATTAATATAATCTACACTTAAATAAATTAAACTAACCACCTAATAACACTTAACATAAACTAAACACACATAAAGCATCATTAACCCTCTAATCAAGGTTTAGTGAGCTAAACTCACCCGATTAACGAACCGAGCGGACCAAAACGACGGGGACGACGCGAGGATCGACTTTTCTCAAAGCGGGCCGAGCACCCGGGCTCGGGAAGGCGGCCAAGACGGGCCAAACATGGGCTGCCATACCCATTTTTTTTTCAGCTGCTGAGCAAGCTCGGAGGAGGGCTGATCTGGCGTCGGTTGGGGCGAGCAAGGGCGGCAAGGACTAGGCGGAGCTCTGGCGGGCTAAGGCGGGGGCGCACGGTGGCCAGAGGCGGCTGAGCCGCGGCCTTGGCTGGCCGAACAGCCTCTTATAGGCTAAGAAAAGCGAGGACGACGGCGTGAGGGGGGGCTGAGACGCGCGGACAGCACCGCGCGCTAGGACGGCGTCACGGCGACAAACGACGACGGGCGGAGGCATGCAGCTGCTCCGACGACTTGCTAGTCGATCCTCGCTACTGCCGGCGCTCTCAAATCTGCTAAAGACGCGGGCTAAGGCGGAGCGGGGAGACGAACTGACCGGCAAGCGGGCGCGGGCGGTGCAGGGCGACAGCGACGACGAGCGAACGGGCGAAGGCGTGAGGTCCGGCGGTCGAACGGGCGGACGAAGCGGGCGTCAAGCTGCTGGTGGCGTCCGAAGAAGAAGAAGAAGATGCAGATGGAGGAGCGGTCGAGAGAGAGGAAAGAGAGAGGGAGGAGAGAGAAGAATGAGAGAGAGAGAGAGATGGGACCATTCCCTTTTCTTTTTCTTTTTTCTTTAATCCAACCAAAAATGGCCCACCTCATGACCTCATGGATGACATCACACTCCACTCACCCAATCCTCCACAACCTCTTCCAATGGTTGCGATTTATTTTCCGCCGGGGTCCAATTCTTGTACAGCCAATTTCTTCAATTCCCATCAATTCTCTTCCAATTGAGTCCAATTGAAGTCCATAAAATTAGTCCAATGTCACCGCACTTCAATTCACATTTTCACTTGTCTGTAGAACCAACTTAAGTCCCAAAAGTGCGACCAAATGCGGGCCTACTAATTTCTCGAGCCAAATTAACCATTTTTTGATTTAATTGCTGAAAAACTCTGATTGCATGAAAAATCTTCTGAAGATTAGTCAATGATTCTAAAATGATTTGTGACACACCCAGACTTCCAATTTCTGAATTCGATCTCAATTTCACGGTTAATTTCACTTTGGCACGATACTAGCGCGGCCCAACCTACCGGGTAGCCTTTAGAAATTTTCATGCATTTAACCTGTGGTTGATCATCTCAAGGCACAATGTACATCTTTGAAATATTGGTGACTTTCGGTTGTCGGGATAATCTCAAGGTTTCAAATACGAACACAGGGTACCTGATGGGACAGAAAAGTCGGTCCAGTGCCGATCGACAAGAATTGTGCGATCTGGTAGAATCACCCACACTTGATCACATGCCTTTGTCGAGTCAACCTATCTCCGATCTCTAATCGATTTTTATTTGTGCCGTAATGACCCTTGCAGATTAGCTTGGTCGAAAGGTCGCTTCCTGGTCAAATTCTCGAGTCTGATGCATTAGAAACTTTTAACGGCTTCACCCGATAGACTAGTTTTCACATGAGTGGCCGACTCAAGGAAAAGATTTATATGCATGCCAACGAAATGCCCATCTCAATTTATTGAAAATATGATTGGGAAATCGGGATGTCACATCACATGCCGACCGGCCTTAGGGCGGTTGAACCGACGTAGCCTCAGTTGCCCACCTGCTCCGCATTAAAGGCCTGTCCTCCTCGGCTGCCAGTCTACTCTCGCCTCAGCCCGTAGCTTGTCCTCTAGTGCATCATTGGCCACCACACTTGTTGCTCATCCACTCGGGGAAGAAGATAGATGAGGAAGAAGACAAGGGGCAGAAAGGAGGGCCGGGCTAGAGGAGAAGGAGGTTGGGCCGTAGGGACCCATGCGAGGGGAGAGAAAAAGGAGGGGGGCTCGGCGTGAAGGCCCAGCCCTAATGGGCTTTTTTCTGTTTTCTCTTTTGTTTGTTTTTTTTTTTTTATTTATTATTTATTATCCGAAAAAAAGAAGGAAAAATACATAAATAAAGAAACTAAGGCCTAATTAAAACCTAATCAAAATTTAGGTGTCAATAGGGTAAGAGGGGAAGGGTACTCTCTACTTTGTGGGGTATTTAAAAAGTCAACCATCAAAGTTTCATTTACTAGATTGAAGTGATTATCGGTAGAAGAAGATGATTAATTATAAGGTCAAATGAGATAATGGAAGAAATAGGAAGTTATAAGAGATATGTCCCCATCATGTCTTTTGTTTTTCTCTTCACTATTTCATCCGGATGGTAGTTTTGGAGGGAGACCAAACTCATTTAACCATTTATAGATTGGACTATTGCAATATATGCGCTATTCGTGTGACTGTGATTTGGTGGTTATGCATGAAAAGAAAGTGCACAATTTCGTTTTTATTAGTTAAAAAGAAAGTGGATAGTTACCTTGAAGAAGTGAGTGGCCCAACAACAACCACGCGGTTTCTTGCCGCGTGGTTTCTGTTGGGCCTCCATTTTTAGTGTCTTTTTTTTTTTTTGTTTTTTTTGTCGGTCCTACTCTAATTCTACTCTATCACTCATTTTCAGATTTTTGCCTTGCCTCCTTGCAGAGCGTGGAAGACGAAACCTACTCCTGAAATGAAATTGTACACCGTCCGAGTCGTCAATGTGTTTGCTATGCAACAAAGAAAAATTTGAACGACTTAGTCAGAATCGGTGAAGCGTTGTTGAAGAAGCCAGTTTCAAGAGTGAACTTGGAGACCGGCGGACATGAAGCCCGTAATCCAAAGACTAATGAAGAGGCTCTTACAAGGTATGGAACTGTAATTTCTGATGTCGTTAAGAAGTTTGACGGTCACGTGCATAGTTTGGGTTACTAAATGCAATTGCTTCTTTTCTCTCAGGTTTGCAAAACTACTCTCAAATGAGAGACGCCTTCATCTTGCGAGGTCGCCTCATGGACATAATTACACAAATTGGAAACAATCGTAGTCACCGAATGCTACAATTTGTACAAAGAACATACTGAAGTTCGTGAAGATTGATTCCTAGGGGACAAGTCATTCATTCTTTGATTATTTTCATATTTTCCATTCTTCCTGAATAAACTCCAAGCGCCAAACTGCTGCGTTGGATGTAACCTTTAGTCTAATTCTTCCTAATTATTGTTTTGTATCATATTGCTAGTCTGAGCTTGTAAAACACAATCGAATTGTCAATAACAATCTCAATTACCTTACCCTGTGGTTGGATATGTTACAAGAAACAAGTGAACGAGCAATAATTAAAAAAACAAAAAAACAAAAAATTAAATTGAACATCATAAATTGGCTTGGTGATATGACCTACTTCCAGAGAGAGTAACGTAGGTTTCTATCATAAATTACTAAGAACGTGCAAAGTTAAAATTATTATATTATACTCCAAATTCTCAGTCAACCAAGCATTGCAATTTGATATCGTATTCAATGGGCAAAAATGTAAATTGATTAGATAAGAATGAAATGTCTCGAATCAAAAAGATTCTTTCTCATGCATAAATTGTAAAAATCAAAACCTTTGGATTTTCTTCTTCGAAATAGATGCAAACATTTTGTTTAATTCTTTTTTAGAAAGTGTGATCTTTCTTTAAATTTTAAGTGGATTACAAAATAGTTACATCTAGAATAATTATTTTCCATATTAAATATATTTAAAATTGATCTATAAGTTACGAAAAAATATTTTTAGTTGTTTCATTTGTCATTTATTACTATAAATATTCGCTGAATATTATGATGTTAGATCTTACCTTGTATGCCTTAAAGATTAATTAAATTATGTTATTTCTTTCTTCATATCATTTTTCTTGTAATAAGTTGTGATTTTTTTCATTGACATTATGTATTCAACTCATAAGGCAATCTATATGTTATTTATGTAAATTTTTCTATTTATAAAAAGTATTATCTAAAAAATTTTAGATAGATTACTCATTTTGATATAATGTATCATTGATCTAGATTTGTCAAGATTACTCATTTTTCATCACAACTATCAATGAATAACATACTACAGTGTTAGGTTAGATCATTCACAATTCTATAAATGTGTGCGTCAAGCAATGTGGAATTCCAAGGGAAACTGATATTAGGTACAATGAAGATGAATAAAAGTTGCATAGATAATCTATGAGGAATGTGGTGCGATGAACCGATCTTGGTGGAAAAATTGAATGGGAACTTGTGTCTTTTTAGTAGGAACAATGTCAATCGCACAAATTCTTGAAATTTGATTGTTAGCCTATGCATACTTACTGAATATGGAATACAACTTGGTTTTCAAAATTTAAAATCGAACTCATATATCTATTTTTTTCTTTTTTTAATTTTCATGTTACCTGTAGCTAACGGGAAGGGTCTCATCAAAGGACATTCGTCGCTTTCATTGCTTTTTTATCCATAACATTTAACTACCATTGAACTTTCGGCCGCAGGGTTTGCTCTCTCTCCGCCATGGAGCTTCCTCTCTACCGAATGTGTAGTTCCCCTCTACCAAATGGGTAGTTTTCCTTGCAGAATCACTCAAATTCCATCTTGAAACCTCTTGTTTGCTTTGATTCTCCGCTCCCCCCTCTTGCTAATCTTTGGGCGATGCGGCATCTAACCACGCTCCCCATTGTGACAGCTTCAAAACCCTAAGTTTCTGCCATCTCCTCACTACTCATCACTCTTCTGAGCTCCCTTCAACCCACAAATCCACGAACCATCGACCCAAAACTCCACAAAACCACGAGCTATACAGAAATCCACCCCCTACAACCAAAAATGGCAGATCAGAACACTGAAGACAGAAGGCTCGCGGCTCTGTGTAAAAGCATGGGAAATCTATGGAACGCAGTCGAAGTTGTCGATCTCCCAGGTACTATCTCACCTGAAAAACTCAGTGAGTGCCGCAAAACACTGTTCGGCAGATTCTACACAAACCCAACCTTGAAATATAATGTTTTCATAACCCTACTGGGGAAAGCTTGGAGAACAGAGAACTTCACCTGCGCAACACTGGAACCAGGTTTCTTCTCTTTCTCCTTTCATTCGGAAGCAGAGGCTCGAAGAGTGCTCCAATCGGGACCTTGGTCATTTTCCAGCCACCTCCTTATCCTTAGGCAGTGCGAACCTGATACACCAGAGTTTTGTTATGATTTCAATCATTGCGACTTCTGGGTAAAGTTCTTGGGTTTACCTTATGGGAGAGTTACCTATGATGTGATAGAAGAAATAGCCTCCAAACTAGGAACAGTTGTTGAAGTTAGGCTCGAGGAAAAGGAAACAGCACCTACAAAGTGGGTAAAGCCCGAGTAACACCGGCATTAGAAAACCCGCTCAAAACCGGAGTAATTGTGAACCTAGACAATAAGAAGCTGTGGGTCGAATTCAAATATGAAAGACTGCCCTATTACTGCTACTCATGTGGCAGAATTGGTCATTATGCGACCGAATGCACTGAAATACCCTACAAGGAGTCAGGGCTGGAACAGAACTTACCGGCTAGATGCGGGGATTGGCTGCGTGCTGAGGTAAAGGCTCTAAGCCCTTATGGCCAAATATTCTATGGGAAGAAGGATATTCCTCCTGATGATGTTGATGTAGTGCTTGAAACCCCCTTATCTCCGATACCTGAAACAGAACAAATCAGCTCACCATCATCCCAGCAAACTCAGGTATGCAATCCACGCTCAAAAGGAAAGGAAATTTACCTGCCCTCCTCAGCTCGAGAACTAATTCTGATTGAAGAAAGAAGTCCCCAGAAGCGGGAAATAGTTGTATTGATGGAGAATCAATCTTGACACTCCAAGAAGAACAGATGAAGGAAGCTGAGATTGAAGTGGAGAAGACCCCCCCTGCAAAGTTAAAAGGGATGAGTGTGAAGTTAACACATTCAAAAAAAGTTAAGCGATTCTGTCCCTATGGAGCACAAACATCAGCTCAACTTTCAGAGAAAACCAATCAACTAGTGGATGCACCTATTCGGGTGGCAGAGAAGTCAGACCAATGGGCTCTGGTGGCTAGCCCTAATAAGCCACCAGCTTACCCATGAAGATCTTAAGATGGAATTGCCAGGGGCTGGGCAATCCCCTGACATTCCAGGAATTACAAGTCACTGTGACTCAGGAACGGCCCAATATCGTTTTCATTATGGAAACTAAAAACTCATAACAGAAAGTGCTCAGAATAAAAAGGAGGCTAAATTACCAAAACAGTTACATAGTCAATCCGGAGGGAATAGCAGGGGGCTTAGCTCTATTCTGGGATGATCATCTGCAGGTATCGATTGACTCCTCCTCAGCCACGGCCATATTTACACAATGTTACCTGAAAAACAGCAACCAGGAAATGAAAGTTATTTTCGTCCATGCTCCAACTGTATTTAGGGAAAGAATTGAGTTATGGGAACAGATCTCCTCAGTCAGTATGCATTACCGAATACCTTGGTTGTGCTTGGGAGATTTTAACGAGATATTAAATCACTGGGAGAAAGTAGGCAAACACAGAGCTGAAACTTACAGCCTAACTGCTTTCAGAAGCTTCGTTAATCAATGCTCCCTCATGGACCTCGAAAGCAAGGGGTGCTCCTACACCTGGTCAAATAAACGTGAGGGAGAAAATCTTGTCAAAAAAAGACTAGATAGGGCCTTTTGCTCACTTCAGTGGAGAATTACTTACCCAGAGGCCGAATGCATTGCTCTCCCGGCGATAGGCTCTGATCATACTCCTCTCTTGGTATCCCTGGCTCAACCTAAGAGAAGGAAAAGAAAGCAATTTAAGTACGAAGCATACTGGAACGAAGATAGAGAAAGCAAAAACATAATCACAGAAGTATGGAACGACCCCCTCACAAAGGATCTTACCTCGGCGAATAAACTGAAGCAAGTACAGTAGAGGCTGATACAGTGGAGAAAGCACAAGTTCGGCCATGCTAGGAACAGGGTCAACTGGCTAAAAGGAGAACTCCAGAACCTGATGAACAGTGCTTAAACCACCGGAGAATCAGTCAAACAGAAAGAGATTATCAAAGAAATTGATAAGCTATGGCGTCAAGAGGAAATGTATTGGGGCATTCGATCACGAATCAGCTGGCTAAAATGGGGCGATAGAAATACACGGTTTTTTCATGCGACAACAGTTCAGAGGAGAAGTCGAAACCAGATAACAATGCTGAAAAATGAGTATGAAGTATGGATTCGAGGGAAGAGCGGATACGGGGATGACAAAGACAATATTATAAGAATCTATACACCTCAGTGGGTTTCCGTGATTGGCAACCTATTATACAGAACATCCCTACTTTAGTAGATGAGCGGATGAACCATACCTTGACAGCCCCACTCACTGAGGAGGAAATTACCACAGCAATGCTACAGCTGGGAGCTTTCAAGGCTCCCGGACCCGACGGGTTTCACGGAATATTCTATAAAGAGAATTGGCCAGCAATCTCCAAGGGGATTTTCAAAGAAATACAGTCTTTCTTCAATTCAGGTCAGCTCGATCCTGCATTAAACAAAACACTTGTCGCGACCTACCCTCGGGGCGAGGGAACAGGTTTAGGGGTATTGCCTAAAGGACAGGCCTAGGGCCCATGATTAGGCGTGAGCTCTCCCAAGCCCATACCCCGCGTGACGTTGGGATATTTTTTATGAATTTTGTACAAAAGGAGTCGCCACTAGCCTATTATGGTCGGCTAGAAACCAAGTGAGGCATGGGAGTGTGTCTCACTTCCTACGCAACCAGAGAATCTAGGTTCGGGGACTTGATTACACTAATTAACCAATTAGTGCCCTTTCGGTACCTAATCTTGTTCATTTTAACAAAACGATTTTTGGCAGACCGTTTGAATTGATTTTATACTTACCCACTAACATATGAGGTGATCATGCGGGTGCGCAATCATTAAAGTAATAATTATAGCTACCAAAATCCTAATTGCCATAAAATCAAGCACATGCCATCAAACATAATTAGATATGCAAATTAAACGTGCAACATAATTAATATACGAACACATAAAAGTCTAATTACACTAAAATGGCAATACATGGCAAATCCTAATCAAATCCCATCATTTTTGGATTTTTGAAATTTTTAATTTTTTTGAAATTTTTAATAAATTTTTAAATTTATTTAAAAAAATTTTAAAATTATTTTCGATATTTAATATTTTTTTTGGATTTTCGAAATTGTTTTTTAAAAATATTTTTAATTTCTTTTTAAATAATAAAATAAACTAAAAATAAAAATTCGGGGCCGGACCGGCCTGGGTCCTCGGTCGACCCGACCCGGTTAACGCGGATTGGGTCCGGTCTCCGACCGGACCCGGTTCGCTCCAAAGGGGGAGGGCCGGGCCGAACCGGCCCCACCAGCCCCGGGTCGGGCCTTTAATTAAATTCGGATTGGGCCGAACAAATGAGCCCAATCTGGGTCTAAGTTTTTTTATTTTAAAAACGAAGCCCACAAACCCAATATGCTAAAACAGCCCAAACCCAACTTACGTATGCTCGGC
This sequence comes from Eucalyptus decipiens, assembly GCA_014182575.1. Lineage (NCBI taxonomy): Eukaryota > Viridiplantae > Streptophyta > Magnoliopsida > Myrtales > Myrtaceae > Eucalyptus > Eucalyptus decipiens. Next base: position 1,069,374 of record CM024614.1, on the reverse strand, counting down.
CCAATATGCAAAAATAACCCAAGCTAACCCAAGTAGGCCCAGCCCAATACGCCAAAAACCCTACCCGGTTGATCGGACCCGGCCCGGCTCGCATGACCCGGTTCGTGGCCGAAACCCTAGGGTTTCTTCGCGGCGCCGAGAGGGATGGCGAGACGTCGGCGGCTCGGCGGCGGAGACGCGGTGGACGGCGGACGACGGCAGCGGCAACGGGAAGGCGGCGGTTCGCGACGGTCCGCCCGCAGGCTCGTTGGGACGCGGGCGACGGCGGTTCGAACGGCGACGGGCGGGAGGTCCGATGCGGCTACGGTGGAGGTTTGGTGCGGCGACGGCGTCGGCCGCGCCGATGGCGCCTCCTCCTTCCCCGGCTTCTCTTTCTCCGTCGTCGCTCTGCTGGATTTGACTCTTCCACGCGGCGCCTCTGCTTCAGATCTGGTTTTTTGGGGAACAGCGGCGGTAAGCGTTGGTCGAACGGCAACGGCGGCGGCTTGGCTTGAACGGAAGATGGAGGGCGGCGGCTCGGCTCGAGCGGCATCGGGTTGAGGCGGCGAGGAGGACAACGGCTTGAACGGCGTCGGGCAGCACCGCCGCTGCCCTCCGCCGCTCCGTTCCTTCTCTCTCTTCTCTTTGGTTTTTCGCCCTCTCTACCGAGCTCCCTCTTCCGTGTCTCACCTTCTCCTCCGCTTCAGATCTGGGTTCCAGGGAAGATAGCGGCGAACGGCGTCGTTTGTGTGGCTTTTCGGCGACGGCGGCGGCGGCACGGCTCCCTGCAGCGTCGACGGCAGCGACGCGCTTTCTCTATCTCGAGCTCCCTTCTCTCTCCTCCCTGTTTTGAACTCCCTCCCCCTCTCTCCTCCCCGCTGTCCCCGTTTCTGTTCAACTCCCTCTCTGTCGAGTTCTCTCGTCGCTTTTCTTTTTGTTTTTTGCTCTTTTTTTTTTTATTTTGTTTTTGTTTTCTTTTTGTTTGTTTTGTTTGTTTTTTCTTTTTTGTTTTTGTTTTTGTTTTAGTGACTAATTCCTAATCTTTTTTTGGGTAAAAGGTAGACTAATTCCTAGTCACGTACATAATAAAATTGAAAAAATTAGGTGTCAACACAAGCCATCTAAAGCATAGACAGCTACGTAAGCATTGTATCATTGTTTACTTTTAGTTAACATCTGGCAAAGCCTTTATGCGTTGGACAAAATGGAACTTAGTTTTTTATTTACTTAGTGCATCAAGGTTTTCTATCTCCTCAAGCATTTATTTTTCACTTTGATAATTGACTATTAAATTCTTGCTTAGGCACTTCCATAATCACCTATTGCATATTAGTGTTTTAGGCTTGAAATTGACTCAGATTGATTGCAATTTAAAAATAAAGAGAAAAGATATCAAAAATGCGTTAGATTTATCTAGTGTAATCAAATTCCCAGATCCTGAAAATCTCTAGTTCTCAAAGTTAGATGTTCTCCCACATTTTAGTTTTTACTTGGTTTTCTAATAGACCCCTAATAGATTAATGGCAACTCCAAATTGAATTGATTATCACATTATAAATAATTTAATTGAAACCCCAAAGTTAGGATTCGTATGAGTTTAGAAAAGTCCGCACTAAGCATTTACTTAATTATTCATTAGTTTTCTCTTGACGGTTCACCTCTAGAAAGGTTTCTACAAAGCAAGAGATACATTCCCCATTGCAAGAGGACCAAAAGTTTCGCAAATTTAATATAAGAAACTTTGCACTTTCATTGGCCTTAGTTATCAAAAGCATAGTCTTTTAGCTTTCAACGTCCAGCCATCTTTGAATTGCTTTAGAGGTTCGCTCAGAGAGCTTTGCCTATCAAGCCTCCACATGGGATCACCATGTGCAAGTATGCACGTTCAAGCCCCTGATGAACTCAGAAGACCAGCGGATATGGCAAATGTATGATAATGAATAATTTACACAATACCTTTAAATCGACCCTCTCATTTCATGAAGATCGATCCTGAACTTTTTCGAAGTGATAGAATCTGATTGCCACTTCAATCTCCCGTGGCTGCTTTTTCTGATCTGATTTCTCGCTGCCTAACACTATATGCAGGGAAAAGAAAATAGAGATATAGAGTTGTCGAACGTGGGATTCAACTTGAGTGTTTAATAAAAGAAGAAAAACTTGCAGCACAGTGATGAGCTGAGCTTTCGCGGTCAAAAAGGGAAGAGAAAGAACTGCGTTTTGAGCTAGTGCTTCATGGTAGCGCACATGGGAATGATAAGAAAGTGATCAAAGCGATGATATGTATATCGCACAGTCTTTATTTTCCCAGTCACTGTTTTTTTGCTTGTGGTAGATAAGTAGTATTGATGGGAAGGTAAATTTTATGTGCGACATAAACAAGTATTTTCGGTGACGTGTGAAAAGAATGAGATAAATCTCACATGATATATCAAAATTTTACTTTTGAAAATTTCAGGAGCAGAAGAAACACAAGATATTGGAAAATATCAGGGCATTAATGTATTCGAAAAATCTAAAGGAGAGTTGGTGAGGCTACTAATCAAAGAATTTTTTCTAAAAGAAAAAATTGTCCTTTGAAAACTTTTTATGCCCAAAAAAAGTAACTTTCATATTCACAATGAAAGCCTTGACTTGGATTTCATCCCCTTAAAGAAAGGACAGAAAGATCTCAACAATTCATGACACGACTAAGGTAAGGCCAAGATTAAGAATGGCCATTAGACACATGATTGAAGCTAAAGTTAATGTAACTCAGTAGTACTATTCACAAATGGATGATGCTCCACCAATCAATGGATAAGCTGTTTGGGACTCTTTCAGGCACATGATGTTTGTGTTAATAGTCGATTGAATGACATACATTTGAAAGGATGAAAAACAGGACCGTACACCCATCCCCCTTCCTTTCCTTTTATTATTTTTTTCTTTTTCCCTCGCTGTGCACAAATGCCAACGGTTTCTGGATATCTTTGCTCTCTTCCAGTACTTTATAGAAGCATCATATTTTCTTTCAAATTGCTTTATTTTCACAATTAACATGTAGTATTGAAAGGGTTTCCTGCATCATTGAATTTTCGTATTTCAATGGGTTAGTTTTGCTTCTTTTTTTTTTTTTTAAGGGATTTCGATGTCTTACGTACATTCAGCTTTTCTCCACACAATGATTTATATTTTAGGAGCAATTCTTTCAAATCCATGTAATCTCTCTCTCTCTCTCTATTTTCCAAGACGAAGTTTTATCATAACATTTCTCTATATGTGGCATACAACATTGTCAATATTGCTACTTTCATAGAAAGTGACCTCTAGTCTATCTATATCGTTCCCATTCTAAATACTTGAGTTGCTCGCCAACGCGTGCTTTGATTTTTGCCTTTAGGTTTATCATCCGGGGTAATGCTATTTATGTAGTGATTGAATTGCCGAAGATATAAATAGAAAGTAGGAAATTAGGATTTTCCTGCTCCCAAAATGGCCCCGTGCCTTTAGTTTATTGTTCAAACCTACAAGTCTTTTCTTGTGGCGTTGAAAGTCTCACCAACAGTTCTCCCCTTAAAAGACCTCTCATCATCAGCTGGCCATGATGGTTCAGATCCCCTTTAAAATTTTGACTTTTCAATCAGTTTCTGAGATTGAAGAATGTCCGGTCAACTTAAAACATTTCCGGGCAAGATCGTACGTGGGATTTCGATCAAAATTTGTATGAAATGCGACCTGCATATACTGGCTTCGTATCCAAGACTAAGGCCAAAAAGCTCTCACCCGCCCGACACATTTGAAGTTCGATCTCTCTCTCTCTCTCTCTCTCTCTCTCTCCAACGCGCTTCTGTTTTGTTCGTATTATTAAGTCCTTCTCGAAAAGTTTGCCGCTCCAGCCTCCAACTTATGGAGTAAACTTCTCAGCAAATTCGACGACCAAGGATAATTCTAAGTAATTATGGAAGAGAGAGAGAGAGAGAAATCCATTGACTTCACCAATTTGGGGTTAGCTACCGATTAGGGAAAAATGGGAAAATTGATTAAAAAATCTTAAATTTATTGCATTTTTGCTAATTTAGTCTTACCATTTTTAATGTTGTCAATTGAATCATAAACAATTTCACATTTTGTTAATGTAGTTCATCCGGCTAATTTTGGCTAGAAATCTTTGAAGTGAACATAGGGCAACCAATGGGTATAAGTAACGTTGATGTTGACAATTTTTATTAATTTTTTAATATTTTTAAATTTTTAGTAATTATTTTTTTTATTGTCTTTTTTCTTTTCTTTTCTTTTCTTTTTCCTTTTCATTTTTCTCTACCAATCGCCAGGCCTAGGCCATGGTTAGTAATTAGCCAAAGGCAATGGCCAATGAGATTGCCCTCGTCGAGATCTGTCATGGGGTCAATTCTCCAGCCTTGGGTGAGGCTGGCCCTCACTAGAGGTTAGTGAGGTTGAGTCTCGGTAGGAAGTGTTTAGCCTCACCAACTTTTGGTAAGGCTCCCCCTCACCAAAGGCCAATAAGGGTTAACCTTGCGAGAGGGCAACCATCGCTGGCCATTGTTTTTGTCAGTCACTAGCCATTGCCAAGGCTAGGCGACCAATAGAGAAAAATAAAAGAAAAGAGACAAGGAAATATAAAAATTAATTAAAAAATTTGAGGTACTAAAAAAATTTAAGAAAAATCTACATCAACGCTGCCGATGCTACATAAGACACCTAGAATTTCTAGCCAAAATGGTCAAATGGACTATATTGGCAAACATGAAAATGTTTGGAACTCGATTGGCAAAATCGAAGAGTTTATAACTAAATAAACAAAAAAGCAATAGGTTTAAAACTTGTTGAACAATTTCTCCATGAGAAATTGTTCAAGTGCTCATAAACATCACAACTTCTTCCTCTTTCAACTTATTAAGAGGTCTCATTCAATATCTTGAGCTTGTAATGCAAATCAGCTAATCTTAACCTGTCACGCCCCAATCCTCGGGCATGCACCCATCCCTCACCTTGGTCAATTAATAGCGATGTCCTAGGACACATTGTTGACCCTTTCATTTTAATACGCATGCGGAAGCAGATAAAATAATCCCTAGACAATAAAAAAAATGGGATAGAAAAGTAGGGCCATATTTCTCACAACTAAAAAACCACAACCAATGACAAACCTCATAGTATATATTACAATACTATTAACATGAGTCTGATCTACTTCATAACAATTCACACTCAGAGTTTACAAACGGGGTGAGGTCTCAATCTTCATCTGGGTCATACTTCGGATCATCATCAGAATCCCCCTCAAACCCTTCATTTGGTTCCTCATCAGGGTCCTCCTCTTCGGGTTCTTCCTCCTCAAGTTCCTCCTCTGGGTTCTCTTTTGGGTACACCTCTTCTTGCTCGATCTCTCATTCTTCCTCACTCTAGCTGGAATCTATTGCTGATGGCTTGGGAGAGTCGGGATCACTCTTAAGCTTAGGGTTTTTGGCATCAGTCACCGCTTTGTCCTTGGGATCCGCAGTCCCTTCTCCGAACGCTTCCTCTAAAACAAACAACGGTACATCACCTTCTGGCATGAGACCCTCCCTTCACCCATCATGATATTTATGATACCACGACCGATACTCGTGGGGCCTCACGTCATCTCTACCCATATCAACCCAAATGGTCGACTTAACCAGAATGTACTCTAGTCCTTCCAAGTGAGGATGTATTATCTCAATGAATTCTTTGGGTATACCAAAATGCATGGGAGGACGAGAAGGTGGAGGTGCTGCCATCTAGGGACCTGAAATGATGTCCCACAATCGGGATGAGACTACGTCTCAACAAGTTCTACCCCCTAAAACCCGATTAGGAAGCCAATACACTCTAGAGGCTGCCTAAGCACAACATGAGTCAGATGACTTACCTTAGCTTCAGTTCCTTCCTGCAAGTCAGTATATATCAGATATATAGGAATCACAGCAATTCACCGCATCAGATTAAATCATTGATCAATCGACCCAGTCGATTACATGTCGAGCAGACCATTTCCCATCATTTTAATCTATACTATTCATTTTTCCAGACGGTATATATCTAGTCACTAAGCCTACAGAAAAATAATATCTCACTTTTTCAAACCCCACCATTTAATATAATCCTTAAAATCCAATTTTGGTATCAAAACCCGACACTTGAAATTTTATGAATAAAGTCCATATTTTTCACAATCAACACTCAATTTGCAATATCCACTCATCAAATTCATAATCTGAATACATAGCAGCGATCAGCGCGAAATAATGATAATTTAAGGTCCCGAAATAATTTTTGGAATTAATAAATAATTAAATTTATTCCGAAAATTAATTAAATAATAATATTTTAATAATTTTATATAATATAATATATTATTAAATAATTAAATAATTTCAAAATACTTATTTATTCAAAAATAATCAATTAAGGCCAAATCATTATTATACTAGCATAAACATCTATTTAACCTTAATTAAACATACACTAAACTAATCTAACCACATAATCTCACTTAACTTAAACTAAACCTCCCTAAGCATCATTAACCCTCTAATCAAGGTTTAGGAGGCTAAATTCACTGGAATCGTTTTCCGATGAGTTCCTGGTGAAGACAATGGCGAGGCGGTCGATAAACTTCCTTGGGGCGACACCAAGTAAGGATCGAAAGGCACCCAAAACGGGCCTTGAAGTTCGAGCTTGCTGGAACTTCTAGCTGCTGATCTTGGCCGGAGGAGAGTTGTTCGGCGGTTGGTTGGGCATAGAAATGGTGAGGATGGACAGCGGCAACACAGGCGGTGATTGGCAGTGGCTCACGGTGGCGATGGTGGCTCCGACGGTGGCTGGTGACTAAGGGCAGCGACGGACGGTGGTGTTAGAGGGTCGGGGTCACATGAGTAGCGGCGGAGCAAAACGCAAGCTGGCCAAGCGCGTAGGTGAAGATGAAGCGGCACCAGTGGTGAGCTGGCTTGTGACGACGACGTGGCTTCGACGGTGGCTTCGATAGCCTTGGTGACAAGGAGCAGCTGGCAACGCTGGACAATGGCCTTGGACAAGCGGACTAAGGTGGAGCAAAGTGCTAGCTGGCGAGCAGAGTCGCACACGCAAACGAGCGTTGACCGCAACGGACTCGGTGACATGCGAACGGCCGGTCGGGCGTGCGAACGGAGGGGCGGCCGGAGCTCTGGTCACATAGCTCTATCTCTCTCCCTCTCTCCAAGTTCCAAGAAAAGGCCCTTGATTCGAGGAAGAAGAAAGGTTTAATGTGAGGGCTACTTTTGGTGAGTCAATGAGCACCCTACACTTGTCACAACCCCCTCCACTTTGGCCCCACCATGATCTCACATGATGTCACCATCCACTCACCTCCAAGCTTCCTTGATAACCTTCCAATGGGTCCAATCAATGGGTCCAATTTGCTCCATGTGCCATGGCATAGGAATTTGTTACATTTCCCACTTCAATCTCAATCAATTTCATTAAATTCTCAACCAAACAAATCCAATTGAAACCCAATTAAATCCATCAAGGTTTTCTCGTCCATCTCATGACTTTTGCCTGTTAATTTATCTAACTTGATGGCCAAAGATGCGATTAAAAGCGTTCCTCTGACTTTCCCGATCAAAAACGACATTACTTTGCTTTTCTGCCAAAAATCTCGGTTTGTAGAAAAATCTTCTGATGATGAGTTGACGTTCCTAAAATGAATTGTGACATGACAGAACTTTCAATTTATGAAATCGAGTTTAATTTCTAGGTTAATTTCATTCTGGCGCGACTTTAACACGTCATAATCTACCGGATAGCTTTTAGGAACTTTTCGTGCAATTGACCTATGATCGATTGTTTTTTTAGCCATAAAGTACATCTTCGACATATTGACGACTCTCGGTTGTCGTAGACATCTCAAGGTTTCAAATACGGACACATGGTACCAAAACGACAGAGAAATTGATCTAGTGCCAATCGATAAGATTTGTGCAATCAGATGAAATCATCCATACTTAATCACATGCCTTTGTTGAGTTGACCTATCTCCGGTCTCTAATTGATCTAGTGCCAATCGATAAGATTTGTGCAATCAGATGAAATCATCCATACTTAATCACATGCCTTTGTTGAGTTGACCTATCTCCGGTCTCTAATTGATCTGTGCTGCAATGACCCTTGCAGATTAGCACGGTTGAACAGTCAATTTCTAGTTAAATTCTCAAGTTTATTGCATTTAGATTCATTAACGGCTTCACTTGATAGACCAGTTATTTCATGAGTGGCCAACTTAGAGAAGAGAGCTATAGACGCGAAGATGAAATGCCCGACTTATTCAATTGAAATTAGAATTGTAAAAATCGGGATGTCACAAAATGCGAGTATTTATAGGCTGTGGTTCATTCAAAATTTGACTGGAATCCCACGTACGGCTCGCAATTGCTTTAAGTTGAAAAGTCAAAATTTTAAAGGGGAGCCGAACCATAGTGGCTTGCCGATGATGAGAGGTCTTTCAGTGAATAATTGTTGGCGAGACTTTCAACCCCACAAGAAAAGACTTGTAGGTTTGAATAATGAACTGAAGGCACGGGGGCCATTTTGGGAGCAGGAAAACCCTAATTTCTCGTATACGTACAGTATAATGCAGAATTTAGGCCACAAGATGTCTCTATCAAATGGATTATATGTACTCTTTTATATTGATACCTTCTGCAATTCAATCAATAACATTTATAGCATTACGGATTTTGACAAACCTGGAGGCGGGAAAAGATCAACGAACGCGTTGGCGGGCAGCTCAAGTATTTGGAATGGGTACGACATAGATAGACTAGAGGTCACTTTCTACAAAATAGAGATATGGCCAATGTTGTACGCCGCATACAGAGGTGTCAGTAAGTGGGTCGAGAGAGACATAACTCGTTTGGATTTGAAAGTATCGTTTCTAAGAGCATAATTAAGAAATCGGAGGGACAGTCAATATATATAAGACATATTGAAACTTCTTCAAAAAAAAAAAAAAAAAAAAGAAAGAAGTAAATCTAGCAAAATAAAGATCCACCGATATCCCGAAATTCAATTATGTGAGGAAGACCTTTGAATTATTTATGTTCATTGTGAAAATAAAGCTCATTGAAAGGAAATATGATTTTTTATGTCTTCTTTTATTATTATGTTTTATCTAACAGGGTATTTAATGCAAAGTATTGATGGAAAGAAAAGATATCCAAAAACTATTGTTATTTGTGTTCCAGCTATTCTTCAAACAAATATGAGAAAAATTTATTCAAAAAGTCCTATACGTATGATACGGCAGTCAATTCAATTGTAAACTTTTTCAGTTATGTCAATTCAGTCCTCAATTTTTTGAAGAATTGCTAATGTAGTCCTTAACAATTCAAATGGGTCAATTTAATCTTAATTTTTTTTTTTATGATTTGACAATTTAGTCCTACTTTATTTTTGACAATTTGTCAATAAAATTCTTTTGGCTGATTATCCATACAATAGGTTAAGATTTAAATTGGAAAACTTAAAAAGGCTTAGGACTAAGTTGATCGAATTGAAAGGTTAAATATAAGTTGGCAAATCATTAAATGTTTATTATTAAATTGGCACAATTGAAAATTTTAGGATTGAATTTGCTATGAGATAATAGGGTTAAAACTTTTTGGACAATTGTCCCAATAAATATGATAATTTCCGAATCCTCAGTGGGGGATAAGTTCATTGACGATTTTAAGCTCAAAGGGAGGAAAAAAAGGAAGACGGCTGTACCATTTGTTTTTTCATCCTTTCTATTGTATGTGTCATTTATACAACTTTTGCATCCAAAGGTCATGTGTCTGAAAATGTCCAAACAGCTTGTCTATTTGTTGTGGAGCATCATTTAGTGAGATTAGTACATAGTTACTTTAGCTTATATCATGCTGTCTCTAATCGCCATTCTGAATCATGAGTTGTCGGGATCTTTCTGTCCTTTCTTTAAAAAGATTAAAATCCAACTCTAGCAAATTAAAAAAAAAAAAAAAGAAAAACAAAGAGAGATAAAATCCAAGAAAAAGCTTTTGACGTAGAAAAGTTGCCAAAAGGACAATTATCTATTTAAACAATAATTTTTCCTTTACTTTAATTACATCGCCAACTCTCCTTTAAATTTTTCATATAAAATCGTGCCCTATAAAATTCAAATATCTCGTTTTTTTCCGCTCTGATTTTTCAGAACTCGATTTTTGATATCTTATGTGAATTTTCATCCGTTTCTTTAAAAAATCAATGAAAACACTTGTTCATGAGTGTAACATCCTGAAATTTGAGCCCTCTAAGGGATGGGTGAATGTGAATTTCGTCAATGCATAGTTGATCTCACTCGGAATTGATCACTCCTGAGATACTAACCTTGAAGGGAAAGGCTAATGAGGACAGAATTCGTATGACTAAAGAACTCGATCTAGGAAAATGACTTGACCGTGAGACTTGCGTGAGGACGATCCTGTAGATAGGTAGGTCGATTTCAATGACGACTAGAAGTCGATTCACGGACGGAACATAATGGGACGATGGGTGATTCCGTTTACTGTTATCAAGCCCACGAACGGCCCTAGGTCGATCCTCGGTAATCGTATACTTTGGAAAAAGAATCTATCATTCACAATTTCATGTAGTCAAGGATGTCCATGTGTCGAGATGTCTTGAACGTGGTTTGGCACGAGTCGGTTATGTGTGAATTCTCAAAGCCGCCTATCAATTTGAGTTGTACCCAAAATGGCATTAGGGCAAAATTGACAGGGCATAAGAACCCAAGATTGGACTTTAAATTATCGGAAATGTCTGGGATGGACTTTGGATGACGTGACTTCAACAGTCAGCAGTGTCGAGCAAGCCGAGTGTGCGGAAAGATGATTTACGGTCCGAGAAAGTGAACCCATGAGGAAGTGGGCCGAGCAAAGCAAGTGTGGGCCCTAGGCCCAAGGTGGGACAGCCACCATATTGGGCCCAAAGCAAGCAAGTGAGTCCATTGGGCCTAAACCAACAATTTCTTCTTCCAAGCCCATTACCTAATCTTAAGCCCATTTGAGCCCAACCAATTTCCAAACTTGTTACTTTTCATTTCCAAGCCCATTTCTTAGGCCCACCCATCAATTTCAGCCCAAGGTTAGATTGGTAATTTGTGCAATGTGGAAATTACCATTTTGCCTCTAAAATCATTTGGATAAGGGTAAGGAAAGAAAGAGAAGATGAGGGGACTTGCATGGGGAGTTGGGCAAGCATTAATGAGCCTTGATGGAGAAGACTTTAGCTTTATCTTCATGCTCTCTCTCCCCTCTATCAGCTCCAACTGTCTCTCTCTCTCTCTCTCTCTCGTTCTCCCTTTCTTCTAGTTTTTGTTCTAGCAGACCTCCTCGTGAAAGGCTGAGTTGATTGTTGGCTTCCTGGATGAATCAACTCACGTGCCACCCACCACTGTCTTCAGGAGGCCCAGACTGTCCGCCTGGACCCCACCGTTTGCCGGTCGGAGCCGCTGGCTGACCCGCTAGCCGGCCATAAGTTGCCGATCACTAGTCTACCTAATCTTGTTCTGCTTTAGCTTACCCTTCTCCAAAAACCCAAGTTAAAAGTGGTCTTCTCGTGGGAATCAGCCTACGCGCTCCACCCACCACCGTGACAAGGAGAGAGAGTCCATACATACGGTGGCCGTCACTTGCCGAACATAGCTGCCGGTCGTCTCGTCTACCGCGTGAGAAGGAACCAACCATCGAACTGCTTGGTTCCGCTCAGTTCCGCCTGTTTCAACTTTGCAGCCCGTTTTCTCCCATTTTGATTGAGCTCTCGCCTAACCTAGCTACCAGCCACTCCCCTTGACCCCCTAGTGCCGCCGGTTGCCGACCAACCCCTCGCTGGAGCTCCGATGAAGCCGTTTCACTCCTTTTCCTTCCCTGCCATTCGGTTTCTTGGAGTTGCAAAGGAAGTTCGAACTTGTGGCTGTTGTTCCAGCTTTGGGACCACCTTGGATCATCATGGTAGAAGTCCCAGTGCATAGCCACCGTCATCGCCGTCGCATTTGTGTCTCCAGCTTGCTTAATGGGTGAGTTTAGCTCCTAATCTTTCGATTAGTGCCTAAACTTGCTTAGGGTTGTTTAGTTAGGATTAATTATGGTTTAGGAGGTTTACTTAAGTTGTATTAGCCCTAAAATAGGTGGTTACATGGATGGGTTAGATTAGTTTTGCTTAATCTCGCTTTATTTGCTTAATGATGCTCATGTGCTTAATTAAGTATGTTAGCTTTAATTGATGAATTGTTTGCTTTAACTAATGTTTTGGTTAAGTTATGAATTTAATTTATTACTTATTTAATTATGGAAATTTATTGTTCACGCGACACTATTCACCATTTACTATTCACGCGCGCTATTCATCCAGAGTGTGAAAAGTGGTCTAATTTCATGTTTGTTAATTTTATGTAGTGAATGGATGTGTAAATGCATGGGCATCCGCATGAATTGAGTAATGATTTGTGTAATTGCATGGTAGTTGTGAATTAGTTGGATTATGCAACTAAATGCTGGATTGTACAATTGATTAGAAAATTACTATGTGAGATTGTGAACTAAATCAAGAGAACCACCGGAGTATGGTTATGCCAATAGGGCCGTGATTACCATTAAGTTTAAATATGCCAAGTGGGGCCGTGATTACCACTAAGTCTAAATATGCCGAGTGTGGCCATGGTTCCACTAAGTCTAAATTTTCAGAGTTGGGCTGTGATTACCACTAAGTCTAAATATGCCAAGTGGGGCCGTGATTCCACTAAGTTTAAGTTATGCCAATGGGGGCATGATTACCACTAAGTCTAAATATGTCGAGTGGGGCCGTGATTCCACTAAGTCTAAGTTTGCCAAGTGGGGCCGTGATTCCACTAAGTATAAATTATGCCAGAGGGGCCGCGATGACCAATTTCCGAGTCCGTTACTATTCTTTTCCAAGCCCATTTCTTAGGCTTGCCCATCAATTTCAGCCCAAGGTTAGATTGGTAATTTGTGCAATGTGAAAATTACCATTTTGCGCCTAAAAGCATTTGGATAAGTGCAAGGAAAGAAAGAGAAGATGAGGGGACTTGCATGGGGAGTTGGGCAAGCATTGATGAGCCTTGTTGGAGAAGACTTCGGCTCTATCTTCACTCTCTCTCTCTCCTCCATCAGCCCCAACCGTTGAGCTCTCTCTCTCTCTCTCTCCTTGTTCTCCCTCTCTTCCAGTTTCTATTCCAGCAGACCTCCTTGTGAAAAGCTGAGTTGATTGTTGGCTTCCCGGACAAATCAACTCCCGTACCACCCACCATTGTCTTCAGGAGGCCTAGACCGTCCGCCTGGACCCGGTCATTTGCTGGTTGGAGCCGTTCGCTGACCCACCGGCCAGCCAGAAGTCGTCGGTCGCCAGTCTGCCTAATCCCGTTATGCTCTAACTGACCCTTCTCCAAAAACCCGAGTTAAAAGTGGTCTTCTTGTGAGAATCAGCCTACGCTCCACCCACCATTATGACCAGGAGAGAGAGTTCATACATATGGTGGCTACTGCCGCCGAATGGAGCCGCCGGTCGTCCCATCCGCCGGCAAGAAGGAATTGGCCACTAGATCGCCCGGTTCCACTTGGTTTCGCTTAGTTCCGCCTGTCTCGACTTTGTAGCCCATTTTCTGGTCGAGCTTTCACCCAGCCCAACTACCAGCCACTCCCCCTTGACCCCCTAGTGCCGCTGCTTGCCGGCCAACCCCTTGCCGGAGCTCCGACGAAGCCGTTTAAACCTTTTTCCTCCTCTGATGTTCGGTTTCTTGGAGTTGCAAAGGAAGTTCGAACTTGTGGCTGTTGTTTCAGCCTTGGGACTTCCTTGGATCGTCGTGGTAAAAGTCTCGGTGCGTAGCCACCGTCGTTGCCGCTACGTTCCGTGTCTCCGGCCCGCTTAATGGATGAGTTTAACTCCTAATCCTTCAATTAGTACCTAAACTTGCTTAGGTTGGTTTAGTTAAGATTAATTATGGTTTAGGAGGTTTACTTAAGTTGTATTAGCCCTAAAATAGGTGATTAGATGGATGGATTAGATTAGTTTTGCTTAATCTCGCTTTATTTGCTTAATGATGCTCATGTGCTTAATTAAGTATGTTTAACTTTAATCAATTGATTGTTTGCTTTAATTAATGTTTTGGTTAATTTATGAATTTAATTTATTACTTATTTAATTATGAAAATTTACTGTTTACGCGACACTATTCACCATTTACTGTTCACACGCACTGTTTCACATAATACTATTCATGGAGTACTATTCACGCGCACTATTCATGTGCACTAAAAAGCGAAAAGTGGTCTAATTTCATGTGTGTTGATTTTATGAAGTGAATGGATGTGTAAATGCATGGGCATGCACATGAATTGAGTGATGATTTGTATAATTGCGTGGTAGTTGTGAATTAGTTGGATTATGCAACTAAATGTTGGATTGTACAATTGATTGGAAAATTGCAGTGTGAGGCTGTGAACTAAATCAAGAGAACCACCGAGTATGGTTATGCTAGTGGGGCCGTGATTACCACTAAGTCTAAATATGCCGAGTGGGGCTGTGATTCCACTAAGTCTAAATTTGCCGAGTGAGGCCATGGTTACCACTAAGTCTAAATATGCCGAGTGGAGCCGTGATTCCACTAAGTCTAAGTTATGCCAATGAGGCCATGATTACCACTAAGTCTAAATATGCCAAGTGGGGCCGTGATTCCAGTAAGTCTAAATTTGACGTGTGAGGCTGTGATTACCATTACGTCTAAATTTGCCGAGTGGGGTTGTGATTCCACTAAGTATAAATTATGCCAGTGGGGCCGTGATGATCACTTAACCTAAATTATGCCTGTAGAGCCGTAATCAAGAGTCGAGAATGAATAATCTGAATGACTGTGTAATCGGTCTCGATGACATATAATTGACTGAGTCAATTGGTCGATAGCTCGATCTGAATTGATGCATTGATGTGTGAAATTGTTATATGCGTTAATTATATGTGTGAGTGAATCACATCATTTATGGCACACACGAATGAATTGATAACGTGTAGAGTGTGGCAACGGCCAGGTGAGATCGCTTGTAATACGACTTGTATGTGATTGATGAACTGCATCATCTAATGGCCATGTGCATTGCGTGTATTGTGATGAGTTATAACCTGTAGGGTATGGCATACTAGGTAAGGTTGCATGCGAACCGACAATTGTTTTGTTGGCCGTGGACTTGTGTGTGGGGTGGTTATGAAGAGATACCCAAGTGTAGTTGGTGTACTAATCAGGGCTTAGGGGAGGACTCACTGAGTTTTATATCTGACTGGTTATTGTATAACCATTTTCAGGTCCTTAGTGTGAAGAACCCGGAGCTTAAAGCGGAAATGTTAGGAGCATATGTGGCTCAATATTCTTTTTGAGATAGACCTTCTGTATAAGAACTTGAGGTGTTTATGAAAGTATGTTTGTATTTGTAATTGGCTGTCTTGCTTTTCTATCACATATTTGTTATTGTTAGAGGATTAGTTAAATCGCTTCCGCATGTGCAATAAAATCAAAGGGTCGGCGACGAGTCCTGGGAGCGTCGCAAAAAATTTCTATCGACCACCAAGGGATGTGTGTGTGCTCAAGGTTCGGGGCGTGAGAATGAGCGTTTCATGTCGCACATAAAATTAATAGAACGATGTCAAAACTTCCAATGAATACTCCTTATCTATCACATGCAAAAAAAACAGTGATTGGGATTTTAATGAAGACAATGTGCTATATACACATCGTCCTATCATTCCCATGTGAGCTGCAATGAAGCACACGCAACCCTACCTCAAAAACGCAGTCCCTGCTCTGCCTTTTTTGACCGGTAAAGCTCATCTCATCCTGTCCTGCATGTTTGTATAGCTTATTGAACCACAGAATTGAATTGCACGTTTCACCACTCTATCTCTGGTTTCTTCTTCCCTCATATAATGTTGGGCAGAAGGAGAAATCAGATGCCAGAAAATGCAGCTAAGGGATATTAAAGTAACAGGTCAGATTCTATTACTTTGACAAAATTTGGGATCGATCTTCTAGAAACGAGAGGCTCAATTGAAGGGTCTTTTGTAAGTTATTCATTATCATATATTTGCCATATCCACCAGTCTTCCGAGTTCAGCAGGGGCTCGACCGCGCATACTTGCACATGGTGAACCCCACCATGTGGAGGCCTGATGGGGAAAACTCTCTGAGTGTGCATCTAAGGATATTCAAAGATGGCTGGACGTTGAAAGGTGAAAGGCAATTGAATGCTATTGATAATTAAGTGCAATGAACGTGCCAAGGTTATTTTATTAAATCGACCTGCCGCTGGTGCGCTTCCAACGGGGAATGCATCTCTTGTTTTGGAGAATTTACTAAGTGGGTCGGAGGAGAGATGGAGATATAACTTCTTACAATTGGGTCTTTGTTGTTTATGCATGGCTTAACGATATTGAGGTTTCAAGTGGTCCCAAAAATGATGTGTCTTTCGATGGCTAGAGACCGAAGCGAAAATACTGTCTTTATCCTTGTGGCTCACAACGGTGATTATATATGAGGTTTGTGCGGTCTGTAACCCTGATTTTGTGATTCTAAACCCCGCCTAGAATAGGGACGCTTATGTGCTTTCTTCATAAGCCCACACTTTAAGTATTGGGTGTCTTTTGATATGTATTCGGGCAAAAATTTAGATATTATAGTTTAGGAATTAGTGAAATCTAGAATGGAGCATATAAAAGGTGACATGTACTCCGCTTGTGGTCTTTACTTCGATTATCTTCAATCATGACATGAGCTAGTTATGGCGAAATCTATCTAATATATTTCCTTCTAGAACGGAAATTTGCAGTATGTTAGTTCATATAATTTTTTTTTCTCTTCAACAATTGAAAAGATTTCACCTGCTTGTCTTGTCCGTTTGTCTTGTTTAGCTGTATATCCTTCATTTAGCAGGACAAGAATGTGCAATTAGGTTCTTATTTTTCTAAGGTAGGGTTATCATTTCTCAAATTCTAGGTCAAATTGTTTTGTTAATAAGAGCAATATATATCATAGTCCCATGTTACCCACATAATTGTCAAACCGTAAAAGTAGATCTTCCCGTGTCAATTAAGCCATAGTTTCAACCTATAGAATTGTTTTTACGGTGATGTGCTATATAGCCATTTTCTAGACGACAAGATGGAACATGTGACTCAACTATGACTCTGAACACAACACTATAATTATAATACGAAGCGATGACGGTAATGAGAATTTGTTCCTTAGAAGATTGCTTACAACCATTCGTGTCCAATGATTGACGAACAATAGAGAAATTGCAGAAAATCTATCTTAGCCATAGCCTACAAAAGGATTATATAAGAATAGAAAAGTCTATCTTAGCCCTGGGCCCAAGGGGTTTATTCAAGAATAAAAGAATCATAAGGAATTCTTTTATATAAAAAACGACAAATAATTTGTCCCCATGTTGAAATTACAATTCCAGCAAAATTATGCAAGAGGATCGCTGGCCCTCTATTATAATCACTTCGGTGTATTGGCATGTCCATGAGGCGACCTTGCAAGGCGAAGCTGTCTCTCTTGGGATAGTAATTTAGCAAACCTGCAATATACATATAAAAGCAAGCTATATTAGTCAAACCAACCTAAAAATGCAAAATGTAGCAAAATCATTAAGTTTTTCTTATCCCGAAATTGATTATTCGTGATTTGTAATGCATGTACCTTTTTAAAGCCTCTTCGTTTGTCTCTTGGTTGGACGTGGGGTCGCACACCCCGCTCTCCAAGTTTACCCTAGAGACGGGCTTCTTCAACAATGCCTCACCAGTTTTGACCAGGTCGTTTAGGTTCTTTTTCGTGGCCACATCCACGGATGATAAAATACCACTCAACGTATCATCCTGAAAAATCAAGCCATGAAGATGTGACGATCAGTAATTTTCGTCTGGTCTGGGGAATCTTTCATGCGAATATCTGTAGATACTAGATATACCTGGATCCTAAGATAATTGTCTTGGAGGTTTAGGGCTTGAAACACGGCGGAGAGGTGGAAGTCGACCATGTCCGCGCTGGCTTGACTGAAGATGTCGATCAATGGGGAGCCACCGCTGGTCAACCAACCCAGCACTCCCCACTTGGCCGCTTCATGTGCTGTGTATTTCCCCTCAACCTTGCTAGTACCTGTTCCGAGTGAGATAACCAAGAACCTCCGGTAATCCATTGGCTTTATAGCGAAGAAGTCTGAACTCCCTCCCATGATTGTCTTGGTCACCTCTCCCATTGCAACCAATGTCTACACAATGGGAATATCACAGATAATTAGTTTTTGTCACACCTTATTAGAGAACAAACTCTCGGTATTCAAGTCATTTTGTTGCAGAGATTTTAGACTGAACCAATCAAGCTGTCTCGAGCAATTATTGAGATCTCATCTATAAGGAGGCCAATACGATTATATTACCGGATTATTTGCAGCTACGCCCCCATCAATGAGGTTGAATTCTCTCACTTTGCCTGTAAAGTCCTTGGTTTCAAACTTATGGGCTGGGAGATAAGTTGGAGCAGCCGAGGTCGAAATACATATGTCTGAGAGCAAGGCATCCACGCTCGGATCTTTCTTCACCTGGCAATAATTTTGATGAGAATAATGTTGGTTATCCTTGTAAGAGTTCATGGTCTGTATATCCTTAAAACCATAAATAAATTTCAAGAAGATGATGAAGAGATGAATGACCTGGTAGCTAGAGAAAATAGTTGGCTGAAGGCTCTTGATATCAAACGTCGGTATCACGACATTTGTCAATGTTTGGTGCAATCTTTGTCTCCGAGCTCCTCCCTCACGACATCGTGAAGGTATTTTCCATCGTATTTGGGTCCCGCCACGGCTTTAATCATCTTCGTGACCGGTTTGAAGGGGCAACTGCATAGTTTTAGGGACATTCATAAATTTCGATGAGTTAAGAGATAATTAAACGATGAAGAAAGATTAACAACTCCTTCATGCTTTTCCTTTACCTGTCTTGGGGGAAGATTTTAGGGCAGTGATTGAGGTAGAAGTCCTTGATGTCTTTTGCGGCGAATACAGGGCGGTTGTTTCCATCGGGAGTGGTTAGCATGGCAGTAACGAGGCCGCCAGTGCTTGTTCCAGAAATAACGTCGAAGTAGTCTACAATTCTTACGTCTTTGCCATCTAGTTTCTGCAAAATTCGTAAAAAAAATTTAGCTCGAGATTGATGTATCATATCTGGATTACATAAAAATTGGTTGCGTGTTTTTTATATATACAGAAAACAGTCCTGTCCTTTTAAAGTTTGCTTAGAATATGCATGTATAAAACCTTTTACTAGCATGCGTGCATCACGAGAACTACATGCAAATCATTTAAATGCATAATAAACCCATTGAATTTTGTTTTGTTCACTATAATTGATAAAAACTTTATTGCTAGGCAAAAATCTCTAAAGATTGTGAAGCATGCGAATTCGCTAACAAAATTGGTGAAATATACTAACAACGGATATGATAAAAGTCATAACGAGCATACTCACCTGAAGCTCGGACTCTAGAAAATTAATAACGGTTCCGGGGATAAGCCCTCTAATCCCACCACCATCAATGCTGAGAACAGTGATCAGATTTCCGTAAGTCGGAGGCTGAAGGGGTATGGTCATTGTTCGTTCCATTTGCAAATCGAGGTGAAAAAAATGAAACAAAAGGAAGTACTAATAGTACGTACTCTTGGTTCCTTCGGGTTTGTTAGAGAGAGGGGAAAGAGGAAATCTTTTGAGCAAGTGTATCAAGGTTGGAGAAATAGCTAGTTTGCGGGATGGCTTTACAATGCATGAGTCATGCGTATATATTGTCTCTCATTCCCTCCCATTTTCCACTGTGTTTCATGAAACGCTACGACTCAACTTTGACCGGAATCGGGCGAAGTTGCTTGGAATTGTTTATGTTGGACCCTACACTCTTCAAGTTTGCGGGATCATGTTGAAAAGTCTAGATTTAAAAAGACTTTGTCGATATGGTAATGTAGTGGCTTTCAATGAGGATCGGAATTAGGTCTATCTTCTGATCAGTCTTCAGTCAGCAATGCACGCCGCGAAATTTTGGTGAGACTTTTAAGAGAATTGTAGGTTTGCACACAGCTGGAGAGCCATAATAGAGTGCAACTTGTACTTGGCCATGATAGTGACTTGCGATGGACCAATAACGTATCCCATACTAAGCGCTCAATTTAGGCTAATTTGTTCACACTTGCTAAACAATCTGCTCTTGGGTTAGCTTTGTCTTCTTTGTTAGGATTAGACACTCAAACATAATGAAATACAAAGTAAAAATGAGAAAGAGAAATCAAGATACAAGGTTTCTCCTAATTCACAGTAAAATTAATGCTATATTCAGCAGAGAATTTCATTATAATTAGTACATCGCATGTTAAATAATACTACCTCTCTCTCCAATTTTTTTTTTTCTAGGACTAATATCCACAATAAGTAGTTTTTGCTTGTGGTGTTCAAAGTCTCCTTTAGTGTTAGACAAGATGAATGGATGAAAATAAGATGAAAGCAATTGAAGCTTGTAATTGTAGAATAGGCCACGTCAGACTCTTGTAGTACACTACTTTTGTAATTGGTGGGGAGCTCTCTATAAATAAACAGCCCACCTTCTTGACTTGAATGTATAGAGAATAAAAGAAAGAGCGGAGTGTGTTAGAGTGTGTGATGTCTAGTGAGTACGTGTGTGCAACAATTATGGGATGAATGCCATGAGAAGTGGTGTGTGTAGTAAGTGTTGCGTTGAATAAATAAAGAAGTGAAGCAGTGTGTTTGCACGAGCGTGTTAAATGTCTATTGCTTGTTGTTAAAATATGTTTCGAGTTTAAGCCTGAAGCGAAAAGCTGAATTTTGAAAAATAAATTGAAATAAAGAGAGATGGGTACACAAATTAGTCTTCCAGACGTCATAGTCTTAAAGCTGGTCAACAAATCTTGGAAGTAGTTGACGAGGCACGTCTGCTTCTTGATGGAGTTTGGCCTAAAATAGGAAAGTCCAAACGGACTTGGACTTGGTGTGATACTCCTCGATGGCTCCCGAACCATTAGGGTTGCCACAGTTCGATTACCATTCGCTTGACCTGATAACATGTCACTCTGATACCATTTCAATTGTAGCGGATCCATACAACCATGGGGGTTTACATCTTTTATTATCGGTCCCTTGCATAGTTCATATACGGAAGCACATCCAACAGCTCCCTTCCCTATATTCATAAAACGATGCACACCAACTAAAAATTTATAGGTAAAAGCCGTACACTTTTATTTACTTAAACCAATGGACATCATTCATCAGTACATCAAAATGCCGTAGTCTTCTATACTCGGCTATATTTCAAAAAATGACCGACATCTCCTCCAACAGTTGTATACTTAAAGTCCATCGATCAGTGCCGGCGTCCGAAAGTTCCTTCCTTTGCTATCCTCCTCCTCGTGGTCATATCCAACCACTTGATCCATCTACTGGTAGCAGTGGCAGCAGAGATATCTTATCTAGTTTGAAATGTTATTCCCCAAAAAGGGTGAGTACAACCACTCAGCAGTAAAGATCTACCAAACTACTCATTGCGTCACACAGAACAATCAAGGCATCATAACAAAGCACGTATCATTAATGCATTCAAGCATACCTCACCTCGCAACCATACATATATCATCCATGCTATCAAGCACACATCACCATGCAATCGTGCATATATTGCCATGCAGTCATGCATATATTGCCATGCTATCGTGCATATATCACCATAATTTGTATCATCCATACTATCAAGCATGCATCACCATGAGATTCATTCAAGCCTTCATGATCGCATTCTCAATGTCAACTAGCATCAATTTATTTTCATAAGCAGATCATGCATCATGCCATATGCAGACACCCATGCATATGATTCACTTTCAATTCTTATCTTTCACAAGGATCTCATCAGTTTTTCTTCCCAGGGACTAATGTTTGCATCCCATAATTTATCGCTCGCACCCAATCCTAGCATCACGAGGAACCTTCGGCACACACCTCTGGGCATCCGGCACACACCTCCGGGCATCTCGCATCCCAACTAGCATCATGAGGAACCCCCTTGGCACACACCTCCGGGGCTTCCGGAATTACGTACCGACATACCACCAGACATCCCCCCTCTGGAATTATGTACCGTATACCACCGGGCATCTCGAAACTCCCAAGGACCCTCTGGAATTACGCCACTAGGCCACCGGGCAATTCGGCACCCCCACATTCCGGGCATCCCGACACTCCCGGGGCATCGTCGGCTCATACCTCCGACGGCCTTCTCATCACCACAATGCATGTTCCCATACATCTCATTTTCAATTTCACATTTGATGCAACAATGCCAATGATTTGACAGCAGCCCTTTTTAAAATCTTATAATATGCCTTGGGAAAAGTATCATTTGATGCAATGGTTTTGAAAACTTCATTGAGTTTATGAAAATCCATCAATCCTTTGATGTCGTATGAAATGTATGAATGTCACCATGTCATTGCATGAGTAATAATCCAGGATATCATGATTTACATAATAAATCCAATAAACAGTAAATAAAACAATTTCCAGCTTAAATAGAATGCGTGCTATTAATGAAAAATTCTAGAAAATTAGCAAACGATGGAAGTAAATTCTGAAAATTTACCACAATGTAGATAAGATCTAAGAGAACATATTTTGTGAAGGACACCATATAAAACAAGGCTTCACAGAAAACGTACAGGTCCATACATCACCGAAAAAGGATTTTAACATCATCTATGCGCAGTTTTGAAAACAATTTCGATTAAACCCATAATTAAACTCAGAAAATTATGAAATTTGGACAAGATATATCTAAGACCTAGAAGTACAAGTTTCATGAAGAAATCGTAGTCCAATTTGTTCTGTATTAAAAGATAAAAATCGATTTACTTTTCCTATTCTCGGTATCGTTTTCCAGATCTACCCGTGTTGAAGGAAAATCGTTTCCTTGGTCATTACTGGTCTATTTACTCTGAAATTTCAGTATGTTGTTCCTCAAAATATTTAATACAACTTTCATTAAGGACACACTATCAAATTTTAACTTTATGATTTTATAAAAAATCCCGAAAACATACTAGGTCGAAGCAGCGTATTTCCCAGATCCAGTTTCTTCAAAAGACAACGGTTTCACCGACCTATTTTCGTTCATTTCCTCTAAATTTTTGATATATTCTACCTCAAGAAGTATACTACAACTTTAATTCAGAGATAAAGGTGATATTTTCAAAATAAAATCACTTTATAGTCCACGAAATCAGTGAAGCTCATCACGACGAATTCCAGATCTAACGTCTTCAAAGGAAAATCGTTTCACCAAGAAATATTTGTTCGTTTTATCTCAAATTTGATTATGTTAATCTTCAAGATGTTCTCTACAACTCTCATGAAGAGGTTGAAGTGAAATTTCATGTAAAAGGTGACATGCAACACACGAAATCACCAAGAGGTCAACAAAACAGTTTCCAGATCTAATGTTTTCGTAGAAAAAATATTTCACCCCTCAATATTCATCAATTTTGTCTCAAATTTTAGTATGTTATACATAAAAATGTTCTATCCAACTTTCATGAAGAAGTCGAAGTGAAATTCCAAATAAAAAGTCGCATGAAACCCCCAAACTCGTGAACAGTCAAGCTGATTTTCCAGAAACAGCATGCAAGACCAACAAACCTTTCCCCAAAGCTCCGAAATTGCACCACTTACCACAACCACGATTTATCATCTTCTACACAAACTTTACAGCAAGCAAAGGGTAGGTTTTAGGACTCTACTTGCCTTAGATTCAAGCACAAAAACAGCAACAAACAATGACAAAGCAGCAACAAACGGCGGGCGAACGGTCGGACGAATCCTCCTCCTTCTTCTTCGCACGGCCGCCCTCTTCCTCTCTCGGTTTCCCTCTCTCACTCTCTCGACAGCTCTCTCTCTCTCTCACCCCCTCAATACTGGTCACTTCCCTTCTCTTTTTTTCTTTTTGGTTGTTTATATACTTGCATGCATTCTCATTTTGCATGGGGGACACTTGTCCCCAAGAAGGAGACAAGTGTCTCCTTTGCCGAAGACACTTGGAGGAGGCCATGCGGCTCCTCCTTCCCCCGCCATGCGTCGACCACCTCATGGCTCTATGGGCTGGGCCTCTTGGCCCACTTTAGGCCCATCTCACTTGGGCCTAAGGTCCAAACTTAAATGGCCCATATTTATTTTTGATAATCCATCTTAATCCCACTTATACAAGGTACCAAATTACAAATTTAAATGACCATAATACTTTGCAACATAGTTTAATAAAATCCAACTTATAATCATGGCCAAAAACATAATTTCCTCATCAAATAAAATCCTTGGTCTCACATGGACATAGGATGCGTTTCCAACAAAATAATTATCCATTTATATAAATACCATATCATTCTTATTCACTTGGCCATAAATCTTGAAATCATAATTCAATAAACTCCTACTTATAAAACACATGGCCGTGAGTTATTTTTGGGATGCCACACTTGGATTTATACGGAAATATATTTTAGGCCGAAGTCCGAGAGATAAAACAAAGGAAAGAGTCAAGCTTTTAGGGTTTGACCGAATCATGCAGATTTCTTTCGAGTAAAAATTGGTTTGTCTTCTTTTGTTGCAATATATATATAACTTTCTGCTCATGGGACTCTCTTTAGTGAAGCCACATATTGAAGCGCCGTTTACTCGGAGTGCCGTGGGTATTCTGTTTGTGAGAGACGTCCTGTAGGCCCTGGGTGCTTGATAGCGGGTCTTCGTGTTTCTCATGCGGCAAAGCTTATTTGTGATTTACATCCAAGAAAGATTGGTGTATTGGGTGTAAAACACCGAGAGAGTGTTTGAGTGACTTGAGTTTGTAATCTCCTTGTATCACTTGATCTATAGGGAAATTCGTTGCTGCTCTCCCTATGGACGTAGGTCTTTACGACTGAACCACGTAAATGTAGTGTCTGATTTATTTTCTTCTTCTGCCTATATTATTGTTCGATCACTCGCTTATCGCAACAATTGGTATCAGAGTTAGGCTTGGCTAAGTTAAAGTGAATCGATGGTGACAGAAGAAGTAAAAGTGAGAATCGATAGATTTGATGGGAAGGATTTTAGTTTCTAGAAGATGTAGATTGAAGATTATCTTTATTAGATGAAACTGCACTTGCCTTTATCTGGGGAGAAACCAGAGACGATGAAGCAAGCTTATTGGGATTTGCTGGATGGACGAGCTATGAGTGTTATTCGGCTGACGTTGGCTCATAACGTCACGTTCAACATCTTGAAGGAGAAGACCACTGCCGATTTGATGCGAGCCCTGTCGGATATGTATGAGAAACCCTCTGTGATCAACAAGGTATATTTGATGCGACGTCTATTTAATTTGAAGACGAGCGAAGGTGTGTCAATTGCAGATCATATCAATGAACTCAATGTGATTGTTAGTTAATTGAGTTCAGTTAAGATTAACTTTAAAGATGAAGTACGTGTTTTGATTCTATTATCCTCATTGCCTAATAGTTGGAATACTACTGTTACTGCTGTTAGTAATTCATCTAGGTCAACAAGTTTAACGTTTGATGAGGTTTGAGATTTGATTCTGAGCGAGGACATTCGTAGAAGAGAATCTGGTGAACCTGTATCTACTGCTTTAGTAGGTGAAAATAGAAGAAGATCTAGAACACGTGTGAGTAATAATAGTACTAATATAAACAGGCGTAATCAGTCTAGGACTAGTAATGTTTTCTGTTGGAGCTGTGGCAAGAGGGGGCATCTTAGAAGGGATTGCCTTAAGCTGAAGAATGAGAAATGTAAGGGAATTATAGTTGATTTTGCAGATAATGTTGCAGCTGTAGCAGATAATGCTGATTCTATCTTGTCTATCACTAATGATTCGTCGTTTGATGGATGGATTATGGATTCTGGTTGTTCTTTTCATGTCACACCAAATAGAAACTGGTTTACTACTTATCAATGCATGGACAATAGTAAAGTACAGTTGGGGAACAACAATGAATGCGATGTCATTGGTGTTGGCAATGTTAAAATCAGAATGCATGATGGTATCATGAGGACATTGACTAGAGTAAGGCATATTCCAGATTTGAAAAAGAACTTAAAATTTCCTTGGATGCCTTAGATTTAGCTGGTTGCAAGTATTCTTCAGAAAGTGGAGTTCTGAAGGTTGTTCGAGGTGCCCGGTGATAATGAAAGGAATCAAGCACGAGGCTTGTATAAACTTCAAGGTGAGACAATGACAAGTTTCGCCCCGGAGATGTTGGATGCATCTGTTCGAGGGTCTATGGACTGCTTGAAGAAGACCTGGGTGTTTGTCCCAATGCACAAGTTTGATGTTGGTGTCAAGATCACACGGTTGAGAGCTTTAATCGAGACGGAGACTGGTAAGTCAATCAAGCATGTGCAGACTGACAATAGCATAGAGTTCTGCTTGGAGTTGACAAATAAATTATGCATGAAAGAGGGCATAGTGAAACATTGCACTAGTGCTAGTAAATCACAACAATTTGCAGAATTGATGAGTAGAATATTACTAGAGACGACCCGAAAAATGATCTCTAGTGCTAGTATTGCTAGGAGAATCCTAGCTGATGTGCTTAATACGATAATTTACCTGGTGAATAGATCCCCATCAACTGCTATTGAATGGCGGACTCTTGAAGAAGTATGGTCAGGTAACGTTGCTAGTTATTCTATTATGAGAATGTTTGCTTGCCCGTGTTATTTTCAAGTGAGTGATGGTAAGCTTGATTGTAGGGTAAGGTGCATATTCCATGGCTATGCACAAGGTGAGCGGGACAATCGGTTGTGGTGTGGCACCCCTTGGCATGGCCCCCCGATCTGCTAGGGTTGCCACAGTCCACTTACCTTTCACTTGTCCTAATAATATGTCACTCTGATACCATTTAATTATAGATGGTACCATATGTCTTGGGGGTTTATATTATCTCAATCGGTCCCAACATAGTCCATATAGCGGAAGCTAAATCAAAACCTCCTTACCCCATACTCCAACAAAATAAAGCAATGCAATGCACACCAACTACACATTTTATAGATAAGTTAAAGCCAAACCACTTTTATTTACATACTATGATGGATATCACAAGTCGGTACAACAAAAGGCCAAGGCTTTACTAAGCTCGGCTATAACCCAAAAGTACCCAACCCCACATCAGACATGTACATCAATCCATCATCCAATGTCGGCTATCCAAAAAGTGTCATCCTTTACTAGTCACACGCACAATCACACCTAGCTTGGTGCATCTGCCGGTGGCGGCGGCAGCATCCCCATCATGATCTCATCATGACGAATATGCACGGATAGGAACTCCTGGACTACGGGGCCATCAGGTAGACCCACGTCATACATAACTAAAACACGAACACGAATGAACACCAAACCACGAACACCGACATAGGAATGCTCCGAACACTTGACCTCAACGTCAGATGGTAAGCCATAGAAAGTACCACGCATGACCGGTAATAGAGGCATCTCTTAATCTGAAATGTTAGTCCCCAAAGGGGTGAGTACAACCACTCAGCAGTAAAAGATCCATCAAACTATAGAATGCAACAAGCAAGACAACCAAAATTTCATGTGGAATGCACATATCATCCATGCAACCATGCTCATATATCCATGAGATCCATTCATTAAGACAATTTATGTTCGATGCCATATGCACACACATGCGCATGATTTACATCATCCATACAATCATGTATATATCCCCATGAGATCCATTCAATGCCTTCATGATCACATTCTCAATGCCAAATAGTACCAACTCAATTTCATAGGCAATTCATGCACCATGTCATATGCACACACACGCACATGATTCATTTACCATTTTGATATTAAAAAAGGATCTCATTTTTCTCCAGGGACCAATCTTTGCATCTTTCGTGACTCTCGCACCCAACCTGGCATCTCGAGACCTCCGGCACACACCTCCGGGCATCCGTCACACACCTCCGAGCATCCTATACCCCAATTGGCGTCACAAGGCTTCTGGCACACACCTCTGGGCATCTCAAAACTCCCGAGGACATCCGGCACACACCTCCGGGCATCCCAACACTCCCGGGACATCGTCGACTCAAGGGTCCGATGGTATCATCAACATCACAGTGTATATTCACATATATGTTTCACTTTCAAAATAGCCTTTGATGCAATCATGTCAAAGATTTCAATCAACTTTTGATGTCATATGATATGCTAAATGTCACCACATATGATATATAAATAACAACCCAAGATATCACATCTCATAAAGCAATTAATTTGTTCTTGAAAATAAAGCAATTTTCGGATAAAACAGAATGCACTCCTTTAATTAAAATTCTGGAAAAATTAGTAAACGATCTTAATAAATTCTGAAAATTTAACATGTTATAAAAAAGATCTAGAGAAAAAGGTTTCATGAAGAACACCATGTCAAAAGAACTTCGTACGAGTCGCTATAGTCCATGCATCACACCCTTGAAATTTCAAATCATCACAATTGCACAGTTTTATTCACAAATTCAGTATAAACCCTAAATCAACTCAGAAAATTCTGAAATTTTGATAGTTATAGAAAAAATCTAGAGGTAAACGTTTCTCGAAGAACTCGAAGTCAGATTCATGATAGATCAAAAGTTATAGACACCATAACTCTTCCTAACCCTCGGTAACGGTTTCCAGATTTAACACTTTCGAAGGAAAATCATTTTACCGATCAATACTTGTTTGTTTCTACTAAAATTTTAGTATTTTACTGCTCAAGATGTCACCTACAACTTTCATCAAGAACACAAAGTCAAATTTCGGCTAGATAATTACAGAAAATTCACGGAATCGCCAAAGGTCAAGCTGTTTTTCCATGAAACAGTTTACCTAGCTTGAAGAACTACTCCTATACTTTCGAAATTCCAACATTCAGCATCACAACTCAAGCATCTCCAAAATCCATTACACTTCACACACAACCACAGCAAACAAAGTGTAGATCAATGGACTCTCACTTGCCTTAAATCCAACGAAATCACAGCAAGCACACGGCGATTAGAGGACTTCGAACGCAGCACAATCGACGGCGAAGCTAGGCGCACACATGGCAAGGCAGGTCTCCTTCTTCCCTCGCCAAAGCACCCTCTCTCTCTCTCTCTCTCTCTCTCTCTCTCTCTCTCTCTCTCTCTCTCGGTTTTCTCTCTTTCTCTCGGCTTTCTCTCTCTCTTTCACGCAAACAACCCCCTCGCTCACTCCGCCCCTTCTCTTCTCTTTCACCCTCATGATTAGCTAGTAATCATTAGCTTTGCATGGCAATAGACACTTGGTTGATCTCTCTTGCCACTTGTCATTCTTCATGCAAAGATGATGGCGTTTATTCGGCTGGGCTTGGGCCAGGCCTTGGTCGACCGGATAGGGGGAAATGATGGGCTGGTTTTTGGGCTGGTTCGGCCTTAAGAAATCAGCCCACACCTTCTCCTGATAATCCACCTTAATCCCCACTTATATAAACATAATTTCAAATATTCACATGGCCCTAAAATTTTGCAATATTAATTGATAGGAATCCAACTTATAAAATACATGGCCAAGAATAGAAAATTCCTTATCAATTTATCATTAAGTACAACCTAGATCATACATGGACATAGGATACATTTCCAAGAAAACAATTATCCATTAAATGATCGGCCTTGATAAATTGTAACCCATTGGTCTAATGGCTATAATATAGTCCGATGGCGCTTCCATCACCTATTCATGGATCGTAATGCATCTGGAGATCGCTATGAAATTTTAGGATGCCACATGTGGTGCCCAGATATAAATTCACCTATTAACAGCAGAGAAGTTACCCTTAACAAGTCTCCGATACTTCTGGTTAGGAGTGTTTGTGGTGGTGTTATTCTGGATCTGGACAGTGTTTAGCTTAAGGTGGAGTCATGACTAGAAACTCCTGAGGTAGCATATACAGGTACTAGCAAAGTAATCGACACAGATGGTGCTCGTAGCGAGGTGGAGCTTATAGAGCCAATGGTTGCTGTAACTGCTGATATTGACAAGGTATGTATTTGATCTCCTAATAAATATGGATGCAACAATGATTTTGCTTTATCTATGGTTAAGGAGGTTGTGTCGGAAAATCTTTACGGAGCAATTAAAAGTGCATGTGGAGTTGGTATTCTAATGAGGTTCTCAGTTATAGTGAAGTTCAAGCAAAGTTGGACTTGGATAATATCTGTAGCGGCTGAGCCCATTGGGGGCTATGGGAAAGTAGCGGTAGAATTTGAATTTTTGCGAAGCGATTGCAATTTAGCTCAAACGTTGAGCCAAGGTGGAGATTATTAAAATATGTCTCAAGTTTAAGCCCGAAGTGAAAAGTTAAATTTTTTTGAAAAATAAATTGAAATAAAGAGAGATGGGTACACAAATTAGTCTTCTGGATGTCATAGTCTTAAAGCAGGTCAACAAATCTTGGAAGTAGTTGACCGAGGCATGTATGCTTCTTGATGGAGTTTGGCCTAAAATAGGAAAGTCCAAATAGACTTGGACTTGGATTTATATGGAAATATATTTTAGGCCGAAGTTAGCGAGATAAAACAAAGGAAAGAGTCAAGCTTTTAAGGTTTGACTGAATCATGCAGATTTCTTTCGAGTAAAAATCGGTTTGTCTTCTTTTGTTGCAATATATATATATATATATATATATATATATATATATATATATATATATATATAACTTTCTGCCCGTGGGACTCTCTTTAGCGAAACCACATATTGAAGCGTCTACTCGGAGTGCCGTGGGTGTTCTGTTTGTGAGAGATGTCTCGTAGGCCCTGGGTGCTTGATAGTGGATATCTCGTGTTTCTCATGCGGCAAAGCTTATTCGTGATTTACATCCAAGAAAGATTGGTGTATTGGGTGTAATTGGGGTTTGGAAAACATTGAGAGAGTGTTTGAGTGACTTGAGTGTGTAATCTCCTTGAATCGCTTGATCTATACTGAAATTCGCTGCTCTCCCCATGGTCATAGGTCTTTATGACTGAACCACGTAAATCCGGTGTCTGATTTATTTTTTTCTTCTGTCTATATTATTGTTTGATCACTCGCTTATCGCAACACTTGTAATAACAAAAAGTGCTACTGCAAGTTAGTTTTCACTTGATCCTCTACATTGGACTTTTTTGTTATAATCTTCAATTACAAGAGAAAAATATTATAAAAGCTCTCTAGCCTTCTTATTGATGGAGAGTATGAACCACACCTAATATTCTTCAAAAGATTGAATGCACGATGTTATAACAATGATCATGCATTGCTCAGATGGACCACATGTGAAGACCATTCTAACTCTAGTTTTCATTTAACTGAAGGTCCGCAAAGGCGGCAAATACTCGGTAGTCCTGTGTAAGGCTTGGGAAAATCAACGAATGCAATTCATCCATCGGTATTAGGCATCTGAGATCGATTGATAAAGACAGTTTTGAGATGCTCTGTCGTGGATATTTCAAGGAAGGACACATGGTCATGCAAACTGAGTTCTCGATTCTCAGAACTTTAAACATAAGAGGAGAGCTTTGTTTTCTAGGAGGGAGAAAATGGACACGAATGGGATTGGGTCAAGACATACGGGTCCTTCTCATGCCTTTGAAATCTCAGAAATGAGACGTTGGGTTTTACTGTCCATTAGTTTGTTTCCATTTCCTGGAAAATATCTACTTTGGCAGATAATGCAAGCCAAGGGTAGGCTTTCTCAAACGGTAGGATTGGGAGAGTGACTCGCACACGGGAAATAGAACAAATGGAAATTTCAGCACTGTGCAAGCTCAGGAGAACAGTCGTATCTTTGTCAATACAGATCAATCCGACCTGATTCCAAAGCCAAATGAACAAAGACTTCTGGATCTACAATTTCTCTGTTTTGAGTTTTCTGAAATAAGCACTGTAAAATGGTCGAATTTGGGTTGGAAGTGGGTAAAAATAATGAACAAAACATGAAAAGATAGAAACTTCGTTAGTTGCTCTTCTAGGCCTCCAAGGAAGTTGAGAGGGCACCGATCTAGAAATTGCAACTTTTCAAGGATGCATATTTAAAATGCTCCGACTCTTCAAGGACGGAGAGAAAACTCTTCTAGGTTTTCAAGGACATGAACTCTGTAAGGTTCAGGATACTTGCTTGAAAGCAAAGTTTTCATTCATCAAAAGTCGTCTATCTTGTACAAGGAATTGGATGGCTTATATCGTCAAAGAAATAAGGACAAAGCATTGAAACTAGGAAAACATTGAATCTAGAAAGTCAAAACCGAGAAACTTGAAAGCATTAAAGAACTCTGAAACTAGAAAAATAGTAAAGAGCATAGAAACTAGAAACTAGTAAAAGCATAACGTCTTCATGGCTCCCAAGGTGTCTTCTTTCAAGCTTCCGGGATGGACTCAAGATATCAATACGGCTTCTTGGTTGAATCAACAACTTCATTGGTAAGAGGTTTCGTCAAGCTTGAATGCGGGCCGATCTTCTTGGTCGAGAGAGTTGGTCTTCAATGCGAGCTGCATCATCCTCCCCATCTTTAAAAGAATTTGTCCTCGAATTCACGCCATCATCATTAGAAGAATCTCCCACATAAGATGTTAAATGTCAAATGTTGAAGACGTCGTGAATCTTAATATGAGAAGGAAGATTTAATCGATACGCATTAGAATTGATGCGCTCAAGAACTTCAAGAGGTCCAAGCTTTCAATCACTAAGCTTGTTATAACTTCTGACAGGATGCCATTCCGGTGGCAAATAAGCCCAAACAAAATCTCCAGGTTCAAAGATAACTTCACGTCACTACTTGTCGATGTCCATTTTATAGGATTCAGTTTTGCTCTCTAGTCTTTGGCACACATCTTCATGCATTGTCCTCATTTGAGAAACAATATCGTCGACTTTGCTGCTCGACTTCTCAGCAAAAGGAATTGGCGCAAGATCAAGAGCAGTGTTCAATTGTCAACCATATACGATCATAAATGGACCATATCCAGTGCTACGGTTCTCAACACAATTATATACAAATTCTCCAAGTGATAACCACGTCTCCCAAGAACGGGGATTATTATCAATCAAAGTCCTTAATAAATTTCCCAATATTCGATTGACGACCTCAGTTTGTCCATCCGTTTAGGGATGAAACATAGTACTATATTGCAGTTTAATACCGACATTCTTCCACAGTTGTCGCCAAAAAATGAATAAGAAATTTTGTATCTCGATCCGAAGTAATGGTCTTCAGAATGCCATGCAACTTATAGACTTCCTTAAAAAATAAGTTGGCAATACGTAAAGCATCCATAGTTTTTCAACATGGAATAAATTGTGCCATTTTTGAAAATCAATCCACAACAACAAAGATCGAATCCATACCTCTGTTTGTGCATGGTAGTCCAAGGACAAAGTCCATAGAGATATCCTCCCATGGGGCATGTGGAATTGGCAAGGGCAAATAAAGGCTAGCATTAATAGCTTGTCCCTTTCCAATTTGGCGATGTCGACACCTCATCACATGTTGATGTACATCACATATCAAATGAGGCCAAAAATATTTGGCTGAGACGAGTTGTACAGTTTTGTCACACCCAAAATGTCCTTCACAGTGAACTTCATCAATCACCCTTTGCCAAAGAGAACAGCCTAGCACACATAAATAGTTTCTTTTGAAAAGAAAACCATCACATATAGTAAAATTAGCAAGCTTCTTTTCATGTGCATCGAGAATGATCTTGGAAAAGCAGGGGTCTTCTTGATATAACTCTTGAAAAGAATCAAATCCAAGAACAGTAGAATGCATTGTAGAGAGCAAGCTCTTCTTTCAACTAAGGGCATCGGCAACTTGATTATGAGCTCCAGCCTTATGATTAATAATGAAAGTGAACTCCTGGATGTATTCAGCCCATTTTGCTCACTTGGAGTTAAGCTTTTGCTATATGAAATAGACTTGAGAGCTTCATGATCAGTATATAAAATAAACTCTTGATGAATAAGATATTGCCACCAATACTCAAGTGTGCCGAATAATGCATAGAATTCCATATCATAGGTGCTATAACGAAGTTTGGCACCATTCAATTTTTCACTAAAGAAGGCGATGGGTCGACCTCCTTGACTTAGAACTCCTCCTATGCTAGTACCCGATGCATCACAATGCACTTCAAAAACAAGATGAAAATTAGGCAATGTAAATACCAAGGTTGTGCTCAATTTTTCTTTGAGCTGTTCAAAACTTTTTTGAACTGCATTCGTCCATTCAAAAACTTCCTTCATGCAAGAAACGAGTGGGGCAACAATGTTACTAAAATGCGTAATAAACCGTCTATAGAACAAAGCGAGGCCACGAAAACGTCGCACTTCATGCACATTTATAGGAGTTGGCCATTCTTGAATCACCTTGATCTTGGAATTAACCATTGAAATGTCATTCTTTGAAATATGAAACCCCAAGAAAAGGATTTGTGGTACCATAAAATAGCACTTGTCGAGAGCCACATACAATCGGTCCTGCCTCAACACATATAATACTTCTTGAAGATGTTGCAAGTGCTCATTAGTAAACTTGCTAAAAATTGAGATATCATTGAAATAAACCACAACAAACTTTCCCAAAAAAATCTTCAACACTTGAGTCATAAACCTCATGAATGTCGATGGTGCATTCGACAATCTGAATGGCATGACTAGCCACTCATATAGCCCATCTTTCATTTTGAATGCCGTCTTCCATTCATCTTCGGGTTTGATTCTAATTTGATGATATCCACTCTTCAAATCCAGCTTCGAGAATATAATTGCACCAGCAAGTTGATCTAAGAGATCATCAAGGCAAGGAATAGGAAATCGATACTTGATGGTGATCTTGTTCATCGCTCTATTGTCGACACACATCCTCCAAGTACCATTTTTCTTAGGCACTAAAAGAGCTGGAACGACACACGGACTGAGGCTCTCCCTTATAAAACCCTTATTCAATAGCTCCATAACTTGTCGATGCAATTCCTCATGGTTAGACGGACTCATTCAATAATAAGCGAGAGTCGGCAAAGAGGCTCCAGGCATCAAGTCGATTTGATGCTGAATATCTCTCATAGGAGGGAGACCATTGGGTAAGTTCATCAGGAAGACATCCTTGAATTCTTTTAAAAGAGGTTGAACTCGATGAGGTATGACAGAAACAACTTCATTCTTCTCACTTGTTTTATTAAGCAAAATTTATAAGATATGAACTCCTTTCAAAGCATCCTTCATATCTTTCATTGTAAACAACGTAGGGGAGAAGGAATTCTCAACTACAGGAGTTTTCAATGGTTCCCTACTAGGTGCCAACGTAATCTTCTTGCCTCCAAATTCAAAAGAATATGCATTTTGATAACCATCATGCGTAGTCCTCCTATCGAATTGCCATGGTTGGCCAAGAATAATGTGACTAGCATCCATCGGCAGAACATCACACCATATCTTGTCATAATAAACGTAACCAATGGACAAATTAACAAGGCATCATTTTGAAACAGTTACCTCAATGCCTTTCTTCAACCACGACATTTTATAAGGTGTAGGGTGCGTTTTTAATTCCAACTTCAACTTGTTTGCCACTACTTTGAAAATTATATTCTCACAACAACCAGAGTCAATAATTAATTGACACACCTTTCCCATGATTGAGCAAGCAAAATGAAAATTATTGGTATGCAGCCACCTATCTCCATTGTCATCTCGAGGAGTAAAAAAAAATTTCCTCACCATAAGAAGTTCACCACTGTTAGCATGCACTATTTGTTCATCATCCACAACTTCTTCATCATTGTTCAACTCCTCTTCAAGTGGATCCTCAACATTCTCATTAGAATCATTATCCACCAAGAAGGCTTTACCAGCTGGTTGATTCTTATTGATTCAACAATTGTTAGCACGATGACCCAACTCCCCATAAGAATAGCAACGTATTTCGGACATAATAGGTTGCTTCGAAACATGGGGCTAAGTAGAAGGCTTACTAGTAGATAGCCTTGTAGCCTCAACAACTTTAGTAGTGCTAGTGGTACTCTTAGTGGCCCGACTTGTCATGGTAGTTGATTGTTGTCTTCGAGAATGAGAGCGCTCCATTTTGAGTGCCCATTGGTGTGCATCTCCTAAGTCCCAAATGTTGAGGACTTCCAAGGTGTCTTGAATGTAAAATTGAAGACCGTTCAAGTATTTGTTCACAAGCACCTCCTCTGAGTCCTGGATATTGTTACGAATCATCAACTCATTGAATTCATTGGTGTATTGGTCCATCATTCCCGTATCTTGTTTTAGATTTTGGTACCATTGGTAGAGCTCTCTCTTATATCATTTGGGAAGAAAATATTTTCAAATCTTGCCCTCCATCTTTCTCGACAAAGTGATTGGTGCTTTGCCAATGGCTTGGCGAGTTTGTTTTTCACGTCTCCACCAAGCAATCGCCTTGCCTCGGAATCGCATAGCAATGATCCCAACTTGATGATTCTCCGGAACATTTCAATGCTCAAACACCTCATTCACAAGTGTCAACCAATCAACGATTTTATCAGGAGACTCAATACCTGTAAATTTTGGAACATTTTTCTTGACTTCCTTTTTCCAATTTGACTCGTGAATATGTTGTAAACGATGTCGAACATGCCTCCGACCATGAATAGGTTGAACACTCTTTGAAGAGGAAGAGTCACCATGGGAATCTTTAGTCTTGGAATGGGCTGGAGAATGCTTTAGCCCTCAAACGCTGAACTTCTCGCATCAATTCGTCAATTTTTTGTTGCATATGTTGCTGCAAATTCTCAGCGAGTGTGTGCACTTCATCGAGGGGAATGGTTATGTTGCCATGACATCTAGCTTGTCTTGGAGGCATTGTCCTCTCCTCCAAAGCTCTAATACCAAATGATGCAAGCCAATGTTAGGCTTTCTCAAATAGTAGGATCGGGAGAGTGACTCACACACGGGAAACAGGACAAACAGAAATTTCAGCACTGCATAAGCTCAGGAGAACATTCATATCTTTGTCGTTACAGATCGAATCAACCTAATTCCAAAGCTAAATGAACAAAGACTTCTGGATCTACAATTTCTCTGTTTTGGATTTTCTGGAATAAGCATTGTAGGATGGTCGAATTTGGGTTGGAAGTGAGTGAAAATAACGAACATAACATGAAAAGATAGAAACTTTGTTGGTTGCTCTTCTAGGACTCCAAGGAAGTTGAGAGGGCACCGATTCTTCTAGATCAATGACTGCAACTTTTCAAGGATGCAAATTTCGAAAAGCTCCGACTCTTCAAGGATGAAGTGAAAACTCTTCTAGGTTTTCAGGGGTATGAACTATGCATGGTTCACGATACTTGCTTGAAAACAAAGTTTTCATTCATCAAAAGTCATCTGTCTTGTACCGGGAATTGGATGGCTTATATCATCAAAGAAATAAAGACAAAGCATTGAAATTAGGAAAACATTGACTCCAGAAAGTCAAAACCGAGAAACTTGAAAGCATTAAAGAACTCTGAAACTAGAAAAATAGTAAAGAGCATAGAAACTAGAAACTAGTAAAAGCATAACGTCTTCATGGCTCCCAAGGTGTCTTCTTTCGAGAGGGCTGGTCTTCAATGCAGGCTACATCAGATGGGAAGGAAAACCCTTTTCGACTCAACAATGCATGGCCATTTCATGAAAATTTCACCAAAGCATAATGAACACACAAGAAGCGAAGATGGAGCAACAATTATATAAGTAAAGACAGGTCAGTTTTTGGTTTTAACATGAACTAGCTTTCGGCCTTCTCTAAGGCATTTCATGAAACATGTAGGATGCATCAGCTAACAAAGAAACCTAGGCTCCTTTGAGGATTTAGGGCTTAACGTTAGACATACAAGCAACATTCTAGACCAACTCAAAGACATAACATTCACGTTTGACATGAGTATGAACAACAATATCAAATCTTGTCCATAACCCCACTAAAGAGACTTGAAGTTCACTCAAGCATTTCAACAAACGGCCAGCATGCACTACTGAAACGAGGGATCTTTGACCTGCCAGAGACTCTAGCGTAGACTTAGCTCCTAACAACACGTATTAGTACTCACAGAAGCTTTCATGGAGGACTAATAGGACCAAAACTCACATGAGCTAGTCA
Source organism: Eucalyptus decipiens (assembly GCA_014182575.1). NCBI lineage: Eukaryota > Viridiplantae > Streptophyta > Magnoliopsida > Myrtales > Myrtaceae > Eucalyptus > Eucalyptus decipiens. Next base: position 1,031,052 of record CM024614.1, on the reverse strand, counting down.
ACAAAAGCTCAGGCCAACTGCCTCCCAAAAGACAAGGGATACACGATTGAAAAAGCCTACCTGGTTTGAAGGGAAGGCCACGGTGGATGGCAGCTGACTAACAAAGCTCTATAACAACCAACCACTCTCTCTAGGTCGCTCTCTCTCACTCAAAACTCTCCCCAGCCCTCACCAATAGAAAATTAGACCCCTAAAACATTTTCTCTCTTCATTTTAAGCTTGGCCAACCACAGGCACGCCTGGCTTCTGCCACCACGAACCAATTGCGGCTAGCTTGATTTTTGACCCTAGGATCACACTGTCGTCTCCCTTCATGATTATCTGCCTCCCTCTCTGCTTTGTACATTTCTTTTCCTGTCAAAGCAAAACTAGAGTGAGGGTGTGAGGGAGGAAGGAGACCCACATGTGGGCCGAACCGACATGAAAGAAGATAGGCCAGTCCACATGAAAAGAAGAAAAGAAGGAAGAAGAGAGGTGGGCTACCCCATACAAAAAGAGAAAAGAAGAAAGAAAAGGAGGGCCAGGCTTGCCTAGCCCTTGCCTGGCCTTATTTGATTTCTCTTTTCCTTTTTCTCTTTTCTCTTTTTTTATTATAATTTTGAATGATAATATTTTTTCTTATTCTCTTTTCTTCTCTTTTCTTTTCTTTTTGATGACAAACTTTTTGGAAAAATTTAAAAACTATTATTATTGAAAATTATTTTTACTAATGATGTTAATATTCATAATGCTAAATCGCAATGCAATTTAGTGAAAATTATTTTTTAGCTCGGATATAAAATTGATCCCTAATTTTCTGGATTAAGTCCTAAATAAAACGGTAAATTTTAGGTGTCAACACCATAGATTTCGATTTGATCATGAACCTTGTCTATTTTTCAGTATGGTATGTACTTTTAGCATTGCTCTATGGGATTTGGAACTTCTTCAGTGTAACCATTTGAAAGTTTCTTGAAGATTGGAATTTGCCATCCCTCTGGAGGCATTGTTGCTTTGATGGTAGCCGCAATAGGCATACCCACAGAACCCACTTTTGGATTGAATCTGTAATCGCAAAAGTCATCCTTAAAGAAGCTTTCAGGATAATGGATCTCATAAGGGCCATCGGTCTAGTTGCCCTTACTATTAGCATACCCACCCTACATGGACTCTTGAACATAGATGCGTGTTCCATCGAGGTAAAGGTTGGGATCTTTCTCCTTTTTAGTCAAATCTTCCCACAAAAGATCCTTCCAGGTGCCCAAGCATCAAATGGCTACATTTTATCACGTTCAGTGATAAGAGACATTATAAAAAAGGCAATAAAATTCAGTGTTCTCATCTACACAGTCTAGAACTAATAACAAAAGTAGACAAATTGACTTTTTTCCTTCAAAATTTAAGATAAGCCAATCTCAAAGAAACCACCAAGTACAGCAAGATATCATCAAATTAGTAGAGATTGGAAATGAGGTTAAAAAAAAAACACTAGAAAATGATCTGAGCAAACAAAGGGTTGAACAGTCTCTCTACCGCATGAGTAGCTTTCCTCTAGCTCCTGTGTAGCCATGGCCTCCTCTCCAACTTTAAACCTTAAACCCCTCCCACCAAAACTCTCAATCCTCCATCTTGAGATGTTTTCCCCTCTTGGTGCTTCCCCTCTTCACTATATATGCCCTTTCCACACAGATTCCAACAAACTCGCAAAACCCTAGAACCTGAATAGAAAATACTACTTTCGGTCCATAGCCACAAAATCCCACTAATACACAAATCCACCTCCAAAAACCAACCCATTCAGAAGTTTCGATCTCAACTACCCAACCGAAATTTCTAAAAATCATCCCCAACCTTAATGCTGCGAAACCTAGATCCTCAGAATGTCGAAGTTTTGCCAGAACTCCCTTCAAGCTAGACATGTCTACGCCAAAGTTTCAGTACACTCCTGGGCATCGACTAGCATGATACTCTCCTCCTTTGGGTAATGTTCTAACCTGAATCCTTCTAAACGAGTAGCTATGGATCGTAGCTTTTCCTCCTCCTGCATAAGTAAAAACAGAAATGGCCAATGAGTTTTGTGAGGACAGAAGAGTAGCAGCTCTATGTAAAAGCCTTGGTAATTTATGGTCTGATGTTGTTGATGTGAAAGATGGAATATCTAAAGAAAAACTGAAAGAATGTAGCTGGACTTTGTTTGGGAAACTGTATTCCAAATTTAATGTCAATTTTCAAGCTTTCCAAAAAACTATAAAGAGAGCTTGGAAGACTGAAAATTTTAGCTGCACTTTATTAGAGTCAAGTTTTTTCTCGTTTTTATTTACCTCATAAGCTGAAAAGCACAAAGTTTTAGACTCAGGCCTGTGGTCTTTTTCAAGCAATCTTCTAGTTTTGCAGCAATGTGACCCAGATACTCCTAAATTGTGTTATGAGTTCACTTATTGTGCCTTTTGGGTACACTTTTATGGCCTCCCCTATGGTCGTATTGCAAATGATGTAGTGAAGGAAGGGCATTGAAAATTGGAAATGTTGTTGAAGTAGAATTAGAAGCAAAAGGAAATAACAATTACAAAATAAGAAAAGCTAGAGTAAAACTGCACCTGGCTGCCCCTCTAAAGACCAGAGTAATAAGCCTAACTCTTCATTAGCCCTAATAATTGTAGAAGACAAAGGAACGCAAAATTGAGGAAGTAACTGCTTGTATGAGGAATCTACAATGGTGCTTTATAAGGAACACCTTAAGGACACTGAAACTGACATGTTGGAATTTCTGGAGGCTAGACAGGGGATTATAAGGCCAAAAATCGAAGGTTCCAAGCTTCCCTCAGCTAAGAAAGGGAACAGGTTCTGTCCTTATGGAGTGCAATTGTCAAAGACACCATCAATAGACAAAACTCAGCTTGTTGAAATCCCAATTTCTGTGGAGGAGAAGTCAACTCAATGAGAAGTAGCTAGCCCTAATAAGCCATTGGGATATCTGTGACATCCTGAATTTTCGACTCGTCCGAATAAAACGAAATGGGCTTTTCATCAGCGCACCTATGGTCCTTTTTCTCTGAGTTGATCACTCACGAGTTAACCAATCTATTGAGTGAAGCTATTAAGGGATATAACTGTGGTAAAATCCCTAAAAGCTACCTAATTGGTTGGATTGGACTAAAATCGTGTTCGGTCGATTTTAATCATGAAATTGAATTTGGTTTCAGAAATGGACGTTCGAGCATGTCACAGTGAATTTATAGGACGTCGTCTTGTCTTTCGGACAAATTCCATCGAGTTCGGGATTTTTATGGAAAATTGATTAGGACAATTCGGAAATGAACGAAAATTCAGATGGGCCAAATTGAAGGGATTTTTCATTTCCAGACCAAGCTATTTGGTGATGGGGATTTGTAGAAATTGTGTGAGCTTTTTTAACAACAAAATTGGACATCAATTGGAGAGTTAGTGAGGAAATTAAAGTTCAAATTTGAGTAAATTCGGAGCTAGGCATGGAGTGCAACATTTGGCTTCAAATTATAATTTTTGTGGATTAATTTGCAAGATTTAATTATGGGGGACAAGGGGATAATTATTTGGACTTTGGGGACCAAAACCATGATGAATTTGGGATGTTTTGGCTTTGACTCCTCCTCCCCTCATCCACGGCTTCCTCCGCACGTTTCAGCCGTCCTCCATCCTTCGAACGTCCAGCTGCATCCCACCTTTGCTGCCTCACTTTCATTTCCCTCGGATCAGCCTTCTCCACGTCACTTTCTCTCTCCCTCATGCCTGTAGCTTCATCTTCTTTCATCTTGTTGCCTTCGAAGATGCCTGCAACTCGTGAGTGTCCACCAGCCGCTGTCTCCCTTGCCACACGTCCGCAAGCCACAACCATCGAGTCAACTTCTCCTTCTTTGAAATCCAAGCGTTGACCCTCCTCTTCATGTCTCCCTTGAACTGCCCCAAAAACCCCACCGAAGCTGCCACTTCACCCATCTATCCAGCTGCTTCTTCGTCTGCTTCTGTCGATGCCAGCAAACAGGTCAACAAACCAGCGAAGCCCTCCCCAAAGTTGACTTCAACAGCTCACTCCCATCCCCACCGAAGACAGACCCTTCTGTTGCCACGTTCGGGTCAACACCACCGAACCAACCCCTTCCATTGACCCCTCCAAGTCTCTGCCACCTCCACCGAAGATCCCCTGCAGCAACGAACGAAGCCAACAGCTTTGGCCATCAAGGACTCGCCAATCTCTGCTCAGCCCACGCAATGTTCCCAGCTCACCGCCAGCATCCCAGCGAATTCAGCCCACACCAGCGAATTTCACAAGCCGCAAGCCCATGAAATCAGGCCCAGCCCTTTTACAACCCACGTCTTCTCAGCCCGGCCCATCCTCAACCGCGTGCAGCCCACTTTAGCCCAGCTTTGGTCCAGCTTAGTTCAAGAACAAACCTCAACTTAGGCTGAGATTTGTTGGGCCGTTTCCGAGCCCTCCCAAGCCCCGATGGCGTCGCCGCAAGTTCAAGTTCAGTCGCCGTCGCGCTGCCGTTGCGGTGAATCGGTTTTCGTGTTAAACTGATGAGTTTATGCACTAAACTCTATTTAGTAGGCTAATGATGTTTAAGGGGTATTTAGATTAAATTAAGCATAGATTAGTGTAGTTATTAGTTTGTGTAATTAAATTAGGCTAGTTAGATTAGTGATTTAGGTGGTTAGAAATTGCAATTAGTTAGTTAATTGTGTGGCCTTGTAGTTAGAATGGTTAGGATAATTTAATTAGTTCAATAGATGGTTAGATTAGCAATTTTAAGCCTAAGTTTGTATTTATTGAATTAAGGTGTATTTATTTGATTAATTTCGGTAATTATTTAATTATTAAATATTTTCTAGAATTAGACGAGGATAACCCAGTGACCGAAATTGCATGTTGATTGTAATGGTGTGGTTAATTTGTGCAAAAAAATTGTGAATTTTCAATATTTATTCAGAAATTCCCGGGTGTTGGGTTTTAACACCGAAAAGGGTTTGTATACTATATAAAATAGTGGGATTTTAAAAAATGAAGATATCAATTTTTCGGGTTCGATCTGACCGTGTACCCACACACTATATTTTCATAGAGTGTTTTTAATACAAAGGAAACAGGTCAAGGTCGTTATCTTAATTGAGGCATGTGAGTGCAAAGTACAATGTGTCGATGGACGTCACCTATCCCTAGTGCGTATCAGTGGATAGAGGACCGGCGTGTGTCAGGTATAACTGCCTATGCGGGTAATAATAATTAATTGGAACGCATGTTGAGTGAAGTTGATGAATCGACATGTGTCAATAATTCTCGCTTGTGTGAGCAGTGATTGATTTGGATGTTCCAAATGGTGTGTGAATTTGCTATATATACGTGATTGTGATATGAACTTTGCTGATTTGGAAGGAGGATTTGACACAAGGTAAGTCTTTGTGGTTGTATGATTGTGTGGTTAGGACGCCCTAGGCGTATTACCCTCCTAATCAGGGTTTAGAGCGTGAACTCGCTGAGATTTATATCTCACCCCATTGTGAGCTTAACTTTTCAAGACCATAGGATGGAAGATTTGGAGCCGAGCTGAGGTGATCTGAAGTGTAGGTTAGATAGAATAGTTTCCTTTTGAGAGTTGATCTCTTAAAGTCTTTTGATTGTAGACTTTTGTACATGATTCAGTATGTGTATAAAAGCATGTTTTGTTTGTGAATTTGTTGTCCAGCTTTTCTATCCCGAGATTGTTACTGTCGGGGGATTTGTTATTCGCTTCCACATGTGCAATAAAAAAAGAAAGGGTCGGCTACTCGTCTTAGGAAGTCACAAAATTTTATCAACCACCGAGGGATAGGCACATGCTCGAGGATCAGGGTGTGACATCCTCGTTTAAGTGGTATCAAAGCTTAGGTCTGTGTTTGGAGTGATAAGGTGCGATGGGTCATTGGGATAGCTAGTAGGAAAGGCCTTTATTATATGCTAATGCATGTGAGTGATAGCTGTTTGGTAGTTTGTTTGTGAAATCACTCAATTTCTAATTCTGTATGGAATTGGAAAGTGGGTTTCCTTAAGGACCCTACAAGATGAGTGATTAGGAGCGGAGGACTCTTAGAAAGAGGACGATAGCCTTTGTGACTCGGGGTAGGACGCCGACAACAGTCGGTACCCAAGGCGGTCGTAGTAGAGCGCAAGCTGAGGCCAACGCAAGTGGAGTAGCACCGCCTCCGATCGATACTAGTGTAGTAGCACCTAGTAATTCGGGAATTGTCGGGATCATGTAGGCGTTAGAGGCGATGAGAGATCTAATGGGGCAGCAGGCCCAAAATCAAGCCACTACCATTACCACTGCCGCTACAATTGCCGCTACTGCCATAGCCGCTGCCGCACCTGCTGAGGTTCCACCTGGGAACGTAGTTGCTGAGAGAGTGAGGCTGATGCCCAAGCTAGTGGAGCAGTTTTTAAATTTGAAACCGCAGAAGTTCATTGGCACAGGAGATTCTGAGGTTGCAACCCTCTGGATCCAAGAATTGGAAAAAGGCCTTTGCATTGCTAATGTGTAGTGAGGCAAATAAGGTAGTCCTTGCAGTCTATCAGTTGTAAGGAATTGCAAGCACTTGGTGGTGAGCCACCAGAGGGATAGTTTTCCCGGAAGGTGTGGTCCCGGAGTGGAATGCCTTTGTTGAGGTCTTCAACAGCAAATACTTTTCTAAGACTGCCAGAGAACTAAAGATGGAAGAATTCTAGCACTTTCACCAAGGCTCAATGATGATAGAGCACTATGAGGCGAAGTTCGTTAAACCATAGCAGTACGCTCCTAAACTGGTCGAGAATTTGATAAATCGAGTTAGGAGATTCAAACATGGACTCAAGCCGGAATTGAGGAGTCTGCTGATACTACTCAACCTAAGGAACTATAACGACCTGTATGAATGGGTCCAAATGATAGAGAGAGATCAGAATGAAAGAGCTGCTGCATCTGGGTCGCGATTTGGTTTGAACGGAGATGGGAATAGGTTTGGGAAGAGACTTATGTCTGGAGGAATGTATCCTATTCCACTCAACAGGAATAATAGGATCGAAAAGTCAACGCCAAGATAGAATGGCATGTGTCACTTCTGCGGAAAACGACATGGACCGGCTCCATGCCATTTTGAGATGGGTATGTGTTATGAATGTGGCCAGTAAAGTCACATAGCTAAGAATTGTCCCCGAAGACTGATGGGACTACAACAGTTATCGCCATTGCCGCAGACGGGTCAGAACCGAGGAATTGCACCGCATGGTGGATTGAATAGGCCGCCAGCTCAAAGAAGAATCGAGTTATGCACCGAACAAGAAGGGTAGTGTTCCCAAAGCAATTTTATCAGAGTAGCGCGGCAAAATTTTGGGTTAAGTTTATAGAACATCAATTGTTGTAATGAAGTCATAGAAAGGAGAATCACTAGCTAGGGTTGTACTTGAATATTCTACCTATGTATAACTTTGATACCATATATAAAAAGGTTTGGCTCGGAGAGCTTCTAATGTAATGAATTGTTGTCACAATGTGATATAGTTTGACCCGTCGACAGATGAAAATTTTGAAATTATCGAAAGTCAAGAAGGACCCTTGATCCCTTTAATCTCGTTGCTTGAGACAATCCATTTGTTAGATAGAGGTTGCCAAGGTTATTTGGCGACTGTCTTAGACACGACAGTTGAGGAGCACGAAAGGCACTTAAGGATAGTGCTCCAAACTCTAAGGAATCATGAGTGGTACGTTAAGTTTAGCAAGTGTGAGTGTTGGTTGACTCGTGTTTCTTTCCTAGGTCATGAGATTTCAGGTGAAGAAATCTCCATGGACCCAATCAAGATCGAAACAGTAATCAACCGGCTAAGACCGACTACCGTGGCAGAGATCACAAGTTTCTTGGGATTAGCAGGGTATTACAGATAGTTTGTGGAGGGATTTTCAGCATTAGCTTCACCTTTAACTCGACTATTGACGAAGGAAGAGAAATTTGCGTGGACAAACAAGTGTGAGCATAGTTTCCAAGAGCTTAAGTAGAAGCTGACTATCGCACCTGTGCTGACCATTCCATCTAGTCCTGGAGGATACGAGATCTATAGTGATGCGTCGTTCTGAGGACTAGGTTGCATGTTGATGCAACATAATAGAGTTGTTGCATACGCAATTATTTTCACTTTGAAGATTTGAAGACATTATTTGTGTGGAGAAAAGATTTCAAATCTTCACTAACCATCAAAATCTCTAGTACCTATTCTTTCAGAAGGAGTTGAATATGAGACAATATCGCTGAATGGAACTCCTAAAGAACTATGATTGTGATATTTTGTATCACCTTGGAAAGATGAATAAATTCACAAATGCGCTGAGTCGGAGGTCTTCAGTTGCACATATGATGGTCAAAGAATGGATTTTACTCGAGAGAGCTTGAGATTCGATTTTCAAGTTTGAGATAGGCCACCTTTCAAATCTTATAGCCACCCTTAAAATGGAGCCGGAAGTATAGATTAGAATCAAGACGCTTTAGCCGACAAATCCAGAGATTCAGAAGATCCTGCAAGAGGATATTAATAAGAGAAAGGCTAACTTTCAGATTTCTGACGACAGAACACTACGGTTCTGAGGACGATTGTGTGTACCGCATTCATCCTGGTGGTACGAAGATATATCAGAATCTGCATCAACATTATTGGTGGTCTAGTATGAAGGCGGACATCACCAAGCATGTCGCCAAGTGCTTGATGTGTCAACGAGTGAAGGCACGACGTTGTAAGCCGGAAGGACTTCTGCAACCTCTCGAGATTCCCGAGTGGAAATGGGAACACATCACAATGGATTTTGTGAACGGGCTTACCAAAGAGTTAGAGAGGTAATGATTCCATTTGGGTAGTAGTCAACAGACTGATGAAGTCAGCCCACTTTATCGTCATTCAAAAGAATCTTGCATTGGACAGATATGCAGACCGCCTTATGAATGAAGCTGCAGTATAGTTTGGCCTACCATTAGCAAACAAATGGCCAGCCTGAAAGGACAATTCAGACTCTTGAGGACATGTTGAGAGCGTGTGTGTTGGATTTCAAAGGAAGTTGGGAGGATAGCTTCATCTTGTCGAGTTTGCCTACAAACAACATCTACTAGCAGAGTATTCAAATGGCTCCTTTCAAAGCATGGTAAGACAGAGTGTGCAAAATTTCAATTTGTTGGGATGAGGTCAGAGAACGAAAGATCACAAGCCCAAAATTAGTCCAACAGTCAATGGATGCAGTTGCCGTCATCAGGGACAAATTAAAGACCGCTCAGAATCGCCAGAAAAGTTCCACTAATAAGCGTCAAAGGTCATTGGAATTCCAAATTAGTAAGCACGCCTTTTGGAAGGTATCACCAATGAGGAATACTTCGTGCTTTTGTAAGAAACAGAAAGCTGAGTCCGAGGTACGTAAGACTCTTTGATATTCTTGAAAGAATTGGGATCTTAGCGTATCATCTTGCATTGCCGCCGAGGTCGACGCAAGTGCGTGACGTCTTTCATGTGTCGATGTTGAGGACATATGAGCCTACCCCAACCCACATGCTAAATCTTGAAGAATTAGACATTGATGACAGTGTTGCGCACCAAGACGACCTCTTTGGTCAAAGTGGTCTGGCAAACACCATAGGTTATTTTTCTTGGAGCTGATCACTCACAAGTTAACCAATCTATTGGGTGAAGTCGTCAAGGGATATAACCACAGTAAAATCCCTAAAAGCTACATAATTGGTTGGATTTGACTAAAATCGTGTTCGGTCGATTTTAATCATGAAATTGAATTCAGTTTCGGAAATCAAACGTTCGAGCATGTCACAGTTCATTTATTGGACGTCATCTTTTCTTTGAAAAAAATTCCGTCGAGTTCAGGATTTTTACAGAAAATCGATTTAGAAGATTTGGAAACGAACGGAAATATGGATGGGCCAAATTAAAGGGACTTTTTATTTCCAAACTGAGCTATTTGATGATGGGAATCTGTAGAAATTATGTGGGCTTTTTCTACAACAAAATTGGACATCAATTGGAGAGTTAGTGAGGAAATTGAAGTCCAAATTTGAGTGAATTCGGAGCTAGGCATGGGGGTGCAACATTTGCCTTCAAATTGGAATTTTTGTGGATTAATTTGCAAGATTTAATTACGGGGGACAAGGAGATAATTATGTGGACTTTTGGGACCAAAACCATGATGAATTTGGGATATTTTGGCTTTGACTCCTCCTCCCCACATCCACGGCTTCCTCTGCACGTTTCAGCCGCCCTCCATCCTTCGAACGTCCAGCTGCATCCCACCTTTGTTGCCTTACTTTCATTTCCCTCGGATCAGCCTTCTCCACGTCACTTTCTCTCTCCCTCACGCCTGTAGCTTCATCTTCTTTCATCTTGTTGCCTTCGAAGACGCCTGCAACTCGTGAGTGTCCACCAGCCGCTGTCTCCCTTGCCACACGTCCGCAAGCCACCACCATGGAGTCAACTTCCCCTTCTTTGAAATCCAAGCGTTGACCCTCCTCTTCGCGGCTCCCTTGGATTGCCCCCAAAACCCCACCGAAGCTACCACTTCACCCATCTATCCAACTGCTTCTTCGTCTGCTTTCGTCGACGCCAGCAAACGGGTCAACAAACCAGCGAAGCCCTCCCCAAAGTTGACTTCAACAGCTCACTCCCATCCCCACCGAAGACAGACCCTTCTGCTGCCACGTCCGGGTCAACACCACCGAACCAACCCCTTCTGTTGACCCCTCCAAGTCGCTGCCACCTCCACCGAAGATGCCCTGCGGCAACGCACGAAGCCAGCAGCTTTGGCCATCATGGACTCGCCAATCCCTGTTCAGCCCACGCAATTTTCCCAGCTCGCTGCCAGCATCCCAGTGAATTCAGCCCACACCAGCGAATTTCACAAGCCGCAAGCCCATGAAGTCAGGCCCAGCACTTTTACAGCCCGCGTCTTCTCAGCCCAGGCCATCCTCAGCCGCGTGCAGCCCACTTCAGCCCAGCTTTGGTCCAGCTCAGTTCAAGAACAAACCTCAGCTTAGGCTGAGATTTGTTGCGCCGTTTCCGGGCCCTCCCAAGCCTTGTTGGCGTCACCGCAAGTTCGAGTTCGGCCGCCATCGCGCCGCCGTTGCGGTGAACCGGTTTTTGTGTTAAACTGGTGAGTTTATGCACTAAACTCTATTTAGTAGGGTAATGATGTTTAAGGGGTGTTTAGATTAAATTAAGCATAGATTAGTGTAGTTATTAGTTTGTGTAATTAAATTAGGCTAGTTAGATTAGTGATTTTTTTTTTTTGTTGGTAGTTAGATTAGTGATTTAGGTGGTTAAAAATTGCAATTGATTAGTTAATTGGGTGGCCGTGTAGTTAGAATGGTTAGGATAATTTAATTAGTTCAATAGGTGGTTAGATTAGCAATTTTAAGCCTAAGTTTGTATTTATTGAATTAACGTGTATTTATTTAATTAATTTTGGTAATTATTTAATTATTAAATATTTTTCGGAATTAGACGAGGATAGCCGGTGACCGAAATTGCGTGCTGATTGTAATGGTGTGGTTAATTTTTGCAATTAAGTGTTAATTTGTGCAAATTGAGTGCCGATTAGATTTTTGGTCATTTATTCCAAAAATTGTGAATTTCCAATATTTATTTAGAAAATCTTGGGTGTCGGGTTTTAACACCGAAAAGGGTTTTATATACTATATAAAACAATGAGATTATAAAATATTAATTTTTCGGGTTCGATCTGACCGTGTACCCACACACGATATTTTCATAGAGTGTTTTTAATACGAAGGAAACAGGCCAAGGTCGTTATCTTAATTGAGGCATGTGAGTGCAAAGTACAATGTCATTTGCCAAAATTGAATGATTGGTGTGCTGGTTAAGAGAACCCGTCCCCGGTTTGTGTCGGTGGACGTTAAAGATTAAGAGAACCTATCCCCAGCGTGTGTCGATGGATATTACCGTCCCCGATGTGTGTCGGTGGACGTCACCTATCCCTAGTGTGTGTCGGTGGATAGAGGACTGGCATGTGTCGAGTATAACTGCCTGTGCGGATAGTAATAATGAATTGGAATGCATGTTGAATGAAATTGATGAACCGTCGTGTGTTAGTAATTCTCGCTCGTGTGAGCAATGATTGATTTAGACGTTCCAAATGGTGTGTGAATTTGCTATTTACACATGATTGTGATATGAACTGTGATGACTTGTAGGGAGGATCTGAGACAAGGTAAGTCTCTGTGATTGTATGATTGTCTAGTTAGGACGCCCTAGGCGTATTACCCTCCTAATCAAGGTTTAGAACATGAAATCGTTGAGATTTATATCTCACCCCATCATGGGCTTGACTTTTCAAGACCGTAGGGTCGAAGATCTGGAGCCGTGCTGAGGTGATCTGCAGTGTAGGTCAAATAGAATAGTTTCCTTTTGAGAGTCGATCTCTTAAAGTCTTTTGATTATAGACTTTTGTACATGATTCAGTACGTTTATAAAAACATGTTTTGTTGGTGAATCTATTGTCTTGCTTTTCTATCTCGAGATTGTTACTGTCGAGGGATTTGTTATTCGCTTCTGCATGTGCAATAAAAAAAAAAAAAAAAAAGGTCCGCGACTCATCTTGAGAAGTCACGAAATTTTATCGACCACCGAGGGATGGGCACGCGCTCGAGGATCGGAGCGTGACAATATCCATGAAACTTCTTAGCTGGAATTGTTAGGGGTTGGGCACACCCTTGACAATTCAAGCTTTACAAGTCCTAATGACTCAAGAAAGGTCTAGTAATGTTTTCTAAATGGAAACAAAAAAAATCAAGAGCAATTGATGCAGTGCATAAGAAGGCAGCTCAAATTTCATAGCTGTTTTTTGGAAAATCCAAAGGGTATAGTGGGAGGATTGGCCATTTTTTGAGATGACCAAGTAAATATAACAATTGAGTCATATTTGGATCAATTTATGAATGCTCGTTGTAAAATTTTGGACTAAAGACAACCCATGAGAATTACTATTTCATATACTTCTAACGAGTTTAGGGAAAGAGTGTTATTATGGGAGACTATATATAAAGCAAGCATTACAAATCAACTTCCTTGGATATGTTTGGGCAATTTAATGAAGTATTGTATCATAGGGAGAAAGAGGGTAGAAGGAGGATTGAACACTACCAATTGACAGATTTTAGGGACTTTTGTATGCTTATTCTCTGATGAACTTGGAATATAAGGGATGTGCGTTTACCTAGACAAACAATAGAGAATGTGATGCATTTATTAAGGAGAGACTCAATAGAGTGTTATGTATGATGGAGTGGAGAATAGCTTGCTAAATGCATAGCTTCACCGACACTTGGCTAAGACCATAGTCCACTTTTTATGACACTATTCCCAAAGACCAAATGTAGAAGAAGATAATTTAGATATGAAGCTTTCTTGGCGGAGGATGAGGAATGCCCGCACATGGTGAAGAGAGCCTGAACTTTAGTAGACTCCCAAAGGGTGAATATTGTAGAAAAACTAAATATAGCGACTCAAAAGTTGGCTAAATGGAGTAAAAACAAATTCTCTAATGCTTATAAGAGAACTTCATGGCTAAAGTCCAAAATATAAATCAAGAAATTGAGCTTCTCTAGAAACAAGAGGAATTATATTTAGGTATAAGATCAAGAATCAATTGGCTTAAATGGGGTGACAGAAACACAAAGTTTTCCCATGCAACAACTATCCAAATAATGACCTATAGCAGAATCGTTATGTTAAAAAACTCTAAAGGACTTTGGATGAGAGACGAGAGGATTCTTAAGGAGATGACAGGAAATTTGTTCAAAGACCTTTACAAGTCAGTCAGGAATATAAACTTTTAACCTATATTCGACTAGTTTCCTTACTTGATTGATGCAACAATGAATCAAAAATTGATACAACCATCACCTTAGAGGAAATCAAAGCAGCAACACAATAGTCAGGACCTTCCAAGCCTCCCGGGCCTGATGGTTTAAATGGTCTATTCTTTCAACATCATTGGAATGACTTAAATCAAGATATTTTCAGGGAGGTGTAACAGCTTTTCACACGGGAATCTTAAACCCCGAGTTGAATAGAACTTTAATCACCTTTATCCCTAAAATCCCAAATCCAGAGAAGCTAAAATAGTTCTGCCCTTTAAGTCTATAAAACTTCATCTACAAGATACTAACAAACCGGCTGAAGCTATTGCTACCAATCTAATTGTGGAAGAACAAAGTGCATTTGTGGGAGGCCAACAAATTCAAGACAATATTTTGTTAGTGCAAGAAGTCCTTCATAGAATGCGAACGTGAGAAAGGAAAAAGAGGTTCCAAGTGGTGTTAAAACTAGATATGCAAAAGGCCTATGATCGAATAGAATGAGATTTCCTCCGAGAGTGCCTGACCAAGATGGGTTTCTACGGAAAGTTGGTAAACTGGGTAATGCAATGTGTGTCCACGGTATATTTTAGCATAAAATTCAATGGGGAGCTTATACCTTACTTCAAACCAACTCAAGGTATTCGCCAAGGTAACCTGCTATCTCCCTATCTCTTCATCTTAGTGGCAAATGTACTCTCTCATATGATGAAATAAGCAGTTTTAGTAGGCACTATTCAAGGAATCAAACAGAATCATTATTGCCCAACTCTCTCACATCTTTTATTTGCGGACGACTCTATTTTCTTTCTAGGTGGAAAAATAACAGAATGTCAAAACCTCGTGACTATTCTACATCAATATTGCTTTGCATATGGTCAAGTTACTAACCGGAACAAATTCGGGATTTATTTCAGCAAAGGTCGCCCATAAATTTTAAGGAGGAATATGGCTTTAAAGTTAAGGGTTCTGGAGATTGATAAAACTGGAAAATATCTAGGAATTGTTTGCTTGGATTCTTACTAGAGTCATTGTTGCCCAAGAAATGTTCATTTGGATTCTTGCTAGAGTCAATATGAAATTAGAGAGTTGGAAGGAGAATATATTGTCAAAAGCTGAAAAAGGAAGTATTGATAAAGGCAGTGGTGCAGGTGATTCCTCAATATGCCATGTCTATCTTTTAAATCCCAGTTTCAATTTGTAAAGCCATAGAGAAAAGAATAGCCAATTTTTGGTGGAAATCTAGCCAAAAAAAAAATATATGTGGTTTGCACTAGAAAAAATGGGAAGTATTAAAGCTCAGGAAGGACCAAGGGGGCCTAGGTTTCAAAGATCTCTAGGCGTTTAACAAAGCAATGTTAAGGAGGCAAGCGTGGAGAATTTCTTAGCATCCTAAAGCTCTTTGGGGTCAAGTTATGAAGGGATTATACTTTCCACAAGGTGACCTTTGGCAAGTTGGAAGAGGATCCTATCTGTCATGGGGTTGGCAAAGCCTCATAGTTGGAAGAGATGCTATATCTTCTCAAATTATGTGGGTAGTTAAGAATGGTTAGAAATCGCTATCAAAAAGGATAAAGTTAAAACATAACTTATAGGTGGCTCGGCGACAAGTAATGAGCCACTTAAGGTTGCTGATCTAATGGACACTGAAGCAGCAAAATGGAATGTATCATTAATTAAAACTATGTTTGACGAACCGACAGTGACGAAGATCCTAGCCTTTCCTATTGAACTATCGACTTCAGAGGATAAATTAGTCTGGACCAACAACAAATCAGGGACATACACGATTAAGAGTGGATACATCAGCAATAGAGTTTCAACAACCAGTGCCCTCACAACAACAACATCATCTTCCCACTAGGCCAAACCAGAATTGTGGAAATATATATAGATAGCAGGAATACCCCCAAAATCAAAATCTTCCTATGGAACGCATGTCATAACACCTTACCTACTCTGGAAAACCTGTATAGAAGAAAGGTCGTACCTAAACCAATATACCCGATTTGCAAACAGGAACTAGAAACATTAGAACACACGTTGCTACTATGCCGGTGAACATCCCAACCATGGCGAGAGAATCCCTTGCATATATTAACATAAAAGGAATGGGTTTAACTCGGTTTGATGAGTGGTTAATTAGGCTGAAAGAAGACCCTCGAGTCTCACCTTATTTTTGATTGGTAACGACAATCCTATGGTGCATCTAGAAGGATCAGAATAATGCCATCTTTAGGAAGATGCCCCTGGAGCAACAACAAACAAAAGATAGAGCAATGACTTTGCTTGAGAACTTCAAGATCTGGAACCAGAAAGCAAAAGGAGGAAAAGAAGATCTAGATCTAAACCAAAGCTGGCGGAAACTGAACCCAGGAGTCTTGAAGGTGAACATAGATGCAGCATTCGTGTGCGCTCCCGAAGAACCAGCTTCAACCACAATGATCAGAGGAGGGAACAGAGGAGAAAAGTCAGCTGCCATAGCATGCATCGTCCGAGATTCTTGTGGCTGGCTACTGGATGGTTTCTCCAGATCAGTGGTTACCGGTTTGAATGAGCAAGTTGAGGCATGGGCGTTGGTTGAAACCCTACATTTTCTCCTCCCCAAATCTGACTTCTGTTTGCAAATTGAGTCAAATTGTCTTGTACTTGTGCAAAGCATCAATTCCACTAAACAACAGAATTGGGAAGTACAACCTCTGGTGGACCGGGCCAATGAGTTGTTGACCAAATTTTCAGGCCTCTCTTCAGCCCATTGCAATCAAGAATCAAACGCAATCACGGACTGGTTAGCCAAGGCCCAAAGGTCCAATAGTATACCTAGAAGTTGGGTGGCAAAACCCCCGGCTGCTCTTTTAGATTTTTTATGTGTCAAAGCTCTTGATATATTTTCAGCAAACTTTGTTAAGTAATCGATATCACTTGCATTTCGAGAAAAAAAAAAGTTGAACAAATTGCACAACCCATGCAGTATATGAATGACCTCGATCGAAATGAAAAGTAGATCATGGTTGGTTGAAAGGGCAAATTCCACAAACATCCAATAAAGTGGGAGCATAAATGGACACAGGGGAGCCTAAAATAGAACTGTACATAGATTCAAAGCAATCAGTCGTTTCTGAATAAAAAAAGGGCACTCAATTTCACGTCGAAGGTAGCCATAGCCTAAATGGGCAACTCCAATTTCAATAGAACCAACCTAAGAAAAGAGCCGAGGGAATTAAAAAAAAAACAATAACGTGTAACTACAATGTACCAAAACAGCATCTTAGAGCATTTCAAACAAGAAACGCAAGCATAAAAATTAGGCCTTTCAACAAAAATCGAAAGGCATTCCATAATGCAGTCTCAAAACTCGAACACTAGGATCGACCAACCAAAGAGTTGTTACGTTATTACTTTACATGACAAATGACAATGAGGGGCTCTTTGTTCAGTCAGTACCTACTTTACCATGATTTGGATCAAAGATTGTACTCAAGTACTTCAAATTTGCAAGCAACTTTGCAACATAGGCGATCAGCAATCGCTTTTGGGCATCTGTACCGGCAAATGTGAATCTGAGATCACTTTTACACCAAGAGCTATTATGACAGTGAGAGAGCTATTC
Organism: Eucalyptus decipiens; assembly: GCA_014182575.1. Taxonomy (NCBI): domain Eukaryota; kingdom Viridiplantae; phylum Streptophyta; class Magnoliopsida; order Myrtales; family Myrtaceae; genus Eucalyptus; species Eucalyptus decipiens. The sequence goes on along the minus strand of CM024614.1, from coordinate 1,013,564 downwards.
CTCTACAATAGCTGGAATACCACGATGCAAAATACTCACAATGCTGGTAACAGGACAAGTAAAAGCACTACTCCATTCCTAAGAACATCTGAAGTCTACAAAGATATCCCAATAAAAAATAAATAAAGGAAACCCATCATCACAAGTTGAGAGAAATTGAATCTACCTCAACCAAAGCAACCCCTCATCTCATCATTTCATCAAATGCAAAGTGGGTCAGAACCCAGGAAAAAAAAAATGAGTCAAGAAACGACGAGAACCGAGGAAAAGCTCACACGAAAGGAGAAGGCTTGTTGAAGAGCGTAATCCGACAGAGCCTGTAATTGCTCTTCGAATCAAGCAAGGGAGGAAATCCTCTTCCTCCTCCTCCTATGGAGCAGGGGACTTGCTGTGTGAAACCTTAGAATGTGAGGAACAAAGAAGAGGGCAGTGGCGGAATTGACGAGAAGGCGTAGTCGTTGACCGCAGCGGTGGCGGAGTCAATGAGTAAAGAAGGCGCAGTCGAGGGAGAAGATAGAATCATCAAGGGTCAATAATGTGTTTGGGTGAGGAGTGTTTGAGTGAGAAAAGAGAAGGTGTTTGCCATGTTAGGAGTCAATAATATGTTCAAGGGCCAAAGAATGTTTCAATCTTAACCCGACCCAAAAACTTGTTTTATAATCATTACTCGAACAATATTAAGACCCGAAACATGTACTTAACTTGTTTCATGTTCGGTTCGTGTTTGGGTTGGGTTTTTAGACACCCCTACCCATAGGTAAACACCAAAGGAAGTTAATAGATCACCAAGCAAACACTTAGCATGGATTCTACCAAATGTATATCAATACATGTTTGTTTCCTAAATCTGAACTTGCAAAACTATTGTTGTTGTGACCTTTCTTTTTCTGTTGGGGGAAAGGTAAAGGTTTTGGGGTATTGCCTAAAGAGGTGAGCCAGCGGCCCTTGAATAAGCACAGGCTCTCCCAAGTCCATACCTCATGCAACATTGGATTTTGTTATTCTAGTTCTTAACAACTTAAGTATTTTCTAGAAGTTGACACTAGCCTATTGGAGTCGGCTAGAAACCAATCAAGTCGTGGGAGTGTTGTCTCAATTTCTATATGATCAAAGATTCTAGGAATGAGGACTTCTTTATGCTTATGTTTTTATTAGCACCCCTGCGGTACCACTGACTTGGAAAGCTATTTATCTAAATGGCTACACAATCTTGATTATCAATTGTGATCCTAAAGGTATCAAAGTTGCTAAGTAAGCATGCAAATGTTTTTGTAAGGTTGTTTTCCCTAATATCTTGTCTACTCCTAACCTAATTTAGGAAAGAAATTAACACTCAAATTATCAAAAAATGGTGTGGTAAATAAACATCCAAGAAATTGAAATAACTTGAAAGTAAATGCAGAAAAGGGAAACCCGATATAAGTCAGGCAAAAAATATTACATGGCGTTGTTATCACGCCCCAAGACAAGTCTCCTATGAGCGAAATGGGAGTATAAATATGCATAAAATTATCCTAAATGCATGAAGCTACTCTTAGACAATTTTAATCTATGCAAAATGGATTATTTACAAAAAAAAAGGTTATAAAATACCAAGATAGCATTAAATTAGGAAATTGACTTCATAAACTTAGGAAAATTTCATAGATGTTATCTTTGCCCTAATTTAATAGGAATGTGTATACGATAAGTCCTAAAACTTGTTGCGAAAGTGTAATTGAATCCTAGAACTTTCAAAAAAATACAATCAAGTCATAAATCTTGTGAAATCGATATAATTGAGTCCTTCCGTTTAATACCATCAACCTCTTTAATGGAAATTATTGACGTGAAATTTTTTTAATTAATTTATTTTTCTTACGTGGCATTTTTATTACATTTTATTTAAATATTATTTGAATAATAGTAAATCATTTAAAAAAAGCTAAAAGAACTATAAAAAAACAAAACTGGAAAAAAAAAAAAAAAAGGTTGTAGGATCGTGGCTAAGGGCTACCACCGCTGCCCATCACCAGAGGGATCGGCAGAGGTCATCAATGCTAGGCGACAGTGAGGGCGGCCCTTGCCGACCTAGACGAGGCTAGGAGGCTCGCCCAAAGCTAGGCGACGCCTTAACTAAGCCAGTGCACCTCACCCAGATTTCGACGAGCCTTGCCCGGGCCTAGGGAGGGTCAATAACCCTTTCTTAGGGTCGGCAAGGCTTGGCTAGGTGACGCCAGCCCTCACCTAAGGCGGCCAATGGCCGGCCACCCTCCAGTGATGGACGGTGATGGCAGCCTCTAGCCATGATCCCACACTTTTTTTTTTTTTTTTTTTTTTGCCATTATATAAATAATATTTAAAGAAAAAAAGTAATAAAAATGCAATGTAGGAAAAATAAATTAATTAAAATATATCATGTCAACATGTTCTGCTAAACAAACTGGCGATATTAACGAAAGGATTCAATTGCATCAATTTGATAAGTTTTAGGACTTGATTGCACTTTTTGAAAATTTTAGGACTCAATTACACTTTCACGACAAGTTTTAGGATTTGTAGTGCACATTTCCCAATTTAATACTATCCAAAAAATTTATATTATATTTTGAAATTTTAATATTTTCTTTCTTAATTTAAAAAAATTAATTCACTAAACCAATCTACGCTTGATCAACATGAGCATGGACCAACTTAGAACATGACTATCACAATGACCAAGCTCAAATTGACGGTTTCAAGATCAAAAATTGGTTTGACATTTCATCATATAGTTCATGTGCATTAAACCATCCTAAATAGCTTCCTCAAGCCATATTCATGGCCTTCAATCATGACCTATAAGCAATCTTACAAGAAATTAAAGTATCAAGGTTATGCTACTACGTGCAAAGAACAAGATTAGCCATTATAGCCTAAAATGCACAAGAACGATGCTAGAATCAAACCAAAATATGTGGGTTTGAGTTGTTTTTTTGTAAATCTAGGTTTGAACACATGTTAAGCAAATAAGTTGCATGTCTAGATTCAAGCCCCGACTTATCACATGTGAGATCTATAGGAAAAATAACATGATCGAAACAAACTTAGGTAACATTTACTTCTAAATGGAACAAAAATATTGGAAAATGATCAACTAAACACATCGGAACAACCTTTCCAAGAAGGATAGACACTTGTTTTGCACTGACTAGTCATGAATCAATATAGATCAGCTTGGTTTTTGGCTCAAGTTCTAAACAACCTCATGGTTCACACAGGAATTTAAATACTAAACCAAGTTAACCTCAACATCATTTGTATTTCCATATAACATTCATGAAGCCCATGAAGAAAGAAAACGCATGCGAAGGGGAGTAACAAGTCAAACATGCACAGCTCCTGAAGAAGCTTCAACATTAGAGAAAAATTTCAAACCCAAGAAATCAATTTTCTATGCTGGTTTTCCTCTTCATTTTTTTATGGTCTACACATGTTCAAACTTGAACAAAAATACATCTAGGATCCTTATCTTGCTTCCTGATTTCTTATTCAATGGCTCTTAGCCGAGGAAACCAAGAAATGATGCTCTTGAGGTGTCTAGAATTTTGCTCCTTCAAATACAAAAATGAGATATGTAAAGAAAGAACTGACTACGAAAGCAAGTTGGTCTCCAAAACTAGACTCTAAGAGCTCTTTTTGTCATGCCCCAATCCTCAAGCGCATGCTCATCCCTCCTTGGTCAATTAATAGCGATGTCCTAGGAAGGTCACCGACCCACTCATTGTAATGCACATGCGGAAGTAGATAATAAACCGTAGACAATAACATAATGGGATAGAAAGGTAGGCCATAAATTTTCAAACCAAACAACAACCACACATATATATAACATAACCGGTCATATATATAAAATACAAACTACCCAAGTCAGGTCCTACTTAACACTAGCTCAGAAAACATAGTCTACAAACAGGGGTGGGGGTTTCCTCAAACTACGGCTACTCATCCTCCTCAAACTCCTCTTGCTCCACATCCTCATCCTCATTGGAGTCTTCTACCAAGTACATCGGGGACTCTGGTTCCTCAAGCTTAGGATCCTTTGCGTCCACCACCGACCCACCCTTAGGATATGCCATACCTTTCCTGAACGCAACCTCCAACACATACAGAGGCACCTCACATTCTGGCATAGGACCCTCTCTCTGCCCATTACGATACAAGCGATACCGTGCCTTGTATTGATGGGGCACCTTTTTGGATAAACCCACATCAACCCAAACTATAGTTTTCACTAGTTCGTATTACAGTCCCTCAGGATGCCCATGGATTGAAATGTAGTTCATATGTTCTGTGATCTTCTTGGGTTGTCTAAAATGTTCGGGAGGAGCTACCATCTATGGACCTTAAAATGGTTTTCCCATAAGGGGGTGAGACAACATCTTAGCGACTTCTACCCCCTAAGACTTGATTAGGAAGAAAATACGCCCTAAGGGCTGCCTAAGCACAACATAAGTCGGAGGACTCACCTTGGCCTCAATCTCTTCTTGCAAGTCAATTCAAACAATAAACACTAACAACATATTATCCAATCAATTCGGATCGACTCATCGATCAATCGACTTAGTTGATTACATGTCATCACGACATTTTCTTGGTCGATTCATCTCATACTATCTATAAAGTCCAATTATATCAGGATTGCTCACTTCTAAGCTAATAAATAGATAGTTTAGCTCGCTTATGAGATGATCAGGTATACTGCTCTCTATTTAAGCTGATATATCACCCGTAGGCTGATATAATATACCAACATTACTCAATCTAAGCTGATAAGGAGCTGACATATCGCCCGTAGGCTGATATAGTATACCATTCCAATCATACAACCAATTCAACATTTTTATCATTCCCGATAAAAATAGCCGTGTGTGGGTACACTGTCGACCTTAGCCAAAATATAATAATTTCACTTTTGAACCTCCCACTAGTTCCAGCAGTCTTAAAATAGATTTTTGGCGCTGTAGACCGACGCCTAGTAATTTTCCAATTAATTCCAAAATTAAATAAATTTAGGAATAAATTCTTAATTTCACAATTTGCTCACAATCAACACAAATTATAGCTCAATTAAATAAACATAATGCACCACTGAAATCAGCACAGAATTCCGATCACCGACTATCCCGATCTAATTTTCGGAAAATACATAATTAATTAAATAATTACGGAAATTAATTAATAAATGCAATAAATAGCAACTTACTCCCGTAAAGCCTAATTGAAAGCCGAGACGAGCCCAGAAAATTTCCGTACCACTCTAGATAAATACTAGAGTTTGTTTAGGCCCTAATTGCACTATCCATCCACCTAACATACATCGGTAATTAATGAAATTCACTAATCTAATCTAACTACCACTTAATTCATACTTAATCTAAACTAATCAACCCTTAAAATGTCATTAACCTACTAAGAGAGGATTAGTGAGTTAAACTCACTTGCTTAACGAATCACACGGTTCGAAACGACGGGGACGCAATGGGGCTCAACTATCTCCAAAGCGAGCTTGGATTTCGAGGCCAGGAAGTGGGTCAAAATGAGCCTCAAGCGCTGCTGGAAACCCACTCTTTAGCTTCTGTTTGGTGGCTGCAATGGCTAGAAAGAGGCTCGAATGGGGCGAAGACGGGCTGAGCTGAGCCGAGGAGACCAAACCAGGCTCAAGCGGGGCTCCACGGCGACGAAACGGTGGCTGAACACAAGGCATGAGACAGTAGTTGGGACGTCGGGATAGGCAGGACAAGGCACCGAGTTGCGTGGGCAAGGCGGAGGTGCGCGCGGCATGCAGGTAGGGCGGAAACGGCGAACGGCGGCAGCATGCGGTATGGCAGCATGGGCTTGCTTTGGTGGCTTCTCTACAGGTTGCTAGGTGTCGAACAACAAGGAAAGGAGGGAGAAAGGAGGCTGTTGACCGGCTAGGGGGAAAGAGAGGTGAGGGAGCAAAAGGGGGCCACCAAGCCTTAGCTTCTCCCAATTTGTCCCCTTGACCATTCTTCTCCATCAATTGCATCCCTTGGCTGAAAATCAGCCACCACCACTCTTCTAGAAGCTCATTTGAAGTAGTCCATAAGTCATGGATGGGGACATACGAATTTCAAGGATTTCCCCTCAAATTGGACGCCAAAAGCTTCTTGAATCCACTCAATTTGGCCTCCATAAATTCCAATATCGAGTCATCGATCAAATTGGTGTTTTTCCTCACCAATAGATCCCATTTGCTTCCCAATTGCACGATAAAAAACGGTCCTCGGAATTTTCTGAACAAAAACGGCCCTAGGACGACTTTTTCCCAAAAAGTCTCGATTTGCAAAAAAATCTTCAAAGACTAAGTCAACATTTCTAAAATGACTTGTAACACGATAGAACTTCCATTTTCTAAATCGGTTCAAATTCATAGTTAATTTCATTGGAGCGCGTTTTTAGCGTGACCTAGGCTACCGGGTAGCTTTTAAAAATTTTAGTGCAAATAATCCGTGGTCGATTTTCTTCGAGCCACAATGAACCTATCCGACACATTGGCAACTCTCGGTTGTTGTGAAAATCTCGATGATTCAAATACGAACATAGGAGACCAAAACTATAGAAAAATCAGTCTAGTGCCAGCCGACGAGAATTTTCCAATTTAGTGGAGTCACCCACGTTTAGCCACACATCTTAGTCGAACCGACCTATCTCTGATCTCTAAATGATTTTTAACAATGCCATAATGACCTCTAAAGATGAGCATAGTCGAGTAGCCGATTCTTGGTTGAATCCTCAGATCTTTTGCATTAAAATTCCTTAATGGCTTTCCCAAATAGTCTAGTTATCTCGAGAGTGATTAGCTCTAAGAACAGCCCTATAGACACGTAGATGAAATGCCCGATTAATTTAATTAAAAGCATAAATGAAAAATCCAGGATATCACACTTTTGTCAACCAATTTGACAAAATACCTAACTATATAATATATATTATACTCTATGCCACAATCATGGTCTTCCTCATCTATTCCTCATTTTTCTCAAAAATGCTCACTTTTTCTCACCTGTGACTAATTCGACATAGCACTTGGAAAATAATTTCAGACTTCTCTTGCCAACCAAGAGGCTATTTTTCAGAAGGCTGTAAGAGGCCTTCCTGATCTTCATTTGAGATGTGTGACCTACGGTTGAAAAGATCTTTTAGTGAAATCTCATTCTCTAGTTGAAGGTTTTGGCTAATTTTGAATGGAAATTTGTGAAATTTCCATTTTTCTTGGTTAAGGGTCTTTTGAGTTGCTTGGGCGGGTCTATTTTGAGAATGACCGTGAGCTCTACCTCATGCCTCTTGTCTCCGAAATTTTATATTCATAAAGAGTCTCAATAAGAGATCTTATCTATTAGATTAAGTGATCTTTTGGTCGGTCCTTGCCCCCCGATCAAGCTTTCAACCGAGGTCCTTCACTAGCTCTCTGACTTTGTTAATTTTTGAAACTTCTATAGCTATTAGGTGAGCATATTTAGCTGAGATTTTCATATACCTCCAGCAACTTAACCCTGACCAATTTTCATCCATCCGCACTCCTAATGATGGTCTCAACCAAAGATTAAGGTGATTGGGCACCTAAGTTGAATATGGTGGGGTCGTAAAGTGGCTCACTCAACAACTCTGAATTGAGACCGAATCGTGGACTAAGTTTTGGTAGCTAGTTTGAGTGCCTTAACCCATCAATTTGGCTACTATTTTTTTTTTGTTGATTAGGTAGATTGTGTATAGTTTTTTGAGGCCTTGATCGTACTTTACTATTTTCTTTTCCCAGTTTGTGAAACATCCCTCAAAGTTCACCATTGTCTTGCTAAAGAATATCCAATTTAATGCGATTTGGTCTTTTTGGCTCGATTTGATTCATTTGACCTAGACCAAGTTCATTTTCAAGATTAATTAGGGGGAAAATGATTTTTAAAAATGATGATTTAAGGGTTTGGGGTGAATTTTGACCCATGTTTACTATTTCAATTGCAATTTGATCCCTCAAGGCTTAGTTGGTCACAAATTGATCCTTAGCTCCAACTTTCTCTTCTTCTTTTCTTTTCCCTTTTAAGAAAATAAAAAATAAATCCATTTAAAAACTATACTAAATGCTTAGGTAATCTATATGTAAGAATTTGACAAGAAATATTTTTGTGGAAAAACGAGTCCCCAGTTTTTGGAAACGATATTTGAGCAAAAGTTTAGGTGTCAACATTAGCATTAGAGTTATGCGAGGGAGACACTGTTCACTTTCTCTCTATTTTGGGCAATTCTTTCACTGTTCCTGGCTTCTGTCGAGTGATTGATTCCGGTTGATTTTCTCGATGATTGGGGCTGATTTTCGGTGAGAATGGTCGTCTGTGGACCACCTTCAGACCCTTGTGGAGCTTGATTCGTATTGTCTCAAGTTTGGGGAGCATGGAAGGCCACGACTAAGGTTCTCTGTGCAGCTATCACTACTGGTCGTTGGGCTTTGCGGGGCTTAAATTGGTTGGTTTGGTGGCCAGCATTGTCTTTTCCTCCCCAAATCGTGACCGAACACCTGGTATGGCTTGATTCTCGACTTCCGAAATCTTGGCTACGGTTTTTGGTTCTTTTGTGATGCGTTACTACTGCTGTTGGGTATGGCTTCTTCCTCGAACCCTACAAATCGTATGGACCGGCCTTTTGAGAAGTCCCAAGCTAGGAATAGGCGTAGCAGAAGCCGCCTTAGATTCGGCTCTCGTGGCCCTGCTATGGCTTGGCCTGATGCCCAAAAATCGAATATGCAGAAAGCCCCCCCAACCCGATCCTGGGCTAGTGTTGCTAAACTTTCGGCGAAGGCTACGAACTTAGCTATATTCCCCCAACTTCTGTTGGGAAAAATGCTATTGTCCACCTTTCTGAGGATGTTGTGCATGTTGTTGATCCGAAATGGAACCACTGTCTAGTGGGTTACTTTGTTGGCAAGAAAGTTCCTTCAAAATGACTGAATCAATACTTAAGGATACTTGGGGATCTCATTTAATGGAAGTGCTAGCTAATGATAAAGGATTCTATTTCTTCTTTATTCCATATCATGATTATCGCAGGAAAATTCTTGATGAAGGCCCGCTAATGGTGGATAGAGTACCACTTATCCTTAAACAATGGCACCCCACTCTTGAGTTGAGGAAGGATCTGCAATCCTTTGTGCTCGTTTGGATTCGCATGAAGAACATCCCGTTCGCTTATTGGTCAACTCCTGGTATTAGCCAAATAGCAAGTGCGGTGGGTAGACCGTTGTATGTAAACCCTTTTACTAAAAAATGAGACAACTATCCTATGCAAGGGTATGTGTTGAAGTGTCTGCTTAGCTGGAAAGATGTGAAATAGTGGAAGTCTTCTTGAATGGTGAATCCTTCATTGTCCCCATCTTCTACGAATTGAGACTGATCTCCTGTCCCAAGTGCCATGTGTTTGGCCATAACTGTGAAAGAGTAGAAGTCCCGGTTCCCCCTGCTGTGGATTCTCGGGCACTGTTGTTGCTGAAGTCCCGGTCCCTCCTGCTGTGGAGTCTCGTACTCCTACTATTGCTAAGCCTTCTTCGAATACTCAAGTTCATGTGGCCCAAAGTGACCAGTGTGAAGGATGGAAGCAAGTGACCCACAAGAGAAAGAAACAACAACCCAATACATTAGCGATGGGTAAATCTTCTACACCTCCTGTTTCTGCATTGAAGTCCAAAGACAATGCGGAATCCTTGTTTCCACCTTTCAGCAAATTTGTCCAGAAAGACCAAGAGATCCTCAAGCCTAGTGCTGCAGGACTTTCTTCTTCGATTGTCCTAGTGGAGCCAATTTTAAAAAATGCCTCTGTGATGTCTGGCTCGTTGGATGAAGATTCTGAGGATGTGGCTAGTGCAATGAGTAGTAGCTCTGAGGAGCTTGAGCCAAACGACTCTCAAGAGCTTGCTACTAATGATGATCGTATTGCTGAAATTGAGACAACTCCTATCAAAGAGGATATCCCTCAGGTTCCAGCTCCATCAATCGAGGTGACTGCTCTTCTGAAACAAGGGACTAGTCGAAGGAGGCCTCTTAAACACCGGTAGCTCCTCTCCCTCTCTTTATATATATAGCTATGATTATAGGAGTTTGGAATATAAGGGGTCTATGTGCTCACTTGAGACAAGCGGAGATTAGGAATTTTGTTAGGTCCAATAACTTATGCTGTATTGGGATAGTTGAAACTAAAATTTCCCAGGGTGCTTTCGGTCCGGTCTCTGCTGTGTTGTTGCCGAGTTGGAATTGGGAAAGCAATTATAATTAGTCCTCTAATGGAAGAATTTGGGTGGGGTGGAATCCTCTGGAAGTTTTGTTTATCGTTAACTCTTCTTCGGATCAAGCTATTCATGAAAAGCTTTCTAATGTTAGTTATGGTAAATGGTTCTTTCTCACGGTGGTTTATGCTGAGCATAGATTTGTCTCTAGATGGCCATTATGGACCGATCTTATTCGGACCAGTTCTCTTTGTTTGGTTTCTCCTTGGATTATAGCAGGAGACTTTAATGCAATCCGTGACCCTTCGGATAGGTTGGGCGATTCTAATGGCTGGATCCCAGCTTTTGATGAGTTTCGTGAGTGTCTCTTTCAAGCTGGTTTAGATGATCTCAGATATATGGGTAACAGATTTACTTGGTCTACGTCGATGGTTCCTAACTGTAAGCAAAGGAAAATCGACCGTGTTTTGGTTAATTCATACTAGTCAGCTGAATTCTCCTTCTCTGATGCTTTGTTTTTGGCCCATGGCATTTCAGACCATTCTCCGATGGTCATTAAGATCCTCCCTACCCCTAAGTCTTGCAAGCCATTCAAGTTCTTCAACTTTTGGCTACCCACCCGGATTTCTCTAATATGGTTTCTCAAGTTTGGAACTCCTCGCTTAGGGGTACTCCGATGTTTATGCTTTGCTCCAGGCTTCGTCTCCTTAAATGTAGATTGAAGCAACTCAATAAGGAGTCTTTTTCAGATCTCTCGTATAGAACGGCTGAAGCTAGACGGCTGTTATGTGTTACTCAAGAAGCTCTACAGGTTGATCCTTATAATATTCAGCTTGCTAAATTGGAGAAACTTCAGCTCCAGTCTTTTTTAGATTTGCGCCTTCAAGAAGAATCTTTTTATAGACAGAAATCCCGAGTTCGTTGGCTGAAAGAAGGGGATCTCAATACAAAGTTTTTCCATCAATCGGTAAACAAAAGGCATCTTCATAACAGAATTATTTCGCTGTCCAATGAGAGCTACACCACTTCAAATCCTTCTAAAGTTCAAAACCTTTTTGTTGATCATTTTCGTCAGCTCTTGGCGTATTCTCCTCCAGTTGCTTGGCCTTCTTTGGAAGAGATGTTTGCGGTTCTAAATCACACCCTCGATGAGGATCAGGTGCATTTCATCTCTAGCCTTATTTCTGTTGCTGAGATTAGAGATACGCTCTTCTCTCTTGCAGTGGGTAAAGCCCCTAGCCCCGATGGATATAATGTAGAGTTCTTTAAGCATTCTTGGGAAATAGTTGGGCCCTCGGTTATTTTGGCAGTTAAAGATTTCTTTACAACAAGCAAGTTGTTGCGGGAGATAAATACGACCATCTTGGCCTTGGTTCCCAAAGTCCCTAATGCTTCTAATGTTAACGATTTTTAGCCAATTGCTTGCTGTAACACCATCTACAAGTGTATCACCAAGCTTATTGCCAACCGGCTCTCTCATGTGCTTCCCTCTATTATTAGCTTACCCCAAAATGCTTTTGTTAAAGGTAGGCATATAAGCAACAATATTTTGCTTGCTCAAGAGATCTTTTGTAGTTTCCACCTTGATCCTTATCGGCCTAAATGCATGATAAAGGTTGAGTTTAAGAAGGCTTATGATACGGTGGATTGGAATTTCATTGATCTTTGTTTGCAAGCTTTTGGTTTCCCCTCGGAGTTTATTGCCCGGATTATGGTCTGCATCCGTACCCCTAAATACTCGGTTTCTATAAATGGGGAGCTCCATGGGTTTTTCTCGAGTGGTAGGGGTATTCGACAAGGTGACCCGATGTCTCCCTACATCTTTACCCTTGTGATGGAAATATTTACTGGCCTCCTGGATATCCAAACTAGACATCCTGATTTTCGGTTCTTCTGGCGTTGCAAGCCCTTTAGACTCTCTCATCTTTTCTTTGTTGATGATGTATTACTTTTTGCTGAAGCTAGCTTGCCGTCCATTGAACTGCTTAAGGATGGGATTGACAAATTTTCTAATTGGAGTGGGCTTGTTCCAAACCTTAGAAAGAGTGAAGTTTTTCTCTCTGGGGGCTCCTCTAATCTTCGGTAGGATATTTTAAATAAACTGGGCTTCCAGATGGGCACCCTTCATTTTCGTTACCTTGGAGTTCCAGTTATCTCTGCAAGATTGAGTAAGGCGGATTGTGTGTCTCTGGTAAATTCAATCACAGCGCGTCTCCAGTCTTGGACTCATAGATTCCTCTCTTTTGCGGGACGTCTTCAACTTATAAGGTCGGTACTCCACTCTATCCAAGCCTTTTGGGCCAACGTTTTCTTTCTACCTTGTTCGGTCATTAATTGAATTGAACAAATGTTTCGGCAATTTTTGTGCAAAGGCCCGGCGATGGGCCCTGGAGGTGCTAAGGTCTCTTGTTGTGATGTTTGTCTTCCAAAAAAAGGAGGCTTTGGTATTAGAACTCTTCGAAAGAATAATATTGCTTCTATGCTTAAGCACACTTGGATTCTCTTCTCTGATAAGGAATCACTTTGGTGCAAATGGATCCATTCTACTTTTTTTAAAGCGGGAAAACTTTTGGGTTGTCCCATGTCCTACTCATTGCTCTTGGGCATGGAGAAAGATATTAAACCTGCGATAACATTTCCAGCAATACTACAAGTGGAATATTGGGAATGGACGATCGGTTTCGTTCTGGTTCGACCCATGGCACCCAAATGGCCCTTTATATAGGATCTTCTCCAACCAAGATATATACCACTCTGGTATCTCCCGACTAGCGACGGTTGCTGAAGGCTTTACCACGCCCATGGGCTGGTACGTGATCAACATCTTGGCCAATTGGTGGAATCCCTCCCGGTGTTTAACCTAGAAGATGATCGCTTTCATTGGCTACCCCACCCCTCTAGTTGTTTTTCCTCCACCTCTGCTTGGGAGTTGATTCGGCCAAAGGGTAATGCTGTCACTTGGGCCTCCTTTATTTGGAGCACTTCCTTGCCCCCAAGATATCAAACTCATCTCTGGCTTATTACTCGCAACCGGCTGCCAACTCAGGTGTTGCTTATCTCTCATGCTAGAATTTTTCCTACCAATTGCCCCTTTTGCTCGTGTAGACCGGATTCTGTGGATCACTTGTTCTTTGCTTGTCACATTTCGAGTACCCTTGCTTCTTTTTGGGCAGCAAAATTTAACCTGGTTTGGCAAAACAAGCAGTGGATGGAGAATCTCGTATGGGCATCCAAGCGGTTTGTGGGTAAAAGCTTTTATCAAACTATGGCTCACTTTAGTTTTGGTGCGATGTGCTACATCATATGGAAAGAGGGTAACAATGTGCTTTTTCGCAATCAAACCCTTTTTCTTCCGGCGATGAAGATGCACCTCCAGAAGGCGATTAAAGATAAAGCTATGACGTTTAAGCATGTTGCCGACATTCCAAAGAATAGAAGACTTCAACAGAACTGGGATCTTCATCCTTCTATCTTTGATTGATGGAAGTTCCTTAGGTTGTTTTTAGTCTTCCTTTCTTCTTTTCGTTGTTTGTTCTATTTGTTGGGAACCACGGTACCCCTACACTCGCTTAGACTCCTTTCTTCTTGAGTGTCTGTTTTTTGTTGGTGCCGAGCCTCCTCCCCTTGTATTCTTCTTCGCAAAATCTATACCATACTTACCTTTACCAAAAAAAAAAAAAAAAAAGTTTATGTGTCAACATTTGTCTCGATGGATGACGAATAGGGATCTATCTCTATTTTATCATGCATTTCTGATTTTTTAACCTTTTCACTAATTTATTTTATATTTTGATTATTAAATGTTTCATTGTTGACTGCACACTCACATGATCATTCCCTATATGTGAATGGATTGAGATTGAAATTGACAAAGATTGCTTGCAAAACACTTTTGAAATAAAGAGAAAAAGTACTAAAAGGACATTAGATTAAATTAGTGTAATCAAATTCTTATATTTATTTCGACTAAAAAACAAAGCTCTCATATTTATTAATCTCTTATTTGCATAAGTAAAATGCACTCCCGCTTTTTTTACTTGGTTTTCAAATCGGCCTTTAATAGATTAGTGTTGACACCTGAATTTTGACTATTTTACTTACTTGTTCGTCATATAAAAATGTCAAAATTACATTAAGCATTTCATAACATTGCATTTAGGTAACAATAACATTTAGGACCAAACTTATCTGTAAAACAAAATTATTCTAACCAATAGAAAACAAAAAAGAGAGAATAGAAAAAATAATTTATAAAATAAAATGATTTGGTTCTGGAGAGAGATTTTGAAAGGTTTTAGATTTTGAATAATTGAGCCTTTTTTTCTTATTGAGCGTATTCCCTCTTTTCGGAATATGATCGTCAGCGGTTAAGTGAATATATGCAATTATCTTGGAAAATTTTCACAAAAAAATTTAGATTGTGCAGCCATTTTCTTGTTGAGCATATACCGTCTTTTCCGAGGATGATCGTTAGCGGTTGAGTGAATATATATAATTATCTTGGAAAATCTTCACTTGTAAAACAAACTTTTTTTTTCTTTATAAATAGAGAGTGCAAGGCTTCATGTGATGTTAGTGGGGACCAGGGATTGGCAAAAGTGTTAGTGAGTTTTCGTTTAAAGGGGGCATAGAAGAAAGCAAGTCTGCAAAAAAAAAAAAAAAAAAAAATGAGTTCGTTCGTGAGTGCAACAATTGAGTTTGTTCATGATCGTAAGGAAGGAAAGTGAGAATTTGTCTTCATGAGAGGAAAAGGTTGACACAGCCAGAGAGAAATTGGCAAGAGTTCGTGAGGTTCTGTTTAAGGGGAATGAGAAAAGTTGAGAGAGAGAAATTTGCGGGTTGTTCATAAGTGATACGGGGGGAGAGAAATTGGCAGAGTGCTGGTGAGGTTTCGTTCAAGAGTGAAAGGGAGAGCGGGCACGAGTTTTTTTTTCTCGAAGGTATACCACGGAGCTACTCCGA
This sequence comes from Eucalyptus decipiens, assembly GCA_014182575.1. Taxonomy (NCBI): domain Eukaryota; kingdom Viridiplantae; phylum Streptophyta; class Magnoliopsida; order Myrtales; family Myrtaceae; genus Eucalyptus; species Eucalyptus decipiens. The sequence goes on along the minus strand of CM024614.1, from coordinate 998,353 downwards.
CTCTAACCCCCATAGTCGAGACGACGCGTTGCTGCAACACTTTCTTGGTCGCCGATCCTTAACGGAGTTGCGTTGCTGCTGCACCTTCTTATCCGTTGATCCTCAACGAAATCACGTTGTAAAAAAAAAAAAAAATCCTCGACGACAATCCAACCTAGCCTCAGTGATTTTCTCCAATGCATCCAAACTGGATCTCAGTCTCGTTTCCAAGTGGGTCCAGGTGTTCCCGGTTTACGATCTAGTTCTCTGCGATTTCCTGCAGGCCTTCTGATGAGCCATCTATAGACATTCGCCTCACCAAGTGAGCTCGTCATCAGACCCGGCGTTCCAATTCTGCCACGATCTCCGGCGATCATCACACCATCAGTCATACCAACAGCGACCAAAGCCTCTTCGATATCATTCATCCATAGCTCATTTTCGATCAAGCCCTGCTGCTGCACCCTCGTGAAACTGTGTCCTGAAATAGGTAATCCCCTTAGACTAAATTAGTTCAAATATTTAGCTTCTTAGTTTGTGATATATATCAATTTTGATTTGATTTTCTTTGATATATTTAATCATTTATCTAATTAGGAAATTTTTCATATTAAGTCATAATAATAAAAAATATTGAGCCGTGAGATGTCGGGTTAGATTTTTTATTATTTTGACTTTTCATGGAAAATTTATGGATTGCTTTGTGTAATTGATTCGAATTAAGATAAAATGTCATTGAATTGTATTGATGGATTATCAATAGGACATGTATCTCAATGCATCATTTGATACTTAATCGTTACGTAGACACAGCATATCATGCATCATATGTCTTGTCTAGAACTTAGGTCCATACACATTTGATGTTTAAAGTAACGCATGTGGATTTTTAAAATTCATATGGAATTAGGGTAATTTTCCTTCAATAAAACAAAAAAATGAATAAAAAAATTTATTTAGGTCATATGGATTTCATAATATGCATGCACATGTTGCGCGTTAGTTAGTGAGTCATATATTTTAGGTTCAATGTCTTAGTGTTCCCATCATGCAGTTTGACCATAATTAATAATCAAGTTTTCATGCATTATTTGATTTTAGTTTTAAAAAAAAAAAAAATTGCATTGCATCATCAGATCACTTTCATTTCAATAAAAATTATCAAGTCATTTTTTTTATCGATTTAAAAGGAAAACACAAAGGTCACTTGGGTGGTTAATTAATAGGTTTAATTGATAACTAATCCTATTTCATGTAGGTTGCGTATAAAAAAAAGCAAAAGAATTTTTTTTGGAACTGCATTATTCTAAAGAAAAAGTCATAAAAAGAACATGCATGCACATAGAACCACCATGTCGTTCATTATGTAGCACATGCATATTTAGGATCACACAAATCACATTTCACACATATTATGATGGTTCAAGTTATGTCATAATGAATTGCATCTCACATGTCATTAGAGCAAAAATCATGCAATTAAATTTATATTAAGACTGCACATAATTAACATAAAAAAGAACTAAAAAAATTAGGTGCCATATCATTTGGAAATCATGTTTTGGCATGCATTTTTATTTGACATTTCGTAGGCTTTTATTTTAGAATAAACCTTAATAAAGTCGTAATTTGCTTTGCTTAGGTTAGTCATAATTCTTTCAATTTATCAATTGGGTTTATTGAATGTTATTTTATTAATTGTGCACTAGCATGATCACCCTTTGCATGTTAGTGGCTTATGTTAGAATTAATCAAGACCGGTTGCAAAATATTTTTTAAATTAAAATGAAAAGGTACTAAAAGGGCGTTGGATCAATCTAGCGTAATCATGTCCCCAAATCTATTAAATCTTTGGTTCACAAAGGTAAAGTATTCTCTCATACTTTGCTTAGGTTTCTAATCTACCCTAATTGATTAGTGGTGGCTCCAAATTGAGTAAAATTGCATGTCTAAATGGATTAATTTTTAGTGTCAAGTTGCGATTAGTAGGACTTGGACCGTGCTAAATCTTTAGACTTAGTAATCCATTAGCTTTTTTAGGGTAATTCATTTTTAGAAAGGTTGCAAAAATTAGTGATAGTGCTAAAAGATAAAATAAATTGCATGATGAATCAAGTACCATGTTGCAATTGATAGGGCTTAAGAAAATCCGTGCTAAGCATCATCTTAGTAATTCATTCGTTCTCTTTGGTGGTTCACCCTTAGGAAGGTCATGATATAAATCACTATCGCGACCTTATTTTTTTTAGCACCATCTTACGTGTGGGCGCGTGCAAAGGCTAATGGCTCGCTAAGTATTAAGCTTAGCGCGGACTATCCCAAACTCACTAATTCACGACTTATGATTTGAGTTTTTAACTTGCAAGTTAATTTCAAATATGAGTCGCCACTAATAGAGGTGAGCATGGTTTGGGTTGGGCCAGTCCACCCCTAACTCTAAGACCAACCCGCACAATGTTAGTCCTTAATTTTTAGGACCGAGGACCGAATCGACCCAGTGGGTTCAGTCCAATTCTAGGGTCAACCCGGGACCCAACTGATAATTTTTTATATTTTTAATACTCCTTGAAAAAACAATTAAGAACCAAACCGGCTCAATGGGTTCGGTCTAGTTCTAGGGTCAACTCGAGACCAATCAATAATTTTTTATTTCATTTTTTATACTCCTTGAAAGGCAACCGAGGACCAGACTGACCTAATGGGTTTGATGACAAGCGAGGTCAGCTAAGAAAGACAAGCAGTGAGGGTCGAGTGGGGTGAGCGTCAAACAGAGTGAGCATCGAGTGTCGAGCAGGGAGCAACCCAAGTGAGCATCTAGCGGTGAGCGACACGAGTGATCCAAAGCAAGCGAGACGAGTGTTGAGTGGTGAGTAAAAAAGTTGTTTCTCTTAATATTGGCAAATTAAAGATTAAGAAGACAAATAAGATAGATGAGAATGAGTACTAGAAGAGAATGCCGAAATGAGCTATATATGCCCTTTTGGACGCTGTAAGGACTTCTCACAAAAATATTTTTCTCCTTCATAGATTATGACTGTTGACGTTGTAAAAGACATTAAAAATCTAAGTTATTAAATAATAATGAAAAATTACTTGAACTACTCACTAAATAGTTGTTTAATGTTATTGATACAATTTATTTTAAGGTTTCATCTATATAAAAATTATAAATATGATATTATATATATTGAAGTGTGAGAGCCCTAAGAATATTCTTATTCTTAAGGGATACTGAAAAATTGGGGTAACAGTCAAAATGTATTAGTCCTTTGCAGAGACTTGTCTCTACTGTACCGATAATAGATTCATCATAATTCAAGAGACGTGAATCTCGTAAAACTAAGAGGATGGATGTATTAAGACCTTCTTTTGTAAGGGGTTTGAATCCTACTTGGACTAGTCCTATATAAATATAATTGTATTTTTGTTTATGCTTTTTGATTGACTCTTGATTCAAAAGATGTATTTTTTCATAAGAATTAGAAAGAGGAATATCTCTTTCTTCAATAGCTATGGCATAGTCTGATTTTAAAAAAAATTTCAAGTTTGATTGTTTGTATATTTCCTTAAGCTGTATTTTAGGAATTTCCCAATTTTCTATAGATTTGTTGAAATCTTTTATCCTTACTTCTTCTCTATCAATAGGACTTGGATTTGAGTCCATTTGTGATAAAGAACTATAGGAAGATGTAGATCTTCTAAGTAAGCTCATACTTAATATCAGAACTATTCCTTCTTCAGAACCGTTACAAAGCTAAACCAACGGTTTAACAGCCACTCAGGGACTTACGGCCTAAACCACTTTGTAGAAATAAGAAGAATGCCAATGAATGGCTCTCAATCTGTGAGTATGGTCTTACAAAGACTATCTATACTTTCCCACTAGCTCTTATCTATAGGATCCATTACAAAGCCATGGCCTCCGCCTTTGGAGAAAATGCTTTCAAACATAGTCCAAGAGGAGAAACACTTCTCCTCCAGACTGACATTTTCATAGCAAATACAACGATTCCTAAGTCTATTAATTTGAATCAAATCACTCTATCTGTACAATGGGAATTGGAAAACCAAATTCCCCAACAAGTTGTTCAAAATACAGATCCAACCAATGTGATTCAACATCCAAAAGGAAGGGTTACTATTAGGTTTCCCAGAAGATCTTTTGATTCAAGATCTAGTCCCTCATTTCATACATCTTATTCAAGGTCAATAGATCTTAATCCTAATCTTCCACCTATAATCACCATTCCTCCGAGTACGCATAGAAATACTTCTATATGAGATACAACACATTTACCTCCTACAACCAATAGAAGTAATCATGAGACACCACCTGAACCAGAAATTAGTGGTTTAGATAATAGATCGGGGATTTCCAAGCTTGTTTATCAACAAAACCAGCCTAAACCAATTCTAGAAAATATAGATTCTCCTCATCATTCTCCTACATATTCACAAATGATAAATGCAGAGCTTAATGTTTTAGAAAAACATTTTGAACCTAATAAGGCATTCCTTAATAAAGAATTTAATTTTGAAAACAACAAACAAATCAAAGAATGGTTCTTCAAAACCTTTGCTGATAAAGCAAAAGACATCAAGCAAAAATATTATGACTACATATATGAATATGAAGTCCATATATTTTTCTTTAATTTGTTAAAAGAACACTTCCTCGAACCAAAAGAAATTATTGTTTTAGATCATCATTATAAGTGGAAACTTAATAATGCTGAAACCATAGAATCCAATCATCCACCTCTTAGTAGAATAAAAATACAACATGGAGAAAGCGAGATAATTGCTACTCCTTTTAGGGTTTCAGACAAAGGAGATTCCCTTTACACTCACAAAGTTATTGAACAAAACAACTATACTAATCAACACTTGGTGACCATAGGAAAATGGTTGAATAGGATAGAATCCACCATCCAGAATCCTACTTAACTCATCACACCACAAGTTGACACACTCAAAAAGCCCATTTTTAAGGCCTTTGAATTCCCAAAAAATCTTAGCCAAGAGTTTGCCAAAGCCATAGAACAAAAGAAAAACTCCTAGGGAAATCAAAGCTAGAGCCTGCTCTTATACTAGACACTCCTAAATTCCAATGATTAATTATTAACAACAACCCAGACCAACCTACTATTAGTACCTTGAAACCCTCTAGTGACTCTGATAATGAATCAATCGCTGAGATAAACAAACTTAATTGGAGACAACCTCAAAAACTTTATTATAGTAGAGCCACCCCACTAGACATTGCCCAAGAAAAATTATCACAAAAAATACAAAATAAATAATCTCCAGATGCCATTTATGAATGGAATATCGATGGTGTGGCCGAAAGCAATATCATGAATATTTTAAATAACATGGTAATGCTTGCTAATGCCTATAAAACACAACAAGATGTTTCTAATCATGCTGTTACTAATCTTTTAGTAGCCAGATTTACTGGACAACTAAAAGGTTGGTGGGATAACTATTTGACCGATGAACAAAAAATACAAATTTTAACTGCTTATAAAATAAATGACTTCGGACAACGCATGGATAATGATCATGGACATCTCATCCAAGATGCGGTGAATACTCTCATTTACTCCATTTCATAACACTTCATAGGAGACCCTTCACATATTAGAGATAGGAATCAAGATCTCCTATCCAATATGCGATGCAAATCCTTAGGGAGATTTAGAGAATACAAAGAACTTTTCCTTCAAAGGGTTATTATCAAACTAGATTGCAACCAACCTTTTTGGAAAGAAAAATTCCTTGCAGGTTTACCCCAAATAATAGGTGACCAAGTTAGGGATAAAATTAGAGAAGAATACAATGGCCAAATACCTTATGATCTTCTTTCTTATGGAGAAATAGTCTCATACGTTTACAGACAAGGAACACAAATGTGTAATAAAATCAAATTACAAAGACAACTTAAGGAAGAACAATCTCGCACCAAATAGAAATCTAGGAGATTTATGTGCTCAATACAATTCCTCTTATAATAAAAAAAAACAAAACCAAAATGCAAAGGAACTTGCCCTTATGAAAAAGAAATAAAGAAACATCACAACAAATCTCAACCTCATAGGAATAAACGTAGGCACCAGAATAACCAAAATAGACCTCAGACTGATAAGAAAATTTTTTAAGACATTAAATGCTACTCTTGTGGTAGAAAAGGTCATATTTCAAAATATTGTAGGATTAATAAAAAATTGAATGAACTTTCTTTAGACGACAATACTTTATATCAGTTAAACAACATCCTTATAGAAAACAATTACACTTCTTCTGATGAACTTCTTGAAGTCTTCAAGTTAATGAAATAGAATCATCTTCAGAATCTGATTACGAAGACGCCTCTCCAAAAAAACCCATTCTTGAAATAAACATGTTAACAAAAGAAGAAGAATTCCTCCTCAGCACTACTGATAAGATCACCAACCCAAAAGCCAAGAAAGAATACTTAGATAGACTACACTCTTCTATGAATATTACCACCAAGCCCAATACTTCCTACAATTTAAAAGACATCTTGAATAGAAACAAAAAATCTCAGTCCAGACCCATAAATATTAATGACCTCCAAAATGAAATAAAACAACAAAAATTAGAAATACAATCCTTGAAAGCCACACAGTTAGATATGAAACAATAAATTTCTAATATAAAATCCCTTGTCCTAAAAAGAAAGACAAAACTAGAAGATCATAATGAAATCACTAATACTGCCGATACTTCTGATCCAGCCTTTCTTATGTTGTTAACAAAAATAACATCTAGGAAATCGATAATAAAAATTAGGATAAAAGTCAATAATGAGTATATTATTGAAACAATAACACTCTTTGATATAGGGGCTGATCTCAATCGTATCAAAGAAAGCACTGTTTCAACAAGATGCTTCAATAAAACTTCCGAATCCCTTAAATCAGCCTTAGGAGACAAATTAAATATCCAATACAAATTACCAGAAGCCTTAATAGTAAAAGACCAAATGTCTTATAAAACATCTTTTCTTTTAGTTAAAAATATGAGGCAACAAGTTATTTTTAGAATACCTTCTATACAATTAATCCAACATTTTACAGTTACTAATGAAGGTATTGAAACTCATGCTTTAAATAGAAAAAACACCTTTAACTTTATAACAAAACCACAAAAAATAAGCTTAAACATTTTACAAGAATACTCTATTTCAGAAATAAATTGCCTAATAAGAGAAAGAAAACCAACTTGAATTCTTAAAAGAAGATTTACAATTCAAAAGAATAGAAGAAAAACTTATTAAACCAAATATCATAAAAAAGATAGCTTCCCTACAAAAATACATAGAAAAAACTATATGCCGTACTTTACCCAATGCTTTTTGGGAAAGAAAAAAGCATATTGTTGATTTACCTTACAGGATTTTTATGGAAATAAAATACCTACAAAAGTTCGCCCTACACAAATGAATCAAGAAGTTCTAAAATTTTGCCAAATAGAAATACAAGATCTCTTGAATAAAAAACTCATAAGAAAAAGCCAATCACCATGGAGCTGTTTTGCTTTTTATGTCAATAAAAATGTTGAACTAGAAAGAGGAGTTCCCTGATTAGTTATTAATTATAAACCTCTTAATACACCCTTAGATGGATAAGATATCCAATACCCAATAAAAAGGATTTGATAAACAAACTTTGTAGATCAAAAATATTTTCAAAATTTGACATGAAGTTAGGATTTTGGCAAATACAAATCAGTGAAAAAGATAAATATAAGACAGCTTTTACAATTCCTTTTGGTCAATATGAATGGAATGTTATGCCCTTCAGCCTAAAAAATGCCCCTTCAGAATTCCAAAGAATCATGAATGAAATCCGTAATCCTTATTCAGAATACATTATCATCTATATAGATGATGTTCTAGTTTTCTCTTCTAGTATAGAACAACATATCAAACATCTTTCTACCTTCATAAAAGTAATCATACAAAATGGTTTAGTAATTTCTCCTACTAAAGTTGCTCTATTCTAGACCAGGATTAGATTTCTAGGTCATTATATCCATTTGGGCACCATAACTCCCATAGAAAGGTCAATCTCTTTTACTAACAAATTTCCGGATAAGATCAAAGAAAAAACTCAACTACAAAGGTTTTTAGGTATCCTCAATTATATTATAATTTTCTTTTCCAATATAAATATAATTTGCAAACCTTTACACCAAAGGTTACAAAAATATCCTCCGCCATGGACTTCAATCCTTGTCAAACAAATAAATATTCATGTAAAAGAAATACCATGCTTACACCTAGCTGACCAATTTGCTTTCAAAATAATAGAAACAGATGCTTCAGAATCAGGATACGGTGGCATTCTCAAACAAGTCCATAATAACAAAGAAAATCTCAAAAGATTGGAATTCCACCCAACAAAATTATTTGACAATCAAAAAAGAAATACTTGCTATAGTTTTGTCTATATCAAAATTCCAAGGAGATTTATTAAATCAAAAATTTATCTTGAAAATTGATTGCAAATCAGCCAAAGATATTTTACAAAAAGACGTATTAAACATTGCATCAAAACAGATTTTTGCCAGATGGCAAGCCATACTTTCAGTAGTTGATTTTGACATCGAATTTATAAATGGTTCTTCAAATTCATTACCTGATTTTCCCACAATAAAATTTTTACAGGGGATACCATCATGCCAAGACCCAAAAAAGACAAAGGTAAAGCCATTGCCGAAACCTCCAATACACCACCAAAGCTAACAGGCTTAACACCTATCAAGTAATGACTCCAAATGGAAGAAAACAATCAATCATTCTTACAACAACATCCAATACCAAATACACATTCGAAAGAAGAACCCATACAAGCCCTAGCCCAACTAGTTGTCATACTACCCAAAGAAACACTAGAATTACTTGCTCAATCATTACCAAAAAAAAAAAACAGTAAAGAAAGAGCCATCTAGTGTCATTGAAGTAAGTAATAATCCTTCCTCGCTTGCTGCACAAAAACAAGGGAAATACAAAAGAATTTCGAATGAAGTGGTCATTAGATCACAGGCAACCCCTCATTCTCAAAAATCAAAGTTTTTCCCCAAAACATCTTTTCAAAAAATACTGACTATGAAAGATGGATTCTTCGACGAAGATCCAATCAAATTTGCGAAGAACATCTTTCCAAAAAACTAGTTATTCAAACCACACAATACAAACAAAACCGTTGCTTATTATGAGTAAATTCTAGTGGAGACAGAATCAGCAAAGTTCACTCACTTTGATGATAAAAACAATACAGAAAACATCATATACTCCATTATATCCAACAGTAAAATCATACACCCCTCACATTGGGGAACTCTACCTCATACACCCAGAAAATTCTAAATCAGACTAACCCAAAGCCTACCATACTCCTCGTATACATATTGGGGCTATCAACAAGTTTGGTGTAATGTTTTCTTCAGACAAAATACAAATTTCCAACACACTTGGTTGTTATTTTTTAATGACAAATTCCCAAAACAAAGCCTACCAAACTGATTTGACTCACATTGAGATCTCTTTGGTCCTTTGGATATAATACTACACCCCATAGTCAAACAAGGATACAAGGTTTTTAGTAAATACTTCGTACTAACACTGCATGATATAAGGTTCTCATGCCTTATACATTTCTTTATAATATTCAAAATCTCTTGGGTAACAGCATGGGAATTTGAATACAATACATCCACCAAACCTAGTGTACCATGGGAATATAATATTTTAAAAGTTTTCCGAGAAATGAATCTTTTTGTCCGAAAATACAAAACAAAATAGTGGGATGGGTTCAAATTCCATGAACAAGGATCCAAAGCTACGGTTAGGACAAGGCTAAAAAGCCAGAAAACTCAGATAACCATAGCCCCATCAAATACATAATTTTTACAAGAGAAATTCAAACTGCTGCTTTGCTCATCATTTAGGTAGTTCTTTTTTGGTTATTCTCATTATTTACTTTTTGTCTTTAGTAGGTAGAATTTTAATCTAGATGAATTATGTTTTGCATTTCATAAAAAATATAATAAAATTTGTCTTAGGATAAATTAGTTGCAAGACTATGAAATGGACGTCATACTTGCTTAGACTAATATTTAAATATCCTCAAGACAATACTCTTAGAAGCGGAAGAATCACAATGTGGATCTTCCAAATCACAAGACAGTCAGGAATCTCATAGTCACATCACAGTGGAAACACCAATGAAGACGACTGCTACAAAATCAGCCTAGACAGAGATTAAAAGACCAAGACATCACATTACAACACTGTTACAGCATACAAAGGCTATACACTGTAGCAATATAGGCATACACTATTCACTATTCACTCAGTACTATTCACTTTACATTGTTCAACACTATAGCACATTCTATAAATACACTCTTCCGGCACAAGAGAGGGGACTCGAAATTTTCAGATCTCACTTCTCTCTTCTTCCTCCTCACCCTCTTGTAAACCCTCATCATTTCAAGCCTTAAGCTTTTTTACCTTGTACCCCTGGTTACGAAGTAAGTTTGTTTTCAAATACATCTAGCATAGTTTATACAGGGTTACCAACTTACATGATAGTTGGTTAACCATTTCTTGTAATACAAACATCGATACTCCCTAGAGTGCAGATTATCGCCCTAGTAGATGACTTGATGTTTTAGTTTATGTATCTTTTAATACATGTAATTTTCATTTCATATAATACAAGTGCATACCACCTTTTATGGTTGGTTTTTGTTTATGTATACTCTTACTTTATATTTTACACATTGCTTTTACTCTTTACATTATTTTTAATTCTCAAGATTTCATCTAGTTTTTATATAGTTCTTGTACATTTTTTTCTTATACATTTCTTATAGATCTGTTAATTTATTATACTTCATTGTTCTCTCATATAGTACTCCGATATAACCCATTTATAGTATATATATAAAATTAGGGTTGGTCTAGGTTAGACTGACCTTAAATTTCTAGGACCAATGACTAACCCGCATAGTGTTGATCCAGAAATCTTAGGATCAAGGACTGATCCAATCTCCCTGGGAACCGGACCAATTTTGGCAGGGTTGGGCCAATCCAGGGTCGGTCCAAAGTTGACCCTAGACCGATGCTCAACCCTACCCACTAATTGATTTGGGGTGGATCAATTAGAAGCTCAAATGAAATATAAGGAGAAATAATTTACTCCCGCGCAACTAGAGAAATTAGGATTATGTACTTGATTACATTAGTTAATCACTAATACTCTTTCGATACCTAATATTGTTTAAACCCTAAGGCTTTTTAGATTTTTAAGGATTTTTCATGCATTTTGTGGAAAATAAAAACCATCTTTTAGGCTTTTATTTGATTTCTTGACAATTATTATATAAAAAAAAATTGGATTTTTTTGACTTTTCTGATTTCTAGGAAAATATAAAATTTTTTGACTTTTTCTGATTTATGATTTTTTTATTAAAATAATATATATAAATGACCCGGCTCAGATTTCCAAGTTTAGACCAACCCAGTCGCCAGCCCACAACCCAGCTAAGTCTGAAACGCGGGCTCGGCTCGAAACCCTTCTAAAAAACCTTTATGCCCATCTTAAAACAAGAAACGCCTCCGCCCACTAATTTAAAAAAAAAAAAAAAAAAAATGGCCCATTATAAATTGTGAGCCCAACCCGAGATAAAAACCCTAGACTTAGCCGGGTCACGTGCCCAACCAACCGACCCGACTCCGGATATGCCCTCATGCGGCCGCAGCTGCGAGGACCGAGATGAATGGCGTTGCCCAGCCACGCGTAAGCCGCGGCGCCTTCTCGCATGCTTGGGTCAAACGGCCACCACTCGACCAGCCACCACTACTGACCATCGTCGCCGGTCACTGCGACTCCAGCCAAGGCCACCGAACGGAGGGATTGGAAAACAAACTCTTTGGGGCAATTAATCGAACGCTTGGAGTTCGCCGGCAAAAAGGAACAAAAGCGAACCCACCTAGGCTCAAAATCACAATGGGACTCAAGGCGAGCGTCGAGCTTCAATCGGAGCAGCCTAATGGAGAACGGCTGGGGCCGGAACTCGCATGAGGCAGACAGCCGTGAGCTCCGACCCGACGCGCCCAAAACACAGAGAAAAAAACCAAGCCCTAGCTCACCGAGAAAGGAGGCGTGGCTGTGGGTCGCCGGCCGCGATGCAGGCACGGTAGCTAGCGGCGATGCGTGCCCCCTCGCACACAACCCTCATATCTGGGTTTTTCTCTCACCCTCGCTCACGATCTCTCTCAAATCTTGACCCCTTTCTCTCTGATCTCACTCAACCCGCCTCTCTCCCTCTCGGATTCGCTCGCTCGCAGGCCTCCCCTGACGTCTCTCAAGGAAATCGTTTGAGCTCGCTACTTCCGTCTCTCTCCTTGTGTGCTCTTTGGCCTCCGCCCGGAGCTCTATTTATAGGCCGAGGGGGCCAGTCGTCGAAGGTGCTCGGACCATCGGCCTTGGCACGCTGACTGGCCTTGGTGTGGCCGAACAGTTGTCTCCTCAGCCGCTCACCTGTGTGCTCCGCTTTGCATTGAAGGCGTGTCCCCATTCATTGCTGGCCTACTCTCCTCTCTCTACCGTAGGTTGTCCTCTGCGCGCGTTGTCGGCCTTTGCGCGTGAGGCACAGAGGCGGAGGGGGGAAGAAGGAAGGAAGAAGGAGAAAGAAGGAGGGGGGCTGGGCTGCGTCGCAAAAGTGAGGGGGCCAGATGGGTCCCGGCCCACGAGGAAGACAAAGAAGAAGGAGGGCTGGGCGCGAAGGCTCAGTCCACGTGGGCCTTGCCCTCTCTTTTTTCTTTTTTTCTTTTAAATCATTATCCGAAGAATAAGGGTAACAAAAAAAACTTAGTAGAAGCAAATGATAGTAATACCTAGGTGATGCGAATTTTTTTTTTTTTTTGTTAAGGCTAAATTGATTATTGGTTTTCTTTTATGCAATTTAATCTTGAAATATTTAGCCAAAATTTAAGTATCAACAATCACTCTATTTTAGGTTGATAATTGATATAAGAGTTAGCAATTTGAAGCTTTGATTAGTTGCAAATAAAAATTCATAAGTTAGTAAAAAAAAAAATTGCTAAGCAAATTATAGGAAAAAAAGTTGGTAATTTCTTGAGAGTATTGGTAAGACACCAACAAGTTATCTAGAAAAAAATTGCCAATCATTTTTATTTCAATTTTTAACACTTATCAGCAATATTGAAACTTATTAACATGGAGATATCCATGTCTCTCGTATCTTTACTCTGTCTTTTCATGTAGCTGCACAACAATCATCTAAAACAGAACTTTTGCATCCAATGCTAATACGATATCGCAAGGTACTCGGTGAAGACACATAGAAGCCCATTTATTTTGCTTAATGATCCATACTACAAATACAAGGCAACTGAATATTTTGCCGACAGTCACCAATTATATAAATGAATAGAAGAAATAAGGAAATGACGTTGAAGGAAAGTTTTTATTAGAATGCAGAAAACCATCTTCATCAGTGTGAGCTTTTATTGGTGTTGGGAGATCGAGACTCTCGAAATCTTCTTTCCTCGGAGAGTTTTTTAGCAAACCTGCATCAGAGATATGGAGTTAAGTTTACGTACTAATAGATACAATATTGATCATGAATGGCTGTGTTCGAGCACCTCTTTAGAGCGTCAGCATTGGTGATTCCTTTGGCGATCGGTTCGGATAACCCCGTTTCGAGGTTTACCCTTGAGACGGGCTTCTTCAACAACCTTTCACCAATCCGCACAAGATTCTCCAGGTTCTCCTTCGTAGCAATGTCAACAGATGAATCTTTCCCGGTTAATGTATCATCCTATATTTGAAAAAAGAAAACGAGAAACAAAGTGAGTGCGCTCCTCAGATACTTATTTATAGTACACGGATTAATATCAAATTAATTGGTGTATTTTGCATGCGCACTTTTTCTACATGGACGTATTGTTCATGCCTACCTTCTCATGTGTCATATAGGTTGATACTTGACAAAATTGATGGTTCTTTCTTAGATTGAATTAGTACTTATGTCAAGCACGAAGTCTAGGTAATCTTGAGATGTTTCAGTATGCACGTGTGAGAATTACAACATTTCCTCGAGTGAGCATGTGAGGTGTACTTTAGTTATGAGATCACCTAATAAGCGATAATAGCTCAATTTTAATTGACCGAGCTTACTTGGATTCTGAGGTAGTTGTCTTCAAAATGGAGTGCTTGGAAAGTTGCAGAAATATGAAAGTCCACCATATCTGCACTTGCCGTAGTGAACACATCCACCAAGGGAACTGAACCGCCATGAAGAAGCCAGTCCAAGGTTCCCCATTTCGCGGCCATTTTGGCATTGTACTTTCGCTCTATCTTTGGCGAACCGGTCCCAATTGAGATCACGAGAAATCGTCTATAGTTCGTCACTGCAATCGGGAAGAAATCGGGATTGGCGTTGGCTATCTCCTTGGACACCTGGGCTATGGCCACCAATGCCTAGTACGGGAGTATCAAATGGCAAGAATTAAGTGATGTTTTGATCATATGCCGAGATCAAGGTGTGCCACTATGAAAATAGTGATGATTATGTACCGGATTGTTTGCAGCGACACCACCATCTATAAGGTGGAATTCGCGAGTGCATCCTTGAACGTCCTGATTCTTGAAATAGTGAGCTGGTAGATAAGTCGGGGCAGCGGATGTCCCAATGCAGATATCCGAGAGTCGAGCGTCCAGACATGGAGATCTTACAACCTGAAGGACGAGATTGATAGTTTTCTTAGACCTCCGCACATGTCCTTAAGTAGCAAGACATGCTCAAATACCCAGAGAATCTAATGCTCTTATACTTGAAATTCTGTCAATCAATTTGAATTGGACTTTATCTTTGTAAACCTTCTTATTTATATACGGGGGACTTTCGTTGAATACAAATGCTTATTTACCATTTTGTCAAACTCTCAACATGGCTTACTTAATATCTTTCCATGGCAACCAAATTTTTGGGCCAAGATGGTCTCACATATAGCTTGATCCCTCTGCAGCATCATCTATCATTAAGCATGCCTGACTATAGAGTATTCAAATACTGTTGTAGCCTCGATTCGTCCATTGTTATCTCAACTTATGTTTGCCTGAACAAGGAGTGGTCTTGATGATCAAAAGCTTAACTTTTTTAAACGCAATTACGTAGACAAAGTATACCTAAGATTTGAGAGAGAGACAGAGACAGAGAGACAGAGAGAGAGAGACCTCATAGGAGGAGAAAATGGTGGGCTGAAGACGGTCGATATCGAAGGTTGGAATGATGACATGAGTCAATGTATCATGCAAATGAGCCTCTCCAAGTTTCTCCCTTATTAACCCATGAAGATATTTCCCATCATACTTGGGACCTTCAATGACTTCACCAAGTTTCTTACTCTCCCCCACAATCCCCTGGTCAAATCAAATTAGCTTCATCAATACTTGCACCACCAAAAAAGAAGTATCAACAGAAATATTGGTGCTTTAGCTTAACGTACGTTAACAACAACTGGGTCTTTTCAATAGATAAACTAAGCCGAGTTACTGAAGTCCAGAGAATCAATAACAGATTGATGTAATTAATGTGGTCATGAATGATGTACCTCTTCTGTGGGAAAATCTTGGGACTGTGCTCGAGGTAAAAGGACCTGATGTCCTTGGCCGCAAAGAGAGGGCGATTCTTCTCATTAGGCGCAGTCAACATGGCCGTCACTAGACCGCCCGTGCTCGTTCCTGCTATCACGTCGAAGTAATCCGCTAGTCTAGCATCCTCACCGTCTAGCTCCTGTTAGGCATAAAACAAAACTTTTGGAAGATGGATCGAAACGCACTGGACTTTAATTGGGTAGACCTAAAAGCTAAGCCAATGTTTACCTGGAGTTCAGACTCCAGGAAAGCAAGAATGGTGGCAGGGATGATTCCTCTAACTCCACCTCCATCAATGCTGAGGATCGTGATGATGTTACCATACGTAGGAGGCTGGACTTTGGCGAGCGATGCCATGTTTTCGTATGATTGGAAATACCCAATTGTAGTCAAGACTAGATGAGCGAAACCTGTCAGGTGATGTCTCGTGTGATTGTCTCGTGCTTATATAGAGGTCCAAGCCAGAGATGACGTTCAAAGATCATTCTTTTGAAGACGAGTTCCCATTGGATGAGAAACTTCGGAGAACGGGCAATGCTCGTACTAGTCAAGTCTTCGTGTTTCGTGGTTCGGAGTTGAAGGGGCCTCCCACCTTGCCTTGTCCTAAATTTCTTCCTCAGTTCAAAACTCTTCATCCTTCACTTCGGGAATACTCGAGATATAAGCAATGTAATCATTGATAAGTAATATCTCAGGAACTTATTAAGTAACTCGACAGGGAATTTTTGTAGATAAGTCTCATAACATAATTTTAAATTAAGATACATATGAATCAAAATATTTGCATTATTAATCATTGATAAATAATCAATGCTCGTTTGGAGTGAGGACTGCTAGACCTATGCAAGGGCTGGCAACCCTCGCCAAGATCTAGGAGATGGTCGCCACTCTCTCTCGTTTTTGGCGAGGGTTTGCTAGCCCTTACCCACATGCCAGAGACCTCGCCAAGCATTGTTGTCGTCCTATTGATGATGGGGTGGTGGCCACAGGTAGGAGGGAGCCCTAGCCCTTATTTTTACCTTTAAAAAAAAATATATTATCTTTTTCAATTTTTAATCTAATTTAATTAAGATCATGTTTAGACAAAATACTCCTGGTTAGTTGAAATATTTTGCCGATGGGCAAGGGTAGGCCCTTATTTGAAATATAACTACTTCAGACATTTATTTTAAAAAATAATAATAGCATTTTAGACCTTTTTATGAAACAGTCATCACTTCAAACTTTTATTTGAGAAAATGAAAGCACTTCAGATTCTTATTTGAAATTTTTTCTTATTTTATTAGCACGAGAATTACATTTAGACGAAATCTACAAACCTTTATGTCATTCCATCTCTATTGCATTAAAAAAATACAAATTTTGGTTGACTATTCTACAATTATCATATAAAAGATACATAATCAAATACAACGAAAGTTACATTAGTTGATATAGATTATATATCATAACTAATTATGAATAATAGATCCAGTTTGTAATTTAAGGGATTGCAAATTCCGGGCTGTATACCGAATCAAAATCGATTATGACAATTAAGTCTGTGAATATGACTCTCTCATCAAAGGGCAGACCGTGGAAATGTTTGGAAATTTCAAATGGCCCTAGGAAGAGCGCGAGAAGCACGCGTTATCGTGCACCAGGGAAAAGAGAGAGGACCAAAGGACACTCGACCTAACTGTAGGGAAGTGAGAACAGCGACCGCCCATTTCCTAAGTTTGATTATTATGCCCACACGTGACAGGCCCCAACAGACCACCATATCCGCTCGTTTAAAGCAAGATTCTCATGGCGACATTGAAGAGGATGGAAACGACGACTTGTTCCTTGACTTGGGCCCGTAACACAAAACGACAGCACACGTAACGGTCGGTACCAGGTGGCAAAATGATTTTTGTCCTCAGTTTTGTGCCACGATGCAAAATTTGATGATAAGCGTGATTTATTATTGGAATGAATATTCTACTAGATGCATATAATGACATCATCAACAACTTCGGACGAAGGAGCTCGGATAACCTATATTGGCGTCACATCTTTTTTTCAGAGATTCTTTTGCAGAATGTCATAATGAAAAAAGTGATGAATCATAAGCACCTTCAATATAAGTAGAGATGTGTTTAGATCATAGTGGCCATAAGCAAACCCCTTTTCGTGTAAGGCTTAAGCAACTTGAAATAATCTTGCACCTTCATTATAACTAGAGATGTGTCTAGATCATAGTGACCATATAAGCAAACCCCTTTTCGTGTAAGGCTTAAGCAACTTGAAATAATCTTGCCACAACTCAAAATTTTAAAATTCCGTATAGTTATAGTTTATAAGTTATGTTAAACTATTTTGACCTAAAAATCAACTTTTGTCCCCCATCAAATTTTGTAGAGATATACAACTAAGTCTGAAGTAATTGCTTTTTTTCCTCTTGCCCCCACAAAGCGATAAAAAAAAAAAAAAAAAACGTAATAAACAATTTTAGATTCATGAGAATGTGGTTGTTATAGACAAACAAAACCCACGTTAACATCGATTTCATCATCTCTTTGACTTTAATCATATAATATTACGTCATTTACTAAAAAAAAATTGACCAAATTTTTGTCCTAGAAATTTTTTTAGATTCGTACTCATGAAGAACGACGAAAAGAAAGAGGACCTCAGGAAGAGAAAATTCTCGACTGAGGAAAGTTCTTCTGGGCTTCAGGGGTGGGGGATGGAGATGGTGATGGTGATGGAAAAGTGGTAAGGAATCTGTGGATGAAAAAATTACATGCAATTACTGCTTTTATTCAACTTTTATCAATAAATTCTGTGACAAATATGTTTGTCAAATTGATGAAGACATGCAGGGTCAAAAACCAAAAATTATTATGGGTTCAACTTTAATTTCGACCATTTTAACGAACTATCAATGATAAGTTCATTAAATTTGGTGGGGCCATCTCAATGTGGCTTCCCTTTCCCATTCTCGATGGCTGTCGAAAGAATCTAGTTACATGAACAGCAATACTATGGTCAAGCAGGAGACATTGTTAATTTTTCTTTGAGATAATAATACAAATGGTTTTTAAAATTTGACTCAATATATAATGTGATCCTTAAAATTTTAATTTTTTTAATACAATACATGAATTTTAAGCCAATATGCAATATAATTCTTAAATTTTTAATTTATTCAATATGATTACTAAATTTTTAATATATGTTCAACTTAGTCCTTGAACTATATAAAGATGTACGATATTGTCCTTCTATTAATTCAAATTTAGGACCACACTGAATATTTTCATATAGTTCGGGGATTAAGTTGAACATATACAAAAAAATTAGTGATCATATTGAACAAATTACAAGTTCATGGACTATTGCACATTAGACTACAGTTTAGAAACCGCTGCATATTTGACTAAAGTTTATGGACCTGCTCATTCTTTTGATATAAAAAGAAAAAGGTTGCCCTCTTATAATATTTTCTTTAGACCTCTCAAAGAAAATCTTGAATCACTTCTTCTAAACAAAGTATGAAAAACAGATGAAGTTAAGGGGATATTTAGGTTCCGTTTGTTTCATGGAAACTCATTTTTTAGTGTTTAGTTTGCTTAGGAAAATGAGTTAACAAAAAATGTTTTCCTAGTCAATGGAAAACACATGCTTAAATTTAATAAAATGAGTTCCTCTTTGAAAAATAGGAAAATGTTTGTCAAAATATAACTTGATATTAGCGTTTGAGCCCAGAACTCTATGCTTAAACACTAGAACCCCAACGCTAATTCTAGAGTCTCCATGTCTAAGACTAGGTCTTTGTGCCTGAGCATAGGCGCATGATCCCCACATCTGGGTCCATCGAGGCCAAGCCCAAAGCTCTAATGCCTATGCCTAATGCCTAATGCCTTGGCACCCGAGCTTGGGTCCATAAAGATAGTGCTCAAGCTCCTAACACTTGAGCTTTGATCTCCGGCACTCAAGCCTAAGTCCATAAAGGTTGTGAATAGGTCATTGGCACTTAGTTCTAGGTCCTCACATAATGAAACCTTCGTTCTTATAAGAACTTTAAAAAAAAAAAAAATCGATTTTTTTAATTATTTTTATATATTTCTTTTTTTTCTTTTCTTTTTTCTTCTTCTTTGGCCAATCATTAGTCATGGTGGCTGCCCATAGGCAAGAGACAAAGTTGGTTAAGGCTAGCAATGCTCATCCGCATAGGCTGGCTCAACTCAACTCACAAGAATTTGGCAAGGTTGTCCCTTGCCAGTGGCCAATCGCCATAGCCAACGGCCCACTAAGAAAGAAGGAAAAATGAAAAAAGAAAAAAGAAAAAAAAAGATATTTACAAAATTCGAATGTTTTTGGTAACTTTCCATAGAAAGTCAAATTTTATTTTGCATACCAAACAATGAAAAATATTTTCTAATTTATTTTCAAATTTTAACAGAACTCTATAAAATATTATCATTTTCCTAAAAAAATCACTTCAACCTTTCCAATGATCAGTATGCGACTCTGGCGTACAGTGGAAAGATAATCTGAAAGCGCTGCATTGGATATCATTTTAGCGCCTAGCCTGGCCCGGCCCAGATATGAAAGGAAGACCTTGTGACCACGTTATTCTGCTTTCATGCCAAACTTTCGGTGGTCATTGGTCAAATGGATTAAGCCCATCTCGACGAATTGAATTTTGCTCGCCTTCAGTCTTTTATCCCTTCTGTCCTCGGCGACTTTCCTTCTCGTACTCAACATTTTAAGCGTGCAACGAACGAGAGGACGTGGTGAAGACGGGTAGCCACGAGTTATGACTCGCAAAACACGAGCTTGAAGCGTAGACGTGCAAAGCACACGAAGAGAAATCTCTCGATTTTCCAGTATTTCTGAAAAGAGGCAAAACTTAGTTACATGAAAATAAAGCGCAAATTCATGTGTGAACCCCTACTCCAATTTGTCATAACATAACGAAACCTTAGTTAATACCCCATCCTACGGTATTTCCCGGCCAAAGATAAGATGTCTTGACAAAATGAAAAATCGTTAAATGATGAAAGCAATAAATTCAAGTATTCTCATACTAAATAAATATGGTAAATTAATTTGATTAAAGAAGAAAATATCGAAATCCCGAATCCATCAAACAAAAGATGTAAATTCAATCTTGATGGGTCTCTTATCACGAAAGCATAGCATTGAGATAAACAGCCGCGGAAAGAAATCAACACAGTCCATGGAAGAGAGAGTGGGACATTGTCTTTTCAGATGATGAAGTAACTTGTGTGAGCTTCTTACGGCGGCTGCGACCAAACATATCTTACATAATTTGCATATCCTCATCATATCACATTCTTTCTCCAGCACATCAAGCTTTTGAGTTATGGGATACATCCGAATAGACCAACATTTGATTAAGTCTTATTAAAAGAAAATAAGAGCATTGAAGATTTGCCTAAACTGATAAGTAGTCCCTTCTTAGTTATGGCCGTCTTATTCCATGGCGTTGCCGAGCGACTATTCTGAGCGCGAAAATAGAAAATGAAAACTATTGGCGGGGTGGGGTGGGGGTGGGGGGGGGGCGGGGGCGGGGCGCGCGGCGCAAGATGGCGAAGAAGGCGGAGCAGCGACGGCAGCCGGTGGCTAAGAATGGGAGGATGAAAAGAGAGAAAAGTTCAGGGTTTGATGGGATTCGGATTGGATGCGGTGAGGTCTAGAATGAAGTGGAAACGTGTCACTAATCTCAAAATGGAGATAACAGATGAGTTCATAATAGATGGGTTCATAGCCCACGATCAAGAGTTTACTTGAAAAGAAGTACGAAATTGTACTCAATCTGGCTTCATAGCGATAAGTAACCATTTTCCTCTTTTGTCATTAGAAAATTATGGAATTCTATCGTTTCATTTCTAAAAATGTGTAATTTTATTTATGCCGATATAATTTGTTAATATCACATGTTGCGTTATTGATTCAAGGACAAAAATGTAAAACATTTTTTCCATGTTGCTGACTGACGCGCTAAAAATCGTCATCATTAGTCAAATCAAATTTACTTCATAAGGTCAATACACATCACCATTTCTTTACGATGGGTGAAGTCTCACGATCTCAAAGAAAATAAATTAGCTGTAAATTAAGGCTAGATTTACACTCAAATTGAGATTCATGCTAATGATGCCATTTTTGCAGTTGGCAAAATCTACTTTCATCTCTGGACAAGTAATGTTGCAACGTAAGAGCTAATTGGAGGCTCTCAAAGAATCCAAGATGGTAATAATTCCAAAGCCCAAAATAAGGAGGAATTATACGTGGCTGCTGGTCGTAGCACGTCGCTTAGGGCTGTTCGAATGGGTAATGATTAGCGAAATAGTAACGATGTGCATAAAACAATCATTACGCTTCGGATTCGGACACTACCTATGTGTATACAGGAAACTTGATTTGGAAAAGTATAGTTTATAAAACTGATCAATCTACTAATATATATTATTATTACAATCGTGATATTTCACTACAAGAACATTACATTCTAATTTTCAAATGATATCGAATATGGTAGTTTGAAAATGAGTTATTATTTCGATTAGTTCCGGTTTACTCTCTCCCTCTCTCACTCCCCTCTCCTTGTCTTAGTTTGACACTTCTCCTTGTCTCTCTATATACCCCAGGCAACTTCTTGCGCATGTTACATTCAACACAAGCTCGAATGACCTTAGATTGAGGTTGCCAGCAGCGACCCTGATCTAAGGTAGTCTGATCCATTATGGATGACCATGAGTTGAGGTCATGGAGCGTCCTTGATATTAGGATGCTGCGTCGGTACACGCTGACATCGAAACTAACAGAAGTATATAAGAATGAAACTTGGGAGCGTTTCTGCTTGAAAAAGGAAGTTATTTTTGTCCCAAGGATAAAAGTGGGATGTTTTTAGGGGGAAATCCGATCGGAAAACAAGGAAATTGGGTTGAGTGGTTAGAGTTAGAGAGAAAAGTAGACGCCCCCCATTTATGACTGTAGTTTCCATCAATCCTCTGTATCTCTGAAAGATTGAAGTGATTCTCTTTCCTTCAAAACGGCTGTCAATCGACGGCTGCTCTTGTCCGAACCGTTGGCTGGGTATAATTTGACCTTTTGACTTTCAACACCTTGGAGATCCGATGCCTTTTTCGATATGCTTTCCGACACCTTTTCCATAGCATGAGGAGTCAACCATTTTCTCTTCACGAGAGAGAGAGAGAGAGAGAGAGAGAGAGAGGGTTTGAAAATCTCGACTTCTCATCATGAGAGCTTGAGAAGACAGATCAAACTTGGAAATCCCAACTTTAGACTAGTCGGAGTGCACTGGGATTGGGATGTTCAGTTTCTAAATATCTTGAAGGCGTGCAGAGAAAACGTAATCAAGATCTTCTAATCCCCAATTAGAATAGCCATTGTTGGTTCGCCGGACTGAACGAATTAAAATCTACGGTGTAAGAAGTGTGCCTTCAGGGGCTGAAGACAAAAGCATTTAAAGTTTTGGAATTTATGTGCTTTTATATTGGTGTAAAAGGTAAAAGTTTAGGTGTTGGAGAGGGGTGAAGTAGAATTTTCTTTTCTACTCTGTTTATTTTTGAAAAAAATTGGCATTTCTAGAATACACTCTCCAAAAAGTCATTTGTCATTAAAAAATGACAACGTTTGTTTGGTATTTGATTGAAATATTAAAATGAATTGAGAATTTTTTTTTTCGTTATTTGAAAAGGAAAACTTACTTTTGTTTTCCTAAATAGACATGCACTATTCATGCAATGTAAGGGCCACACAATAAATAAATAAATTTTTAAATAAATTTTTATCGAATAAAATTTCACTAATGCAAATGCTTTTGATAGATTGTAAACAATTTATTTTTTTCTCTCAGGGAACTTGGGTTGAGTTGCTTAGGTTACGTGCCTAGCCTTAGAGTACTCAGGTTCAAGTGCTAGGGTCCTAGGGAGGCTTGAGCTTGGCCACCAGGGTCTTGAGGACTTGGACACAATTGAGCACAAGGGTGAGGTCTTGGGCTTGGCCCAACCACTAGGGTCTTGGACTCAAGTGTTGAGGACTCTAGCTCAGTCGTCCAGGACTAGACGGTGGCCTCGAGGGACTAGAGTTTGGTGAATGGGGTCCCCAGGCCTAGACGTTGGGGTCCGAGTTGTAGGACTTAAGGTTTTTTGTGCCCAACCATTAGGAACTTGAGTATAGGTGTTGGGGATCCAAGCCTCATTTTGATGAACCTAAAGCCATGCGTCAGTGACTTGGGTATGGAAGTCAAGTGTCTTGGCAAGGTTGACAAGGTCTTGGGTATGGTTGTCGAGGTCTTTGGCCTGACCTCAAGAGACCTAGACCTAGTATCTATTAAGCCAAGCCTAGACTCTAGTAACTTGGATATGGGAGTTGGGTATCTCGGCCTAACTTCAAGGGAGCCAAACTAGGGTCCACTAGGCCACTACAAATTGAGTTCGGCTGCCAAGGACTCGTACATCAGCGTTGGACCTCCCATACTAGGTAGCAAGATCTCTAGTCCAAGTACCAATGTTTAGTTTTATTTTTAAAAAATGATTTGTGTTTAAAAGAGGAAAATCATTATTTAAATTAAAGCATATGTTTTCTGATAATTATGACATAAAAAATGAGAACTAATGTATTCCAACAAAAATATTTCTACGAAACAAACAGAACTAATTATGCTTATTTTCACCTCAAGAAAATAATTTTGCTATGAAATGTAACAAAAATTTCCTTTGCCAATCACTATAGCGCGCTAAAACAAAATCCCTACTTAAGCCAAAAAGAAGAAAAATGAAAAAAAAAAAAAAAAAAACTTCGAGAAGGGCCTAAGTAAAGATTAGATAGGTGATTTTCTTTTTTTTTTTCGTTGAAATAATCATACCCGTAGCAATTGGAACCCAATTGGATTTAGGAAAATGCTTCTGTGGGGCTTTAAAAGGTAAAGACCTTTCTTTTCACATAGTGGCGAGCACTGGGAGCCAAGATTCGATCCTCTTAAAGTGAACATAAGAATAATAACATCATTTACAAAGTGCTCCATTAAACCTTCTTTCATTTTGAATGCTAACCATGGACATAATGTCGCCCATTTTGTCTAAGAAATAGAGATGGACTGACCTTTCCCTTGGTGATCTAGTGATTACCGAATCGAGCGTAGACAACTCCTCATTTTGGGGGTCTTCACGGATTTGTCCACCAAAATAATTAAGCCATCTACACACGTTAGACACTCAACCAATACACTAACAAATCTCATTGAATAAATGTTAACATACTATTCCACCCTCAAAGCGTGAACTTTCCATCTTCTATATTAAATGCTTGAACTTTAATATAAAGATATTGTGACATCCCAGATTTTCAATCTTATTTTCTATTGAATAAATCGGGCATTTTATCATCACGCTTATAAGGTTATTCTCAGAGTTGATCACTCTCGAGATAACTAGACTATCTAGGGAAGTTATAAAGGAATTTTAATGAGATAGAATTGAGAATTCGACTAGGAATCGGCTTCTCGATCGTGCTCATATTTAGAGGCCATTACGGCACAGTTAAAAATCGATTTGAGATCAAAGATAGGTCGATTCGACAGAGATGTGTTGCTAATCAAGGGTGACACCACTAGATTGGAAAATTCTCGTCGGCCGGCACTAGACTGATTTTTCTATCATTTTGTTACCCTGTCTCCGTATTTGAATTCTTGAGATTTTCACAACAACTGAGAGCTGCCAATGTGTCGATTGGGTTCATTATGGCTTGAAGAAAATCGACCATGGGTCATTTACACTAAAAATTTCTGAAACCTACCCGATAGTCTAGGTCACGCTAAAAACGCGCCTAAGTAAAATTAACCGCGAAATTGAGTCTGATTTTAGAAATTGAAAATTTTATTGTGTCACGATTAATTCTAAGATTGTTGACTCAGTCTTAGAAGATTTTTTTGCAAATCGAGACTTTTTGGGAAAAAGTCGTCCTAGGGCCACTTTTGTTCAGAAAAAGACAGGGACCCTTTTTTTTTTTATCACAAAATTGGGAAGCAAGTGAGTTGTATGGGTGAGGAAAAATGCCGACATGATCGATGGTGGGTTGATTAAATTTATTGAGGTTGAATATGCGGAATTGAGCAAGGACAAGTAACCAATTGACAGGAAATCTTAGCAAATTCGTTTGCCCCTTGCCTAGCCCATTTTAGACCATTTCAAATGTTCTAAGAAGAACCTTGGTGGCTGAATATGAGCCATGGAAGCCAGCCTTGGCTGAGGATTAGTCAAGGGGGGACAAAGGGGGAGAAAATGTGACTATGGAGGTCCACCAAGACCAAGACTTGTTCCCTCTCTCCCTCCATACTGTCGGCAGCTTCTTCCTCCATCCCCTCCTTGCTATTTCGACGCCAGCAACTGTAGAGGAGCCAATGGCACCGTTAGAGCAGCCATACGTCACCACCCGTCGCTGTTCACCGCCGTGACACCGCCCTCGCCTGCCGCTGCTGCCTGCATGTCTTCGCCTCCCTCAGGCCATCGTCCCTACACTAGCCGTTTCCCAGTAGCTCCCCCGAGTAGCTTAGACCACCTTTGGAGTTCCCTCCATTACCGTTCAGCACTACCTGGACCCATGGCTGACCCTTGCTACCTCCGCCACCCTTGCATGCCTCAACCAACCCCGGTTCCGTCGTTTCTAACCAAGAACAAAGAACAACCAGAGTGGGTTTTTCAGCGGCTGTTCAACCCATTTTGAGGTGGTTCTTGGCCTCAAAAGCTAGGTCTACTTTGGAGAGTATCGAGCCTCGTTGCGTCCCTGACGTTTTGAATAGTCTAGCTCGCTAAACAAGTGAGTTTAACTCACTAATCCTCACTTAGTAGGCTAATGATGCTTAGGGATTGATCAGATTAATTAAGCATAGTTTAGGTGGATAGATTATATTATATTAGTTAATTTAATTGTTTGTCGATACATTTTAGGTGGTTAGATAGTGTCATTAGCGAGTAGACACGTTCTATTATTTATTAAACGAACCTTGAAATTTTTACGAGTCTGTTTCGGCGTTCAATTTGGCATTATAGGCTTAAGTTTGATTTGTTGGCAATTATTTAATATTTTCAGCAATTATTTGATTAATTATTTATTTTTCGAAAATTAAATCGGGATAGCCGGCGATCGGAATTATATACTAGTTATTGTGGTGTAGTCTGCTTATTTATTTGAGCTCTAATTTGTGCTGAATTGATTTAATTGTGATTTTTGGTTTTTATTCCTAAATTAAATCAATTTTGGTAATTGATTGGAAAATAACCGAGCATCGGTTTACAATACCAAAAATATTTTGGTGGACCATATAAATGGTGGGAATTGTGGAAGTGAAATTATGGTATTTTGATTAAGGCCGACCGTATACCCATATATGGCTATTTTTATCGGGTATAATAAAAATGATGAATTGACTATATGGTTGGAGTGGTATACTATATCAACCTACGAGGGATATGTCAGTTTTGGCGAGCAGTATACTGGTATACTATATCAACTAACGGGCGATATGTCAACTTTGGGTGAGCAGTATATCATATTATTAGCTTTGGACGAGCCTATATAGTATACTATGATGGCTTGGGGGCCCTAATCTATCAGTTTTAGAAGAGTATATATAATGTATGCTATATTATCAGCTTTGGGTGAGCTATACTATCTATTTATCAGCTTTGAATGAGCATTCCTAATTTAATAAGATTTTATAGATAGTATGGAATGTACCGACCAAGGAAAGGTCGTGATAACATGTAATCGATTGAGTCGATTGATCGATAGTTCGATATGTTTAGGTGCATTGATGTGGTTTGTGTATACTTGATATATATTGATTCGTAGGGTGGAACTAAGGCCAAGGTAAGTCCTTTGACCTATGTTATGCTTAGACAACCCTTATGGCATATTGGCTTCCTAATCGAGTTTTAGGAAAATAGAATTCGTTGAGACGTAGTCTCACCCTGTTGTGGGACAACATTTTAGATCCCCAGATAGCAGCACCTCCCCCTCCTCTCATGCATTTTGGTATACTTGAAGAAATTACTAATATATGTTATCATGTCCCAATACACCACCACCCTGAAGGCTTGGAATATGTAATGGTGAAATCCATTATCTGGGTTGATGTGAGTGAACCCCATAAGGTGCCCGGTGTATATCGGTTGTGGTATCACCATTACAATGATGGCTAAAGGGAGGGCCCTGTACTGGAATCTAATGTGCCTCTTGTTGGAGAAAACTTCCTTATCTATTTTGAAGTTGACAAAACGTTTCCATTTGTCTAGTCTGAAGACTTACAAACTCTATCATCAAAATTTGAAGAACTCCAGACTCAAGATTTAAAGTCTACCCTTACTAATAGTTTTCAGACCGACGAAGAAAAGTTTTATCCAATGAAGAAGACTTATCTAGATACAAGTATATCTTTAAGGATTTTGTTCGTACGGTTGAAGAATATCTCACGGCTGGAGATAGCATCTCATGATCGATTATTCTTATTGAAATCAATTTGAATAATTAGATCCGTTGATTGGCAAAGTATAGTTGGAAAGTTCTACTTATGGAAACCTAGATCCAGATTGTATGAGTGAGCAGTATTAGTGAGCTATCACCACATTCCTTAAATAACTCGATCTTCCTAATTGATTATGTCCAACGGGTAGATTGGAAAAACACATTTGGAAGGTGCCAACGGTTATGATGGCATGGAGGAGTATATAAGGAGGACGCTCAAGTTATTCGAGTGTGTGCGTAAAAGAAAAATTTCAAAGGTTGAAATTCTTAGTTCTTTACTGTTGCAATTTGTCGAGCTTAAACTGTACTCAAAAGAGAGTTCAAATACTTGTGAGACCTTGAAAAAGTGTAGTAGAGTCTATCGTAGAAAGAAACATTGTGCTAATGCACAGAGCTATTATGGAATCAAAGACATGACATTATAAAATTTCTTTTGGTTCTTAGTGGAATCTAGACAGTGGGCTATTAGTGCTGGAGAGTGAACGTAGGCTTGGTCTATAAATCTTGTGTTTCAATTCTCTTTCCCTAATCTCTTTACTTAATTCATAGTCTTATATATCAGCTTATAATATTTTATATATTCAATCTACTATTTTACTATAAGTCGAATTAAGTTGTTAAGTTTTGAAAAAAATTCTTTAACACCTATTCACCCTCTCTAGGTGTTCATACTAGCGTTATCAATTGGTATCAGAGCTGGTATACTCAATTAATTGAAGTGTTTTTACTTCTAAGTTAAAGATCCATGGCTAGTATGTTGGCTCCAGGTTTCATTGAAGGCCAAAGCAACACTAGACAGACTTATTTCGATGGAAATGAATACAATATATGGAAAAATAAAATGAAGGCATTCCTAAGATCTAAAGATCCTCTAAAATGGGATGTGGTAGAAAAAGAAATTATTCCTAAAGTTACATCAGTTTCGGAAAAGGGAAAAGAAGTTGCAGACGCTGAAGAGATGTCTCAAGAAGAAATAACTAAGGGACAAGCTTTTGATGCTAAAGCAATTTACTCATTATATTGTGTATTATCTCCTACTGAGTATAACAGAATATATTCTTGTGAAACAGCCAAAGAAGTCTAGGATAGGTTGCACATTAACTATGAAGGAACTGATTGAGTGAAAGAAACAAGGATCAATCTACTCGGACAGTATGAAACCTTCAAGATGAAGTCAGGAGAATCTATTACTAACATGTTTAGTCGTTTTACAAAAATTGTAAATGGTCTAGAGTATTAGGGACAACCAATCTCAAGACCCATGAAGGTTAACAAGTTGCTATGTGGACTCTCTCAAGACTAGAATCACGTAAAGATTTCAATAAGGGAAACATAAAGGATCATGCCACTTTCTGTAGACAAATTGGTTGGCACACTTTAGTTCTATGAAGTGGAGCAAATCAATGAAAAATGAGATCCCAAAGGTAAGAAGTCAATTGCTTTGAGATCTAACAATGATCCTGATGTTACAAAGTCTGAAGATGATATGGATCATGAAGAGTTAGCTCTTATGATAATGAGGTTCAGGAAACTGAACAAAAAGAGAAGAAGATTCAATTGGAAGAAACAAAGCACTCAAAAGTTTCAAAACAAATCAATTGAGGATGATGAATCCAATAAAGATGTAATTCGTTTTGAATGCAAGAAAAAAGGACCCATTAGACCCAACTATTCCATGTTGAAGAAAAAGAAAGGAAAAACTGAGAAATACAGAAAGGATCTTAAGGTAGAGACATGAAGTGATACTGAATGCGAAGAAAGTATCGAAGATTATGCCGATATTTGTCTAATGCAAAAATCAGAATCGGAATTAGACTCCGAAATAGATACATACTCAGACTCAGATAGTGAAATCAAGGTATGTAACTTAAAAATCTCTACAAAAGTCTTGAAATATATTGATGAACTTTGTCTTAGTCTCAAAACCTCTCCCAAAAGGATTTCCGAGCTAAAAAAAGAAAATTCTACAATGAAGCAACATGAAATTTTATGGAAAGAAAAGTTTAAAAATTTAGATAAAATTTTTGTTACTTTAAAAGAAAATGTAGACTTTCTTTCAAAGAAAATACATTTTTGAAAAATGACATTTCAAATATTTCAAAAATGTTTTTTATAGGATCTGAGAAATTGGAAAAGATTCTTTCAGTACAAATACCCTACTTTAACAAATCAGGCTTGTGAATGACTTCTGAAACTATTCCTCTAATTGATTTTTCAAAAGTTAAAGAAAGAATCAAATAAATGCCTACAAAAGCTTTTTATAGAAATCATTTTCAAAAGATCTTTGTAAAACCTGTTGGGCGAAGTGCTCTCAAATGTTCTAAGTGCAACAACTCAAAACACTTTCAGAAAGAATATCCTATGATTTGGAGACCTGTTAAGAAGGAATGGGCAAAGACTGCTTATTGCACTAGAATGGGCAAAGACTACTTATTGCACTAAACTCTTCTAGACCCAAGAAAATGTGGGTATCAAAGAAAGCTTTAGTTTCTTTTTTAATTGCAGGTCACTATCAAGAAAAATGTTAAATGGTATTTGGATAGTGGCTATTCAAGGCATATGACTGGAGATTCAAGCTGTTTTATAAAACTTATGCAAGTAAATGGTAGAGAAGTCTCTTTTAGTGGAAACATCAAAGGAAGAAATGTTGGATGTGGAACTGTAAAAATTGAAAGTCTCACAATCAACAACATTTCTTTAGTGGAAGGACTTAATTATAATTTGCTTAACATCAGCCAATTGTGCGACATTGGATTCAAGATTAATTTTCAAGAAGGAATATGTTCAGGAACTAGTAAAGATCTTTCACAATTTTTTACTGGACGAATGGTGGTGGCGTAGTAGTTAAGCTTCAGTTCCTTTTGGGAAAGGTCTGGAGTTCGAATTCTTACGTCGTTTGAGTCGTCTGCCTTGTTGGAAAGGAACCAATGACTTACCCAAAATAGAAAGGGTGGGGGTGACTCTTTTGCTCCTCTAGGGTTTACTCCGCCGCGAAGCGGCGCACGGAGGTTTCCTGGGTACCAAAAAAAAAAAAAAGACATGGAAATATCTATCTTCTGGATATAAAACTAGAGAAGTCTCAGTGTCTAATTTCAATTCAAGATGAAGCAAATCTTTGGTATCGAAAGCTTGGCCATATCAATATAAAGCAGATTGCCAAGATCTTTTCTAAAAGTCTTGTTCGAAGACTGCCCAACCTAAAGTTTCAAAAATCTGACTTATACACACCATGTGTATTGCGAAAATAGATTAGAAGTTCTTTTAAACCATTAAATCAGGTTTCTACTAATCGTGTTTTGCAACTTTTGCTTATGGATCTCTTTGGGCCAACCATAATTAGAAGCATAGGCGGAAAGAGATATTGTCTAGTAATTGTTGATGACTATTCACGATTCACCTAGGTTTACTTTCTGGCAAGTATGAAGCCTTTTCTTACTTTTCAAAGTTTGCTAAGAAAGTTCAAAACGAGAAAGGATACGCTATTTCAAGCATATGAACAGACCATGGAGGTGAGTTTGAAAATCAAGACTTTGCAAAATTTTATGATGAATAAGGTTTTCAGCATGTTTTCTCCTCTCCATATACTCTAGAACATAATGGAGTTGTGGAAAGAAAGAATAGATCTTTGCAGGAGATGGAAAGAACTCTTTTGATAGAAAGTAGTATTTCCTCTCATTTTTGGGCTGAAAAATTTCTAAAGCATGTTATATTATTAACAGAGTCTTTTTAAGGCCAATTCTGGAGAAAATTTCTTATGAGTTATTCAAAGGAAATAAGCCAATTGTTTCTTACTTTCATGTATTTGGTTGCAAATGTTTTGTTTTGAAAAATGCATATGATCGAATTGGTAACTTTAAAGAGAAATTAGTCAAAGGAATCTTCCTTGGATATTCAACCACCAGCAAAACCTACAGAGTATTCAACAAAAAGACTTAGTATGTGGAAGAACCTACGAATGTCAAATTCTAAGATTCTTTGCAGAATCAACTAATTCAAACTCATTCTGAAGAATTTGAACCTGTTCCAAACTCTACAAAGTCTACCTCCATTGAAGCAGCTCAAATCTCTGAAAATCAACAATGAATGGAAGCTGAAAAATCAACTAAAGAAGAAGATCAGCAAACTATTAGGCCAACAAGTAACTGGAAGCACAAGTCTAATCATCTCAAAGAACTCATCATTAGTAATATTGATGATGGGATTCGAACCAGATTCAAAAGGTAAGAAGAGTCTAGCGCCATGGCACTTATTTATGAAATAGAACCCAAGAGCATAGAAAAAGCTTTAGCTGACGAAAGCTGGATTGAAGCAATGCAAGAAGAACTCAGGCAGTTTAGCATTAACGATGTATGGGAGTTAACTCCAAAATCAATAGGTAAATCCATTATTGGAGCTAAATGAGTTTTTAGGAACAAGTTGGACGAAAAAGGAAAAGTGATCAGGAATAAAACAAGACTCGTGGCCAAAGGATATACGCAAGAAAAAGGGATAGATTATGATGAAACCTACGCTCCAGTAGCCAGGTTAGAAATAATTAGATTATTACTTGCTTTTGCCAGTTATACAAATTTCAGGTTATTCCAAATGGACGTCAAGAATGCATTCCTAAATGGATTTATCCAAGAAGAAGTCTATGTGGAACAACCTCCTGAATTTGAAGATCCAAAGAGACCATACTCAATTTTCAGACTGAAAAAGACTCTATGGTTTAAAACAAGCACCTTGAGCTTGGTATGATAGGTTAAGTAAGTTTTTAATGCAAAATGATTTTGTCAAATGAAAAGTGGATACTACATTGTTTATTAAAAGGGAAAGTAAAAACTTTCTACTCGTTCAAACTTATGTTGATGATATTATTATATTTGGATCGTTTAATGAAAACCTGTGTAAGAAGTTTTCTAAGTCTATGTAGGATGAATTTGAAATGAGCATGATAGGTGAACTGTCATTCTTTCTCGGACTACAACTAAAACAATTGAAGGAATGAATTTTCATTCACCAAGAAAAATATGCGAAAGAACTTGTTAAAAAGTTCGGATTAGAGAATTGCAAAAAGACTGAGATACCAATGTATAGTTCTTCGAAGCTGGATAAAAATGAAGGAGGAAAAAAGTTGACCAGAAACTTTATAGGAGTATTATTGGTTTACTTCTTTATCTTGCTGCTTCTAGACCTGACATTTTGTTTAGTATTTGCATTTGTGCTAGATTTTAATCTGATCCAGAGGAGTCTCATCTAAGCGCTACAAAACGCATCATTAAATACATTGCAACTACTTCAAGCTTAGGTCTGTGGTATCCCAAAGAATGAGACTTTACCCTTCTTGGATATTTAGACGCAGATTTAGCAAGTTACAGAGTTGATAGAAAGAGTACATCAAGTACATGCCAATTGCTGGGAAACATGATAGTATCTTAGTTCTCAAGGAAGCAAAGCACTGTAGCTCTTTCAACAACAGAAGTAAAGTATGTGGCTCTTAGAAGTTTCTATTCTCAAATCTTATGGATAAAACAACAACTGAGAGACTTTGGAATCAAAGACTCTTGCACCGACATCAAATGTGACAACACCAATGCAATTAACCTTATAATGAATCCAATTCTTCATTCAAGAGCAAAGCAAATAGAGATTCGACGTCACTTTATTAAAGATCATGTTCAAAATGGAAAAGTTATGATTCAATTCATTGACTTAAAGAATCAACAGGCGGGCATATTTACAAAGCCTCCGAAGAAAAGACTATTTGAGTCTATTCTCACCAGACTGAACATCATATCTCTTCCCAGTAAAGTCTGGATGTGCTCAAGATTCAAAGGTAAAGTCTAAAGGTGTTTAGACTCAGAAGACCAAGAGTTATGACTGTAAGTTATTTCTATTCAAGTACTTTAAACTTTAAAAGGTATGTTACTTATTAATTGCTAATCGATTGAAATTATCTTTCCAAGTCTTTCTTTTTCAAAAAGGTAGTTATCAATTTTGAAAAGATAGTTATTTTCAAAAAGGGAAGTTATTCTTTTTGAAAATGTATTTTTATTTTTCCTTTTATGATGTTTCTTTTATCTCGCTTCACTTGCTTTATATATTGCCGAGATTCATCTTCTTCATTTTCACATTGAAACCCTAGAATACAAAATTTCTATTTGCTTTCACTTTCACTCTCGATTTGTCCAAAAGTTTTCACCTTTTTTGAGCAAGTTGGTGAATTCCTCCGTTGAAGCGACAATGTCTTCAAGAAAGTCTTCAAGGATTGCAAGCAGGGGACCATGACATATGCTCTAGGGTCCTACGCATTTTGACTTGACTGAGGAAGAAGATTTTTCTCCGTCACTGTGTCCAAGTCAGCAACGACCTTCTTAGCAACGTCAACCTTCTCAACAACCGACTCAACCAGACGATGAAGTTATAGAGAACCAAACGATGAAGTTATAGAGGAGGCTAAACCTGTAAGAACGCTAACTCCCAAGGTTGCTTTTAAACTTTACTCTAATTTGAAGAAATGAGGAATGCCGATGTCTTTAATCGATGAATTTTTAAGAGATAGAGGATACAAGAATGAAATCATGTTCTTGCGGAAGTTGGAAAGGTTAGGGGTTGTAGAGAAAGGAACAGCTAAAAGAACTTTTGGGAATTTCCCGAGTGATTCATTCTATGGCACTGCAAATTAACCACAAGTTCTGGACGACGATGAACAAATGTTTACTCATTTTCAGCTTAGAACAAGAGTGGCTACAAATATTGCTGATGGTTCCAATCTGTTTAGATCAAAGAATCATAAGAAGGTTTATTCGAATCTTATGAAGAGAGGGGTTATGAACCCTAGGAGTGTCGATTTCGATTTCCTTGATTCGATAAAAGTCAATCTGCGAGAGAAGTTTGCTCTACTGCAATTGGAACGCTTCTGTTCTGAATCCACTGTTGCTTATCCAAGAGCTTACTGCATACTTTTACTCAAACTTATTTTTCTTGGATGCACACAGTTTTATTTTCATAGTGAAGGACAATGAATTTTTGGTGAATACAGACACGTTAGCTGACATAATTGGGGTGGAAAGAATGAGTTTCCAACCAATTAGTGTGTATATTGCTCATGCTACTCTATTGTTGGTGAAAGATAGAGATGTTGAAGGCAAGATTTCCTACTCAAGGATGAGTGCCTCTAACATCTTGCTGCACAAGATTGTGATCAACTGCATTCGTCCCAAATCGACATCCAAAACTGATGTCTCTCGATCTGAAGTGAAATTGATGTGTGCCATCAATACCGGATTTAAATTCTCTCTACCTCACACTATCTTATTTCACATGTACCGAACTGTGGTGAAAGATAAGGGACAACTCCCTTATTATGCTCTTATCGCGCGTTTCTTTAGACACTTTAAAATTCACATTTCTGCACCATTATGCTTGACAACCATCTCTCTAATGGTGATTGGTTTCAAAATGGTCATAAAGATGCGTTTGAAAGAGCTCAACAAGGTGTTGGAGCGTGTGAAGGAGAAGTCTCCTGTCAAAGCAAAACAAGGCTCTGCTGCAGCGAAGAGGAAAGGCAAGAAGCCCATGGTTGCTCCAGTAAAGAAGAAAAGAACTCTCATCTTGCAAGATGAAGAATATGAGAATGAAATGACTCTTTCAGTCTTAAGAAACTTAAAGAGTTTTGTTAGCTTTCCTGAGACAAGTGAAGAGCCAGAAGAAAGAAGAAAAGAGAGAGAAGACACAAAGAAGGAAGATGAAGAACAGAGGAGGATAGAGGAAGAAAGAAGAGAAGAGGAAGAAGAAGAGGAAGAAGAGGAAGAAGAAGAGAGAGAAGAAGAACAATATTAGGATCAAGAAGACTCTTACGAGCTAACTTTGGCTGTCTCCCTATCTAGTGATTCTGAGATGGCAGGAACTAGAACTACTGACACTCATCACTCTGATGCTGAAGTTGGTCAAGAAGAAATCTTACCTACTCCACCTGAAGCCAACAAAATAGGGGGAGCTGTTGGACCAAAATTTATTTCTTCACCTTTTATTTACAAGTAATGTAAGTCGTTTTGCAGCAGATCCAGAGGATGTGTATGCCTTGCATTACCCTGAAGACAGTCATGGTGGACAATCAGCTGAAATTCCATCTATTATCAAAATCCCTAGAATTGACTCAGCTGGTCCTAGTTCCGCAACAGCTCAAACAGTAGACTTTTCGAGACTGCTAGAAATTCTATTGGACATCCGAAAACAACAATATGCTATGGGATTTGAGATGCAGGATTTCAATAATGCTTTTAAGGCCACTTTAGTGTCTTTGCATGACCAATTGAACGTCCTAAAGATTCAAGTGTAGTCTACTATGCAGGGTGAAGATTTTCATTCATTGAAGCAGAGTTTTGAAAGGCTTGAGAAGACAATGCATTCTATGGGAGGATTTGAGCTTGTTTGCCTTCCCAAACAGCCATGATTTTGTCTCTATTTTCAACCAACTCTTTTTCGTTTGTTCTCCATTGTTTGCTATTGACAAAAAAGGGGGAGAGGTTTGATTGCAGATTTGATGATTTTTTTACTATTGGACTTATCTTTTGTTTGGTTGTGACTTGAACTGGTTTGGACTGATGATGCTTGCAAGTAATTTAAGCTATGTTATTGATTATGATAACAATAGTTGCTTTTATAGGACTAACATTTTTCTGTGGTTGCAAAATCGCTACTATCCTTATCCTAATCTCTAATTATCTTTTATAAGAAATCTAGGTTTGCTTAAGTGTTTTGCAGGTCAAGGTATCCAAATTTGCAGGAAAGTTTTGTCACCATAAAAAATGAGGAGATTGTTGGAGAAAACTTCTTTATCTATTTTGAAGTTGACAAAACGTTTCCATCAGTCTAGTCTGAAGACTTGTAGACTCTATTGTCAAAGTCTGAAGACTTTCAGACTCAAGATTTAAAGTCTGCCCTCGTTGATAGTTTTCAGATCAACAAAGAAAAGTTTTATCAAATGAAGAAAACTTATCCAGATACAAGTATATCTTTAAGGATTTTGTTCGTACGATTGAAGAATATCTCACGGCTGGAGATAGCATCTCATGATAAATTATTCTTATTGAAATCAATTTGAATAATTAGATCGTTGATTGACGAAGTATATTTGGCAAGTTCTACTTATGGAAACTTAGATCATGATTGTAAAGGCGAGCATGATTGGTGGGCTATCATCACATTCCTTAAATAACTCGAGATATTCTTAATTAATTTTGTCTAACGGGTATATTGGAAGAACTCATTTGGAAGGTGCCAACGGTTATGATGGCATGGAGGAGTATATAAGGAGGACGCTCAAGTTATTCAAGTATGTACGTGAAAGAAAAATTCCAAAATATGAAATTCTTAATTTTTTGTTGTTACAATTTGTTGAGCTTAAACTATACTCAAAAGAGAGTTCAAATACTTGTGAGACCTTGAATAAGTGTAGTAGAGTCTCTACACTATGAAATCAATAACGTGACATTATAAAATCTCTTTTGGTTCTTAGTGGAATCTAGCCATTGGACTGTCATTGCGGAAGAGTGGACGTAGGCTTGGTCTAAGCCGAACCACTATAAACCTTATGTTTCAATTCTCTTTCTCTAATCTCTTTACTTAATTCACAGTCTTATATATCGGTTTATAATATTTTATATCTTCAATCTACTATTTCATTATAAGTCAAATTAAGTTGTTAAGTTTAAAAAAATTTCTTTAATATCTATTCACCCCCCTCTAGGTATTCACCCCCCTCTAGGTGTTCATACTAGCATTATCACCTCTGTACGCTTTAGAGGTAGTATACAGGAAGGGGACAGCATATCCTAGGGGTTGATTAGTGATTGATGCGAAGGATCCCAAGCTGGGTAATGATCCCCACTCTCTAAAGCAATCAGCAGTGGACTCCAGCTAAAGCATGCAAGAAGGAGAGATCATTGAGGAGGAGGAGAACCCGGAGGAGAATCCCAGAAGGACCCAGAGGAGGATCCAGATGAGGATTGAAACCCCACCCCTTGTCTATAGACTTGTTTTGAGAACTTGTTGTTCAGAACCTAACTTAATAGTTTGCCTTGTATATATGCATTATGATTTGCATTTTATATAAGTGTGGTTGTTTTTTTTTTTTTTTTTTTTTTTTTTTTAAGTGGAAAATTTGGTCATACTTTCCTATCCCATTATTGTTTTATCTGGGGATTATTTATATGCTTTTGTATGCGTATTAAAATGAAAGGGTCAGCGATGTGTCTTGGGACGTCGCTATTAATCGATCAAGGTGAGGGATTGGCATGTGCTCGGAGAATTGGGGCGTGACAAATGTCAAATCTCACTTTTTCGTATCAAAAGTGCCCTCACATGGTTGAGCAATCCCACATGAGGGGCATCAAACCCTCATTTGTTGGTGTCATTATCCTAAAAATTTTCTTCAAAATCTTTCGTAATACAATATGAAACTAAGAAATTGTTAAGAAACAAGGAAAAAAAAGATTGATGGGGAGCAAACTGTTTAAACATGACTTGAGCTAGAACAAACTAATTTGTACTGTGGGTTTAAAACATAATATAAATGATGTAAACATGTCCTCATACAAGTTTGGGTAGCTAGGTAATTTCATACATGTCCGTCGCACACTACCCATTTCGGGGTGAGATGCTTATACTAGGAAACATTAGCACGTGGGATTCCACAGCCATTGAAGAGCAACTTGCTATGAAGATTGTAACTTGTAAGGACCAAACTCGACACTTGTTGGATTCGTACTGGAAACGTATCGTCTATTTTGCAGGATATTCACGGTCGTAGTTAGCTAGGTATCAATGGTGGACCGGGAATCTATTGGATATATTGTTAATATAGTCCAAATAATATCTTCACATACATGCCCAATATGTGAAAGCACGGTTATTTGGGTCCATATGGGCTGGAGCTTAATAACTTGCATATATATAAATTCTAACGTTTCCCTACGCTGGAGGTAACACTATTGAGTGTTCCAAACTTGACATCTCTTGGTGTAATACTTCAAGTAATCGAAAAGACTTTCTTCTCTCTCAAACTTATAACCTCCAATAATCTTGAAGTATTACATTCATGTGTTAGATTTAAGTGAATAAGGTGTCTTCTTGAAGATTTCATCAATATGAACTCGTAGGTGTAATTTACTTTCAATTTTGATAGTGGTATTGGCCGGGATTTGAGTTCGAAGATTCGGGTGATCGAAATTTTTTATTCAAAAAACTAAAAATTATAGCCAATTTTAGAGGGTGAAACCACTTGGGCTTTGTTCTACTCATCGATACAAATGTTTTGAGCGATCACTTGCGTTGATCAGAGGTCGGATGGAGAAGTTACGGCACCTAGAAGTTTCCATTGGAATTTTTAGTGAAATTTTCAGCAAATTTCGGCAACGGAAATTTCCAGTGAGTTTCGACGACAAGGGCAATTCATATTAAGGTTTTTAGGCACCCCAGATCTGTTTTTGGGCTTTGTTTTGGCAAATTCCATCTCTACAGAGTGATTTGATCAAGTTTAAGGGAGTTATTCGACTTTGTGACTCCTAGGATTCCAAGGTGCATTCTTTCTAACACTTTGCTATGATTAAAATGGCAAAGCATAGTTCCTATGATATTATAAAGTTGCAATCATTTGATGTTAGTGAAGTTCATGACTGGAAATTACATGCTCAATTTGGCGTGAAAGAACGTGGCAAATTCTATACTATATTAAGTGATTTTGCATTTACCATTGAAGATATGAATGAATATCAATTGAACAAAGATGAAGATTTTTGTAGAGATTACTTGTTGAATTCTCTAAATCCTAATATAGCTATGACTTATAGCGAGTATAAGATGGCGAAAGAGATATGGAATCACTTGAACGCTTAGTTCCAAAAACAAGAGAAGCTCCTCTAAAACTCTTATAGTAGAGAAATTCTTTGACTTTAAATTCACTATGAATTCAAGCATTACCTCTCAGTTAGTTGAATTTGAGAACATGAGGAACAAGTTGAAATATGATAATTATGATATGATAATCTCTTTGTCAATCTTGTGTTGAACAAGCTACCAATTGAATGGAGTTCTTTCAAGATTGAAATGTACAGACTGAAGGTGTCACAGCTTGATCCTCGAGCGTATGCTCATCCCTCAATGGTCAATAAAATCTGTAATGTCCTAGGACGCATCACCGACCCATTCATTTTAATACACATGTGGAAGCAAATTACTAATCCCCTAACCACAACAATGAGATAGAAAAACGGGACAACCAATTTCAAATCAGATACACTTTTATAAATAATCTGATTTACAAACATAGGCCAACTCTAGGGTCTAAGTACATGAGGTCTATCTCCAAAAAAAACTTCTGAGCCACACATGCTCCTGACTCTTTCACCTCAAGCTCCGGGTTCTTCACACTAGAGACCTGAAAAGTTAAGCCCACGACCATGTGAGACAATGTCTCAAGAAGTTCACCCTCTAAACTTCAACTAGGGAGGAAAAACACCTAAATGCAGTCTATGCACCCACAAGACAATGGACTTACCTTGTCTCAGTTCTTTCCTGCATGTCATTACAATTCATAATCTCAACTGATCAATTTAATTCAAATAATTGATCAACTCAGTCAATCAACTCAATTCGACACAATCAATATGATCCGTACTATCTATCAATTCAATACCACTGCTCACACAAGCTGAAATAGGTGATTATAGCTCTCACAAGCGGATATAGATAAATAGTAGCTCGCACTAGCTGATACATAGATCGTGCACCTTCTGTTAGAACCGGGTATGTACCTCCACCACCACACACCACTATTTTTGCCACTATCCCAGAAGATCCCTACAGAAGAGAACTAGACATGGCACAAATACGAAATCGCCTAAAGGCCCTGCAGAAGGATAAAGGGAAAGAAAAAATGGCGCCTACAGAATCAAGTTCGCTTGTGATAAGAGAGAGGCCAGATCAGATGATGTTATCAAATCCATTGGAATCATTTTTAAAGGATTTGAGTACTTAGGAATCTAACCCCGCCATACAACAACCAGATTCTACCATTCCAGAAAAGCAGACCCTGCTTCCAGCAGAACAAACTTCTCCTGATACTGAGTCAGATTCAGTATCTCTCTACTCCTCTTCATCCTTCTCAATTCCTACAGTTGATCCCCTTCCTGTTGATCCCCTTCCTATTGTGCCAGTCACTTCATCAATATTCATGGCTGATCCTCCGGATGATGAAATGGA
This sequence comes from Eucalyptus decipiens, assembly GCA_014182575.1. Classification (NCBI taxonomy): domain Eukaryota; kingdom Viridiplantae; phylum Streptophyta; class Magnoliopsida; order Myrtales; family Myrtaceae; genus Eucalyptus; species Eucalyptus decipiens. The sequence continues at coordinate 956,870 of CM024614.1, read as the reverse complement.
ATCAAACTATTCGACCTGCAGAATATGGTCGACGAGCAATCCCGCTCGACCTACATCCATAGCATCCAAACAATTCTTCACCATTGATGATATTCCTTATCCCAAATGGCCGAAAGACTTGAAGAATTTCATACTTGGTTGAATACCCAGTCCATTACCAACCATGACACGAATGATGTCCTTTACCACTTTGTTGCAAGATTCACAGGAAGTCTCAAACTTTGGTGGCAATCACTTTCATAACAAGACCAGATACATTTTCTGATGTCACCAAACTTCAACCATGCCATCACCCTCTTATATCATGTTTTTGTGGGAAAACCCACTGATCTCATAGAGATAAAAAGGAGAGAATTCTTTGAAAGAAGATGCTGCTCCCTCCGGAAAAGGCATCTTGACAAGCATTACCGACTAATGCTTCAACTTTTTTATCAAGTCGGAGCAGATCCAAATCTGAAGCATGTTTTCCTTACTTCCATTCCTAAAGAACTATCTCAGATGGTTGAAAGATCGTTCTTCGAAAAACAAAGGAAAGTACAAGATATTCCATTGGGAGAAATAAAACAAGAAATCCACTTGTGCCTTGAAGAATTGTGTTTAAAGTGCCAGATGGTCCGCACCTAAATCACAAATGACAAGCGCCTTGAATCAGCTTGTTCTCGTCAGAAGTTAAAAATCAAATGCTCCAAGCAAGACTGTGATGGTACTTGTGGCAAGTATTCCAGAAAAAAGAAGCATTACAAGAAGTTCTGGTGGAACAAACCCAAACATGGCTCCAAGCATTTCCGGAAAAAGAAGAAATGGCGATACCTACGCAAAAGGAAAGATCGCACAAAGCCGCAAGAAATCAAACCGTTGCTACATCTGCAACCAGAAAGGACATTTTGCCAAAAATTGTCATCAAGCGAGAAAAAGTCAGAATCATCTAATTCATCACATTGAGAATGAAACAGACATTTCTCTTGAAAATGATGATATTGAATCCTTATTCTCTGCTAAAGAAGAACCATCTCGAACAAACTCTTTGTGCCATTCCACTTGTATCAAACTTCTAGTGAGAATGAGTCGACTCGAGTCTGAAGACATTTTTCACATTTCACCCACATCTCCAGAACCAAATCTTGATATCTTCTCAAGCCAAACTCACTGTCCTCATTTCCCAGTAAAAATTCTCACCTCAAAGTTTGCCAAACCAATCACTGTTTTTGCTCTCATTGATACTGGAGCAAGTTCTTCCATTTTAGATACTAAAGTTCTTCCTGAAGAATTATGGACTCCTTATATTAGATATTTCAACTCGGCTTCTGGAGATACTTTCTCCACAAGCGTCAGAACCACTCAACTAACTGTCCAGTTTTTTCCTCAGTGTTCCATAACCACAAAATTTTTTGGATCAAGTCTCCCCAATAAAGATCTGATAATTGGGTGGGATATTATGACTCCAATCTCTCAGCTTCGCATCATTCCTGGAAAAGGTCTTAGATATAAAGACCAATTCTCTCGAGTTTGTCAACATTCGAGACTTTTTCTATTCGAGATGAGTCTACTCGATCCAATCATGCAAAAGTTGTTAGAATCTTCTTCGGAATCCCATTCAGAATTTGCCCAAAAATGTCCCCATCCTCTGTGGAAAAATCCAGAGTTCTTTGTTCGCCTTCCCTTCAAGAAAAATGAAGATATAAATCCGATTAAGGCAAGTCATACGGGAATGAATCCAGAACATCTGGTTTTAGCCCAAAAGGAATGCTCAGAACTATTGCAACAAGGCCTTATTGAAATCTCCAATTCTCAATGGGCTTGTGAAGCTTTTTATGTCAATAAACGTGCTGAGCAAAATAGAGGAAAAATGAGACTGGTAATCAACTATCAGCCTCTCAATCTTTTTCTCCAGGATGACAAATTCCCTCTACCATCCAGAGACTCTCTGTTTGCTGGCCTGACCAAGGCCCATATCTATTCCAAATTCGACCTTAAAGCCGGATTTTGGCAACTGGGCATCCACCCCGAAGACAGATCCAAAACAGGATTCTGTATCCCGAACTAGCATTTCCAGTGGAAAGTCCTTCCTTTTGGCCTAAAGGTAGCACCATCCCTTTTTCAAAAGGCCATGTGTCGTATTTTCCAACCAATCTTGTCAACTGCAGCCGTATACATTGACGGCATTCTGCTCTACAGTCCTGATGAACAATCACACTGTCAACTCCTTGAGCAATTTGCAGAAATTGTAAAGAAACATGGTATCATGCTTTCTCAAAGAAAGATGAATATCGCCCGTGCGTAAATCGAATTTCTTGGTATGCACCTTAATAAAGGTACGTACTACCCAGGGCCACATATTGCTCAAGAATTATTAAAGTTTCCTGAAGACAACTTCACCACAAAACAAGTTCAGCAATTTCTTGGGATAATTAATTATCTCAGAGATTTTTGTCCCAAATATTGCAAAGCTTTTGATTCCTTTGCAATCCATGCTGAAGAAGAATCCCTCACCTTGGGGAAAACTCTAGACTGAAGCAGTTGCTGAGCTTAAGGAGATTATGCAAAATCTCCCACTACTGCAAATACCATCAACAGGAAGAACAATTCTTCAAACAGACGCCAGTGATGAATACTGGGCAGCCATCCTATTTGAAGAAATTGATGGTAAGAGACACCTCTATGCTCATAAAAGTGGAAAGTTTTCTCAAGCTGAAATGCATTACCACTCCACTTTTAAAGAAATCTTGGCAGTAAAAAATGGAATAAAAAATTTTGAGTTTCATCTCATCGGCCATCACTTCTTGGTAGAATTAGACATGGCATCTTTTCCTCAGATGACCAAGTTTAAACAATGCATTCCAAATTTTCAGTCAGCTTCGATGGGCTGAATGGTTTTCAAAATACTCTTTTGAAACCAAACACATTCCTGTCAAAAAGAATGTACTTGCTGACTTTTTGTCAAGACCCAAAGCACCAAATGAAATCAACATGTACATCAAGCGACCCGCCTTCCATATGCTCAATTATGGTGTAAAATACAAGATTGAGAAGATCAAAGACTTGTCAAGCTGGAAATATCCCCGTGAGATTGTTCAACACATCTAGAATGACAATCTTGCTGAAAATCTGGAAAATCTTATGTGGCAATGTCACACAGATCTGTTCAGATTCAATGGAGCAGGGAAGTCCGGATTTATAAATCTTATCCAAGATCTGTCAAATTCTGCGAAAACGAGTACCGACAACTCTAGAGAATCCTATGTCAAGAAAACAAAACCATTCCTGAAGACGTTTGGAATAATGCACTCACTACGTGGGATCATTATGACCTAGCACCAGAAGCTAGGGAAGCACTCAAGCAATACAGACAAGCTGCATCGTCCCAAGAGCATGAAATGATAGGAACAGATGATATTGTTCAATCCACCCAGGACACCTATGCTCGCTTTGGAGGTCCTCTGTCCTAGGATCCCTATGACCAAGGACCTCCGTCCTTATTCCAGAACATGGACATATCCTTTTATGCACAGCCATCCAATTGGCCTCAGCCAAGCATTCCTGCCAACTCTCAAGAAGATGACAACACAAACTGGGCTGAAGAAGAAGCATCTCATTGGGCTCATGAAGAAGCATCCTCATCACGAAGGTTGAGCCAAATCCTCTCACCTGAGGATCTTGAAGCCCTTGAACAAAAATACGAGGCACATCTACTAGAAGACAGTTCTGATGATTCAGTCTATAGCTACAATGCTCGTGACGGACGAGATCGCTGAATCCGTACATCTTCACTGTAGCAAGTCAATGTTCACTTTTACTGTAGCACTAGGCTAGGGAAAGTACATCTTCCTTGTTTGTGTCTTTGTGACCTCTTATCGTCTATATAAGACGAGGAGGGTGTAATGTGTTGGGCAGAGTCCCCTGAAGGAAGGAAAGTGTGTGCTTTGAAAATCTCTTATGGCTTTCTAAATCTCTCTTCTTCTCCAGCCTGGTAGGATCCTCCAAGAAATGCAGCTTGGGTAGGTTAGAATCGATTCCATCCTGGCATCTTTGGGTGTCTCTAGGCTCTGAACTAAAGGGCTAAGTGGTTTTCTGCTAAAAGGCTGTCCCTGAAGGGCTTGAACGGTAGTTGTTCGCCCACTGTGGGAAGGCATACCTGCAAAGAATTGTTCTTGGCTCTCCCTGGTTCTAAGTCTAGGTCCATTCACTGGTATCAGAGCCATGGTTTCGTTTTTAAGGTTATCCATTCCATGCACTTGGTAGGTGAATCCAGTGCTGAGAAGATCTTTTCTCATCATGTTTACACAGCTAGAAATTCTTGAAGCACCTATTTCTCTTACTTCATCCCCTTCATCTTCAACCTCTCTCGAGTTACGTGTTTCTAATGCTTCTAAGATAGACTATCTCTATGAAGTCTCTCTTAGTGATGAAACCAAGATCTCTGAAACTCAACTTCCCCTTATGAACCCTTACTCAGCTTTTGCCAAACCACATACATCTTTCTCACCCATCCGTTCCATCCGCCAATTAATCCACCAAACCCCAAAGCAAGTAAAGGAGTACAACCAGTCCTCCAAATTCGACCAGCATCCCATTCCTGCCACTAAAAAAGAGTACTTCGTCACTCTTCAAATCCCTCCAGAGTTCCCCAGACAATGGGCTCAACAGGGATATACCCATGTCCACTATGGTGCTGTTAGACTTGCCCTCACCTTTCATGGTCGTAAAGGTTTGCTAGTTGTGGCAAGAATAGCATTGTTGGATACCAAGTTTTTACAATACCAGCACGCTTGTATGGGCACTGTCCAAACCACTTTGAATGCCGGAACAGTCTTCGTGACTTTGTATCCGAACTTCAACATCGCTCTTTCAGATTCTCAGCTACTTTCTTTTCTAAAAGTTCAAGTCCAGCTCACTGGAGCCCCTCAAACTGCTGAATCAATTGCTGCAACACTTCACTACTAGATGGTTTATCGAGTGCAGAACCATGCCCTTGATCTCAACTTCAATAATGGTAATGAAGATGCTCTGTTTATCTCCATGCAAAATGATCAGGCATCGTGCATCCATGTTCCTAGACAGATCCCAAAGGATACGTTGGCCAAGCTCCTCCCAGAGACTTGGAATACCAACTACGAAAAGCTACACTAGCATAACAAGCCTTTCCAGTCCACGGACTCAGAGTTCGTTCGGAAAAAAGATGGAACTGTTTCCATCAAATTTGGCAAGGAAAAGGAAGAAAGTCCCTCTATCTTCCCAACCCTCTTCATGATTGAACCATGCATTCCTCAACCCATTTCCATCAATCTTTTTCTCTAGGATGACAAATTCCCTCTACCATCCAGAGACTCTCTCTTTGCTGGCCTGACCAAGGCCCATATCTATTCCAAATTCGACCTTAAAGCCGGATTTTGGCAACTGGGCATCCACCCTGAAGACAGATCCAAAACATGATTCTGTATCCGAACCAGCATTTCCAGTGGAAAGTCCTTCCTTTTGGCCTAAAGGTAGCACCATCCCTTTTTCAAAAGGCCATGTGTCGTATTTTCCAACCAATCTTGTCAACTGCAGCCGTATACATTGACGACATTCTTCTCTACAGTCCTGATGAGCAGTCACGCTGTCAACTCTTTGATCAATTTGCAGAAATTGTGAAGAAACATGGTATCATGCTTTCTCAAAGAAAGATGAATATCGCCCAGACAGAAATCAAATTTCTTGGTATGCACCTTAATAAAGGTAAGTACTACCCAGGGCCACATATTGCTCAAGAATTATTAAAGTTTCCTGAAGACAACTTCACCACAAAACAATTTCAGCAATTTCTTGGGATAATTAATTATCTCAGAGATTTTGTCCCAAATATTGCAAAGCTTTTGATTCCTTTGCAATCCATGCTGAAGAAGAATCCCCCACCTTGGGAAAACTCCAGGCATCGAAGCGATTCTTGAGCTTAAGGAGATTATGCAAAATCTCCCACCACTGCAAATACCATCAACATGAAGAATAATTCTTCAAACAGACGCCAGTGATGAATACTGGGCAGCCATCCTATTTGAAAAAATTGATGGTAAGAGACACGTCTGTGCTCATAAAAGTGGAAAGCTTTCTCAAGCTGAAATGCATTACCACTCAACTTTTAAAGAAATCTTGGCAGTAAAAAATGGAATAGAAAAGTTTGAGTTTCATCTCATCGGCCATCACTTCTTGGTAGAATTAGACATGGCATCTTTTCCTCGATGACCAAGTTTAAACGAAGCGATTCCAAATTCTCATTTGCTTCGATGGGCTAAATGGTTTTCAAAATACTCTTTTGAAACCAAACACATTCCTGGCAAAAAGAATGTACTTGCTGACTTTTTGTCAAGACCCAAAGCACCAGCTGAAATCAACATGTACATCAAGTGACCTGCCTTCCATATGCTTAATTATGGTGTAAAATACAAGATTGAGAAGATCAAAGACTTGTCAAGCTGGAAATATTCCCAGGAGATTGTTCAACACATCCAGAATGACAATCTTGCTGAAAATCTGGAAAATCTTATGTGGCAATGTCACACAGATCTGTTCAGATTCAATGGAGGTTCGATTCTCTATCCTTCTGGGTTAAATTTAAATTATCCTTTCATTCATCCTCTCATCTGGAAGGAAGATGATTTCCCTGACCAGCTCAAGACGCTGTTATGGTACTTAACCAATAAGTACTTGATAGTTATTGAAATTTCAACCAGGAGATTCATTGCAAACCTCACCAGGATATTTTTACTCGGAAGGAATGTAGAGGAAGAAAGCGATAAAAACCTCTTAGACTTTCTTAATTGGTTTTATCATCCTACATGTTGGAAACAAGACTTGGAAAGAGAACTGAGAACCATGACACCAAATCCTGAAGTCCACACCATCCTGTTTTTCCGACGTCCATGGCATTTTTTCACAAATAATGGCACAATTATCGATAATGCACAGGAAATAGGGACCACATCTTACAAACCCCATCTGAACAGCAGGGAAGCCCGGATTTACAAATCTTATCCAAGATCTGTCAAATTCTGCGAAAACGAGTACCGACAACTCCAGAGAATCCTGTGTCAAGAAAACAAAACCATTCCTGAAGACGTTTGGAATAATGCACCCACTACGTGGGATCATTATGACCTAGCACTAGAAGCTAGGGAAGCACTCGAGCAATACAGACATGCTGCATCGTCCCAAGAGCATGAAATGACAGGAACATATGATATTGTTCAATCCACCCAGGACCCCTATGCTCGCTTTGGAGGTCCTCTGTCCCAGGATCCCTATGACCAAGGACCTTCGTCCTTATTCCAGAACATGGACATATCCTTTTATGCACAGCCATCCAATTGGCCTCAGCCAAGCATTCCTGCCGACACTCAAGAAGATGACAACACAAACTGGGCTGAAGAAGAAGGATCACATTGGGCTCATGAAGAAGCATCCTCATCACGAAGGTTGAGCCAAATCCTCTCACCTGAGGATCTTGAAGCCCTTGAACAAAAATACGAGGCACATCTCCTAGAAAACAGTTCTGATGACTCAGTCTGTAGCTATAATGCTCGTGACGGACGAGATCGCTGAATCCGTACATCTTCACTGTAGCAAGTCAATGTTCACTTTTACTGTAGCACTAGGCTAGGGAAAGTATTGTTCACAGTATGGTCACTGTTCATAGCGTGCAAATAATTCCCTCCCGGAAGTTTCCGGTGCCTCTGTTTGTATCTGGACCTATTACTTAGGTCCTTGTTTGTGTCTTTGTGACCTCTTATCGTCTATATAAGACGAGAATGGTGTAATGTGTTGGGCAGAGTCCCCTGAAGGAAGGAAAGTGTGTGCTTTGAAAATCTCTTATGGCTTTCTAAATCTCTCTTCTTCTCGAGTCTGGTAGGATCCTCCAAGAAATGCAGCTTGGGTAGGTTAGAATCGATTCCATCCTGGCATCTTTGGGTGTCTCTAGGCTTTGAACTAAAGGGCTAGCTCACACTAAATGATCATAGCTCACACAAGCTGACAATTCACCATGTTAAAAATACCCAATAAAAATAATTGTATGTAGGTACACGGTCGGCCTGAGCCAAAATTGCAATATCTTTGTTTTCAAAAATCTCATTATCTATTATAGTCCATAAACATATTTTTAGCACTGTAAACCGACGCCCGGTATTTTCTAATTAAAATACCAAAATTACACAATTTTGGGATAAATACCTAAAATTACAAATTCCATGTAATTCGCACAGTTAGTACTCAATTAAATAAACCAACCATACCATTGCAATCAGCACGGAATTCTAGTCATCGGTTATCCTAGTATATTTTCCAGAAAATAATAAATAATAAAATAAATACCAAAAATAATTAAAGAAACACAATTAAATGCCAAAAATAGAAACTTAGGCCTGAAATACCTAAATAAACACCGAGACGGGCTCGGAAAATTTATGAACCAATCTAGATAAATAATATGATCTATCTAGTCCCTAATTTAGCCATCCTAACCACTTAACATGCATAAACGAATAATTAAATTGTTAATTCGTTCTAACTAACTATACTTAGCCTAAACTAATCAATCCTTAAGCATCATTAATTCCCTAAGCAAGTTTGGTGAGTAAACTCACTAGTTTAGCGAGCCGGTGAGTCCACAGCAACAGCGGTGCAACGGCGGCCGAAACTCGAGCTTACGACCATGTCAAAGGGAGCTCGGGAGGGCTAAAAAATGCCACAAAGCCCACGGTTGGGCTGTTGGTGGTGCGGCCAAGGAGTCCCGGTAGTCTCAGTGAGGCGGTGAGCTGGTGAGGAGTCGGGCCTTAGGGTGGTGGAGCTGAAGATGTGGGCTAAATTCGTGGGATGATGCAGTGGTGTGTCGGTGGAGGAGTGCCGCACGTGAAGATGGAAGGAGAAAGGGGCATGCAGTTGTCGTGACTCTGGCCAAATAGGGAGACAGAAAGGGGCTGCTATCATTGAAAATATACCGGCGTTGGGGGTTGAAGACATGGACTAAAGCTGCAGTGAGAGAGAAGATTGTAGGGCGTTTTGGTGGAGAGGAGACAGGTAATGGTGGAAGGCTAGCGCGGTGGCGTCAATTGCTGGCAGGATGGGGGCAATGCTGGCGGTTTGGCAGAGGCGGAGGGAGATCGTGGCTGCTTCAATGCCTGGGATGGTGGAGACAAAAGATGGTGGAGTTACAAAATGGAGAATTTGGTGGAGTTGGCAGCAAGCTAGGGAATTCGTGAAGATGGGAGCTGTTCGATCCAATGAGGGGGTGCTTGTGCAGAAGGAAGAATGAAATGAAGAAGCCAAAGTCGCAAAGGGGGAGGGTAGCCGGCAGGCATGCTCGAGAAGATTGGAGAGGGGGGCATAAAGTCAAATAAAAATATCAATCTTCATCAATACATGGTCCCCCGAAATCCACATGTTCATCCCCTTTGTCCCCCATAATATTTTCTTGCATAGTTTCCCACAATTAATTCATTTTGGTGCCAAATGTTGCAGCCCTCATACCAACCTCCGAATTTCACAATTTTGGACTTCAATTCAATCCAATTTGGTCCTAAAAAATCTCCATGCTAATATACTCGGTCCCCACTTACTTTAATACATGTAAATTCGCACAAATAACAAGTTTTGGATAGCAAAAATGGCCACTCTCACTCCCATCCGAATTTACTTTCATTTTTCGATATACCCTAAATTCAAATTTTTTAACAAATCTCTCCAATTTGATGGTCAAATTGTTGAAGAGGGTGCTCATGCCAATTTCCACCCTTGTCTTCACAATCTAGTCCTTTTTGGAAGGCCAAAAATCCACTTGAAAATGACCAACTGAATTTCTTTTCTTTTCCGAATTGTCTGAATTGATTTTTCGTAAAAATCCCAAGCTCGCCGAAAATTCTTCGAATGATAAGTCAACGTTCCTAAAATGAATCGTGACCTGACAGAACTTTCAATTTCTGAAATCGGGTTCAAATTCGTGGTTAATTTCAATCTGACGTGATTTTAGCGTGACTTAACCTACCGAGTAACTTTTAGAAATTTTTAGCGCATTTGACCCGTGGTTAATTATTTTTGAGCCACATTGTACATTTTCAACACATTGGCGACTCTCGATTGTCATGAAAATCTCAAGGTTTTAAATACAGACTTAGGGTACCAAAACGATAGAAAAATCGATCTAGTGCTGATCGACAAGAATTTTGCAATTAGGTGAAATCACTTACACTTAATCACACACTTCTGTCGAATCAACCTATCTCCAGTCTCTGATAGATTTTTAACTGTGCCGTAATGACTCTTGCAGATTAGCACGATCGAGCAGTTGATTCCTGGTCGAATTCTCGAGTTCATTGCATTTATATTTCTTAATGGCTTCACCTGATAGGCTAGTTATCTCATGAGTAGCCAATTCAGAGAAAAGAACTATAGGCGCATTGATAAAAGCCCAACTTATCCAATTGAAAACAGAACTTGAAAATCAGGATGTCACAGAAGGTACATATATGACTAGATGAATTAAAGAGATATATTCATATTGAGGATTAAAACATTACTAGAAAGAGTTCGGAACAAGTAAGACAACAAAAGTTAATTGCTAGCTTAGTGTCACACTCTAATAAACCTCATAAAAAGTCCAATTCATCAAAATGTGAATCCTCTTTATGGTTAGAGGCCAAAAAGATCATCTCCAAAACGAAGAAGAATGGTGGGGTCACTGGATAGCAGAATGTAGGATACCAAAGAAACCAAAGAATAACACACTACAAAATGAGGCAAATATGCTAATTAGTGAATGACGAATAATGCAAAGGTCAGCATATTTTCTGAGTGGTGGTTGGACATTAGCGGTACTTGTCATGCTACAAATAACAAGAACTTACTCACTGAGATCACATAATTGAAAGACACTATGGAAAATTGCAATGGTGGTGAGGCAAAGGTGACTCATGCTAGAACTGTGACGGCCCAAGTGCAGGGGTGCGTCTCCTATCCCACATCGCTTAGGGGAGAGTCTCGGGGCTAGTTTATAAGGCTTAGGTCTCTCTAATTTGTGTGACGCGTTTCACGTACACTTCCGCTGCACTGCAAACAAACCTGTGAGGGAGGACAGCTATGGTCGGGCCTACAAAGCAGACAATATTGGGTTGGGGGAAGGTGGATGGGTTCACGCTTTTAACCCTAGACGACCCGTTTTAAAGCCGTGAGGACTTAGTGTTCAAAGCAGATAATATTACACAATGAGACCCGGGTCGTTACAAATGGTATAAGAGCCGACTCCTGACCGTGTAGTGGGCCACAGTGAGGACGCTGTGCTCCCAAGGGGGAGAATGTGACTATTCAAGCGCAAGGGTGCGTCTCCTGTTCCATATCGCTTAGGGGGAGTCCTGAGGCTAGTTTATAAGACTTAGGTCCCTCTAATTTGTGTGACACGTTTCACGTACGCTTTTGCCCCACTGTAACCAAACCCGTGAGGGAGGACGGCTATGGCCGAGCCTCCGAAGCGAACAATATTGGGTTGGGGGAAGGTGGCCGGGTTCATGCCTCTACCCCAGAGAAGTGTTTTAAATCGGTAAGAACTTAGTGTCCAAAGCGGACAATATTACATAATGGGGCCCGGGTCGTTACAAATGGTATCAGAGCCGACTCTCGACTGCATGTGGGCCACAACGAGCACTCTATGCTCCTAAGGGGGGAGAATATGGCATCCGAGAATTTTGACAACCCTTGAATGCGTGGCGGTTCGTGATTAAGTGACAAAAGTATCGTTAGATTATGCCATTGGTGCTATATACGAACATTGGCTCGTATTATTGTTGGACCAATGCATTTCATTTAGCGATGGTCTAATTGCCGAGTAAACCATAGTATTGTCGGAAAACTTGTATAGGTTTAAGTGAGACCAACCTTGTTCATATACTTTTGTCGACATTAGAAAAATAACGACATGTCACGGATTGACGAACTTGTTAATGGATTTTGTCATCAACACCGATGTTGGACCTTGTCGTACCATCATCATCATTGGCACTACTTTGGACCCCACCGATGTACGTACATAATTCTTTCAATAATATTATACAATTATATCACCTAAGTGTATATGAAATAAGAGAGGAATTTGGATTTTTACCAATTGAATTTTGAGAATCGAGGGAACGGAATTCGGCCATGTGCAAGAACACACATGCCCGTGTGGAGAGGAGGATGCCATCCACATCCAAGCCGCTCATCTCTACCCAATTTGGACATTATTGGGTCAACTAATTTAAGAAGTGTTGACTGAAGCAAGGCCAGAGGAGGCCACGTTGCTTCGTGTGAGAAAGTCAGCGAATGCCAAGGAGCCACAGCCAAGGCACGCCTCCTCCACTTGTCCAATGTAGCTGCAGCCACCGAAAAATCAACATGCAAATAGCCAATTAGTGAATTTAATTGAGGTGAAAAGGGGCGGATTAGTCGAGGGAGAGAGAGTGAACTGAGCACATTTTTTAGCAGAGAGAAAGTGAGCGATCGAGAGGGCAGTAGGCGTGAGAAGTGGACGTGTGAGAGAGGGCACGGCGTGAGGAAGGAGGAGGTCACCCTTCCATCGAGCATGGTGCTTCTGCCGTCGACGCCGCTCATCTTCGCTGTCGTCAAGTCACATTCGAAGACCCATGAGCTTCCCGTTTGGTTTGTCGATTGAGCTTATGAGTGAGGCAAGTAGAAGTTCATTAATCTATGTGATGCATGCTGTGATTATCTGGTGAAGTGTTGGTAGATTTGAGAAAATGCTGAAATGGAAACTACATGTTGGGTTTTTGGATGATTGAGATGAAGATTGAATGCCGACCTATGGAGGATTAAATGGGATATTGCTGTTTTGTGTTGGATTGAGCTAGATGAGTACTAGATTGAAGCTACCAGTCATTGTGTGTTGCATTATGGTCTTGCATGTCTCAAAAATTGAGTGTAAGATGGCTGTGTTGGTTGAGCAAGGTGTAGTGGTGGTTGTCGAGTGAGGAAGAGTGAAGTATGTCGCGGTAGGTGAGCCGAAGTGTGAATATTTGCTTTGTATTGAATTGTGGAAAGTTTTTATAAGAGTAAAAATCTACTGTGATTAACCTTAGATGCTGTGGAAGAGTATTAAGTTGTTGTAAAAGAAATTGGTAGAGAAGCTAACGGTTTGATTTAGCTAGAAACAAAGAAGACGGTATAAGGTGTTTCTATTTTAGAGAAATATAGGTAGAAAGCCTTTTATTTTCTGTCGCCTTGACTTCTAATGATGAAAATAAGGAAAATAATAAGTTTACATGAGAGAACATTCATTATATCCAAGTTTGACATCTAGTTATAGTAAGGTTAATGAGAAAATGTGTTGGTAAGAGTATTTACCTTGAATCAGTAAGCTGTACTGTAGAAGACAGCATGACCTTTGATGATTCCCCGAATTTTCTGTAATTTTATAGATAGAATTGGACTTTGAAACCTTAATTAAAGTTGTAGGGTACATCCTTAGGATTAACATATAAAAATTTGAGAATTAATGGACAAGGTTTGGTCAGTAAAACGATTTTCTCTGTAAATCTTAAATCTGGAAGCTATTACAGAATGTTAGTAAAGCATATAGCAATTACTGCTCTTGATATACAATGAATCTGACTCAGTGTTATTCATCAAACTTTTTCCTTTAGGTCTTGTTTATAACATATCAAAATTTCAGAATTTTCTGAGTTCATTGAGGGGTTATTCCGAAATTGTTACTAAAACTGTGCATTGTGATGTTGAGCTGTTTTATTATGAATTTGCTCAATTTGTCCCAAAAGTGAATGCATCTTGAGTTCTTATTTGACATGATGATATTGACATTCAGCATATCATGCAATATTGAGATTTGATGAAGACTCATGGGACATCTTGTCATTGCATTGAAAAGTGTTTTTGATATTAAGATGTTAATTGTTACTGTTGGACCCTCGGGTCAACGATGCCCCGGGAGTCGGGATGCCCAGAGGTTTGAATAAGTTGATGCTCTTTGGATGCCTAGTTGTATCATGAATACATGCCTAGAGGTTTTCCCGGGAGCTTCGGGATGCCTAGTTGTATGCTTGTCGGTACGTAAATCCGGATGGCAAGGGTAACCATATCTATGGCACCTCGGAGATTCCTCGTGACGCCAGGTGGGGTGCAAGATTCCTAGAGGTGTGACATAACATGCTTCAGATGCCCGGTTGTATTTTGAATACATGCCCGGAGGCTTTCGAGACACCAGGTTGGGTGAGAAATCCCAGAAGGACGCAAACATTGGTCCTGTGGGGGGATAAAACCCTTTTGAATGTTAAAACTGATGATTATACTAAGTGTAAGTGTGGTCTGGTTACGAGACTAAATTGTATGGCATGGAATGGGACGTGTCATAACAGTTTGGCCCTATGATTGGGACTTGTGTAACTGGACATGATGCATCTTTAGGGTTTCGAAATTGTACTTACCATTGCATTAAAGAATTTTCTGATTTTGATGCATACTTATTCCTGGATTACTTGTTTTTGTCTATGTTGCATGAATTTGGATATTGATGGTACTGCGTGATATAGCTTAATGAATCTTTTACTGCTAAGTGGTTGCACTCACCTCGTTTGGGGACTAACATTTCAGACTAGGAGATATGCCTCTGCTACCAGTCACCCCTGGCACATTTTACGGTATACTGGTCGATATTGAGTGTGAGTGTTCGAAGCATCATCACCTTAAGATATGGGGGTTAGTCTTTGTTCGTGTGCGGGTTCTGGTCTTGTATGACGTTGGTTCGCCCGCCAGCCCAGTGATTTAGGAGTTTTTGGCTGTGTTCATCCGCTGTGATGGGATCATGTTGGGGATGTTGCTGCCGCCGCCAGCTGATGGACCAGGTTGGGTGTGACTGAGAGTGAAAGTTAGCAGATGAAGCATTTTTGGATCGCAGACACTAACTGATAGATTTATGTATATGGTTGTTTGAAAAAGGAAAGAAAAGGAGAAGCCGGTCGTCTTTTGAAGTATAGCCGAGTATAGAAAACCTTGGCATTTTGATGTACCGACTAATGATGTCCATCAAGTTATGTAAATAAAGTGTTCAGCTTTAACCTATAAATGTTTAGTTGGTGTGCATTGTTTCTAAATAGAGAAGGGAGATGTTGGATATGCTTCCGCCATATAAATTGCGCAAGGACCGATCTATATGATAAAAACCCTAGGACTTATGGACCTATTATAATTCTATGGTATCAGAGTGATATATCATCAGATCAAGTGAAAAGTAAGCGAACTGTGGTAACCCTAATGGATTAGGAGCCATTGAGGGGTGCCACAGAGAATGTGACAGCCCAAGCGAAAGGGTGCATCTCCTGTCCTACATCGCTTAGGGGGGAGTTTTGAGGCTAGTTTACAAGACTTAGATCCCTCTAATTTGTGCGACACATTTTAAAGCCGTGAGGACTTAGTGTCTAAAGCGGGAAATATTACACAGTGGGGCCCGGGTCGTTACAAATGGTATCAGAGCCGACTGCCGACTGCATGTGGGGCCATAGCGAGGACGCTAGGCTCCTAAGGGGGGAGAATGTGATGGCCCAAGCGTGGGGGTGCGTCTCCTATCCCACATTGCTTAGGGGTAGTCCTAGGGCTAGTTTAAAAGACTTAGGTCCCTCTAATCTATGTGACGTGTTTCACGTATGCTTCCGTTGCGCTAAAAACAAACCCGTGAGAGAGGATGGCTGTGGCCAGACCTCTAAAGCGGACAATATTGGGTTGGAGGAAGGTGGCCGAGTTCGCGCCTCTACCCCAGACGATGCATTTTAAAGCCATGAGGACTTAATGTCCAAAGCAAACAAATTTACATAGTGGGGCCCGGGTCATTATAAGAACTACAAATTTGGTGCTTTCTTCGGCTAAATTACTAACTCTGAAACATTTTAGGGTAGTACCTTTACTTAAAAAGAATTTGATATCTATGAGTTTACTTGATAAAGTTGGTATATCTTTTTCAACTATAAATGGTAAAGTAACTTTATCTGTTAACTCATGTTATTTCGGTTGTGCATTCATAGTTAATGGTATGTATAGGTTGAGTTTAAATACCGATAGCATAAACTATGTGAATTCTACTTTGATTGATCCAAAGTTTTTACACAATAGACTTGGACATGTGAATTACAGAAAAATACAACATCTAGCTAAAACTTACAACATTCCATTAGATTTTTCTATCCAATTTGACAAATGTGAAGTGTGTGAATAAACTAAAATCACTTCAAAACCCTTTAAGTTGGTTTCTAAAAGCACACAACTTCTTGAGCTATTACATTATGACATTTGTGATTTTAGAAATTACATTACTAGAGGTGGTTAGAAGTATTTAATAACATTCATGAACGATTTTTCTAGATATTGTCATGTCTACTTATTGAAATCAAAAGATGGGGTTTTTAAAAAATTTAAGATTTTCAAGTCTAGAGTAGAAAATCAACTCAACTTGAATATATAATGACAAGGTTCAAGACATTTTGTGCTTCGGAAGGTATAATATTTGAAACCACTGCTCCTTACTCACCCCAATCAAATGGTGTTGCCAAGCGTAAGAATAAAATGTTAAATGAAATATTAAATTCTATATTACTTATAACTAGCATACTTTCTTCCTACTGGAGAGAAGCGGTTCTAACTGTTAATCATATCTTGAACAAGTTGCCGCGCTCTAAGTTGCCTATGACACCTTATGAAATATGGTATAAGCGCCATTGTAGATATGATACTCTTAAGACTTGCGGTTATATTGCTTATGTAAGAATACAAGATCCTAAGAGACCTAAGGTGGGACCTAGAACCATTATTTGTGTATATCTAGGTAGTGTAGAAGATAGTGCTACAAATAGGCTTTTAGATTTATCTACTAACACAATAACAGAATCTAGAGATGTAGCGTTATTCGAAAACAAGTTTCTCCGAGATCAATGCTCGAATGTTTCTAGATTTACAAATATGATTTCAAAATCTTTTGCAGAATATGAAGTAGACCATTCTGACACTAATTCCACACAGCTAGCTATTGAACTATTTCCAGTTAGAGTATCTACAAGAGAGAGAGTTCCCAAAAGTTTTGGTGAGGACTTTGTTACTTACCATCTTGAGGATGACCCTTCCCTCTATCAGGAAATAATTAGATTAAGGGAATCCCTACTATGGGCAGAAGTCATAAATGATAAAATGAACTCTCTACTATAGAACCACACTTGGTAGCTAGTAAATTTGCCAAAAGGGACTAAGGCTATAGGCTGTAAATGGGTATTGAAGAAGAAACTAAATAGTCATGGATCAATAACCAGATACAAAGTACGTTTAGTAGCTAAAGGCTATAAACAACATAGTAGAATAGATTATTTTGATATCTATTCACTTATGTGTCATCTATAAACTATAAGAGTTCTTATTGCTTTAGCATCTATTGAACACTTTGTAGTGCATCAAATAGATGTAAAAACAACTTTCTTAAATGGGGAGTTAAATGAGAAAATTTACATGGAACAACCGGAAAGATATGTTATAAAATGTCTTGAGGACAAAGTTTGTAAATTGAACAAATCATTGTATGGTCTTAAACAAGTATCTAAGATATGGCATCTTAAATTTGACAACGTGGTAAAGAGTTATGGCTTTCACTATAGTTATTCAAATAAATGCCTTTACCATCGTTCTATGTCAAAGAAGATAGTCATCATTTGCTTATATGTTGATGACATATTAATTCTTGGTTCCGATCATTCTGTAGTGAGTGACGTGAAAATTACTTTACTAAAGAATTTGACATGAAAGATATTGGTATTGCTAATATCATTCTTGGTATGAAAGTAAGTTTTAAATGGCAAGTCATCTCCTTTAACCAGACTCATTATATTGAGTAGCTACTTTCCACTTGGGGATACGATAAGTGTAAACCGAGTGAGACACCATGTGATTATAATAACAAATTGAGTCCTAATGAAGGGACCATCGTGGATCAGTTAAAGTTCTCGAAACTGCTTGGTAGTCTCATGTATGCTATGAGTTGCACTAGACCCGACATAGCCTTTACAATTGGCATGGTGAGTCGTTTTACTAATAATCCTAGTAAAGAGCATTGAGATGCCCTCTATAGGTTAATGAGATACCTTAAAGGTACTAAAGATTATGCTCTCTATTATTCTTGTTATCCTTCAACTATGAATGGATATTTTGATGGCTCATGATACTCAGATATTGGAAATAGTAAGTCCACTAATGGATATGTATTCACTTTGGGTAGAGTTGCTATTACTTGGAAATCTAAACGACAAACTTGTATTGCATTGTCATTTATGAAATCGAAACTTTTTGCTTTATCCTCAGTCGGCAAAGAGGCTAACTGGATAAATAATCTGATTAAGGATATTCCTTTGACTCGACTAAAGATTAATTCTTTAAGCTTATTATGTGATAATCAAGCAACTATCCAAGTCATTAAGAATGCTCTCTTTATTTAAAAGCGAAGATATGTGAGAATGAAACATGCGTTGTTGAATTATTTGATAGAACAATGGGTTATCACCTTGATCGATGTGAGATCAAAGGATAACATGGCCGACATTCTCACCAAAGGTATAACTAAAGATTGATTATTCAAATTAGTGGGGGAAATTGGGTTAAAGACTATATAGGTAAGTCTTAATTATCATTTACTTAACTTCTAATTGTGTGTTTGAATTATTGAATATTCCTTTATTAACCATAATGATAAGCACAGTTTATATGTTTCATCGATATTCACAATTGCTAACTAATTTGAAAAGGGTGAGTTATCTCATTCCAAATTTAATGAAGATGACTTTAACCTAATTCAAATGTTCTATCAGGGAAGTTTGTGTCATTCCAAATTTCTTGATACAATTCAACTAGGTTGGACTATTCTTTTGGTTAAATGATCTCATTCCAAACTTGATGTTAGATTATTTAACTTTAAGGAATTAGTAATTGTGACATTCCAAATTGAAACATAAAAATGGTTGTTTATATAAGAAGCATGTCTTGTTCTTAATTGAAACTTGATATTACATGACTAGGTTATTGTCAGTGACTTGACTATTGTACTTGTTCTTTGAAACTAGACAATAATTATTATCCTACAAATAAACTTAAGTTAATGGCTCTTTGTAAATCACCTTATTTAGGTCTTGTTCATAATTTATGAAATTGGCTTGATGCTTATGAACATGATATTATAATGCTTTATGACATCAATATATATTCTTTTTTGCCTATTGGAATGGTGCAAAGTTTTTATTCATTGAATTCATGATAATATGAAATTCATATTTAACATTTTATGGGGGATGTTAGATATGGAGAAGAGCTTAATGAGTGAGATTTTGATCATGATGACCTAATTGCTGAATGAAATATATCATTTAGTGCATGTGGTAACTTGACAGTTTACCTACTATTGCCTATTTTGATGGAGTCCATTAACTTGAGACTTGCATTTTGCTATCTCTATTTTGTGAACATTATTATGTTTGTTTCTTATATTTGTAAGGCCTTGGACTATTTTGATTGGCATACTTGACTATTATGCATATGTTGGTTGTCAACTAAGTTTGAGATTTATTTTGAGTGTTGGGATTTGGATGAGTTTAGATTGAATCTAAAACGCCTAATACTTATTTTGATTTGTTGATATCAGAATAGATTCATAATAAGAATTATTCACCTATTTGTGTGACATCCAGAATTTTCAACCCTGTCTTCTACTGAATAAATCGGGCATTTCATTAACGCGTCTATAGGGTTATTCTCAGAGCCGATCACTCTCGAGATAACTAGACTATCTGGGGAAATGATTAAGGAATTTTAAAGCAATAGACTTGAGAACTCGATCAGGAATCGGCTTCTTGACCGTGTCCATCTTTAGAGGTAAATACGACACAGTTAAAAATCGATTTGAAATCAGAGATAGACTGGATCGATAGAGATATGTGACTAATCGTGGGTGACACCACTGAATTAGAAAATTCTCGTCGACCGACACTAGACTGATTTTCTTATTGTTTTGGTACCCCGTGTCCGTAATGAATCCTCGAGATTTTCACGACAATCAAGAGTCGCCATTGAGTCGAGTGGGTTCATAGTGGCTCGAAGAAAATCGACCACGGGTCATTTGCCTTAAAAGTTCTCGAAAACTACCCGATAGTCTAGGTCACGCTAAAAACGCGCCGAATGAAAATTAACCGCCAATTCGAGTCCGATTTCGAAATTGAAGTTTTGGCCATGTCACAATAAATTTTAGGAGCAACGACTCGCCTCGAAGATTTTCGGAGATTCGGGAAATTTTACGGAAAACCGTTTCGGACGTCGCGGAAATTTGACGGAAGTTCGGACTAGCTAAATTAAAGGGAAATTGGACTTTCAAGCGGAGCCGTTGTGTGTCGGGGATTTATAGAAAATCATTTGGGATTTTTCTACGTCGAAATTGGACCTCAATTTGGGAATTTATTGGAGAAATTGAAGTTCAAATGGTGAAATTCGTATCATCCCCTCCCCCTAGCCCAAAATTGACCAATTGAGAAGTTGTGGGAGTTGTTGGTGTGGCTGTGAAGGCGGGTTTAATCTTGGCCTAGATTGATTGTTGAAGATATTTCTTGTGGAAAATTGGCAAGGATGGCCCACCCTCTCTCTTATCTTCTTCCTCACGCACGGCTCCTCTTCATTTGTAACTCTGCGGTCTCAGCTTCTGCTTCATTTTCTTTCGGTCGAAGTCTAGCCCAGCAAAGCCTCCTCCGCGTGTCTTCCTCAACTCCACGAACGCCCTACTTCACTAGCTCTTGTCGCGCACCAACAATCCGCACGCCTGTGTCCCTCCTGCTTTGGCCACGTCTACAGCAACCGGTCATCAATTTCTCCACGAAGATCCAAGCTACTGAAGCGTTGAAGAAACCCTGCAACGCCGCACACCTCCACTGAGTTTCTTCACGCTGCCACTTGCCCGCTCCTCCTTCTTCTTCGGTCAACATTCCTCTCCACCTTGAAGACTCCACTGAAGCCAGCTCACGGGATCTTCACTGGAGCTGCTCCTCACGTCCGCGCAATCCACCGAGCTTCCTCTCCCACGCGGCCACCATTCACCGAAGATGAATTCTCCACTTCGGTTTGTCTTCAACGGAGTCAACGGAACCAGCCGCTTCTTCTCTTGGTTGACCGCTTGAAGACCATCTCCACGCGTCTTCAACTCGAGCAAGCATCCCACGCGTCTTTATATCCGTATCAATCCCCATGCCGTTGACCCCATCGTCACACCAGCGAAGCCGCACGTCTGCGGCATCTCTTCCGAAGGCCACCTCCTCCTTCGTCCAGCATCAACGTCCGAAGCCAGCTACCGTTGCCAGCTGCCCCTTCGTCCGCGAGCTACACCCCACCGAAGCTTGAAGTCCAGCAGTCCAGCAGCTTCGGTCTTCTTTTGCCCGCATCAACGGCCCAAGCGAATTCAGCTCAGTCCAGCCCAAGTCTTGTGGCCCAACAACTGGGCTTGTCTTCAGTCCCTCAAGCCCAGCGAAATTCAGATTACTTGGGCCTAAAAATCCAGCAGTCCAGTCCAACTTCGAAGCCCAGCAAGTTGTCTTTTTCAGCAGCCCAAGCCCAAGAGCAAGCCCATTCTAGTGCAAGGACAAATCTCATTTGGGCTGAGATTTGTTGGGCCAAGTCTTAAGGCCCGGTCCAAGCCCGTGGGAGTTGCCGCGAGCCCGTTTTCGGCCGCCGTCGCGGTGTTCCTATTCCCGCTTTTGATCAAGTGAGTTTTACTCACTAATGCTTTATTAATTTGCTAATTATGTCTTAGGGTTGGTTAGATTTAATTATATGCACTTAGGTGGTTAGATTAGGTTAGAATAATTAATTTAGTGACTTAATAATGCATGTTAGGTGGTTAGACCTAGCTATTAGCAAGTACAAATGTTTGGTTAATTATTGAATGCATCTCGGGATTTTTCCCGACCCGTTTCGGGCTCCAATAAGGCAATATGGGCCTAAATTGGATTTTTAATGTTTATTTATTTATTTTTCGAAATTAATTATTTAATTATTTATATTTCCGGAAATTCAACCTGGGATGGCCGTGTGGCCGAATTTCGTGCCGATTGTCGTGGTGCAGACCGTTTATTTATTTGAGCTCTACGTGGTGTGGAATTGAATTAACTGTGGAATTTTAGGAATTGTCCTAAATTGTTTGTTATTGAATATTTGATTGGTGCTTGGCCGAGTATGGATATATAGCGCCAGTACGTTGATGGGCTATATAGTAGAGAGGATGATGAGAGATAACTGAGAATGTTATTGGCTGAGACCAATCAGGTACGATATTATTGGACATACGTGGTTCGGTGATTGGGAGTATCACCTGGCGCAAATCGCGCCTTAAAAACGCACGTAAATGACTTATAGACAAACGTGGTTCGGTGATTATGGAAATATCACCGGTGAAAATGACGCCTTAAAGAACTCACGGTGTTGTCTATAGCCGATGTCACCTTGGCGAAAACGGCGCCCTAGAAAGGACACGTGGTTCGGTGATCGGGGATATCACTGGTGAAAACGGCGCCTTAAAGAACGCACGGTGTCGGTGAATCGGTATGTCATTGGCGAAAACGACGCCCGAGAAACACATGTGATTTGGTGAATGAGTATACCGCTGGGAAATCGTGGTACGAGTGGGAATGACCCGAGAGGGGTATGACCCCGACATGTAATCGACTTAGTCGATTGATCGATGCTTGATCAGATGCTGTGAATTGTTTGAATATATGTGTTTAACCTTGAATTGCAGGTTGGAATTGAGGCCAAGGTAAGTCCTCCGACTCGTGTTGTGCTTAGGCAACCGTATGGCGTATTGGTTTATTAATCGAGTCTTAGTGGGTAGGACTCGCTGAGACGTGGTCTCATTGGTTATTGAATAACCATTTCAGGACCCTGAGGAAAAGCTGAGGAAGAAGAACCTGAAAGGGAGAAAGTATTTTGAAGTAGAAGATGATCCAGAGAGGGATCTTGAGTACAACTCAGATGTGGATTGAGATCCCATCCCTTTTGTGAACCCTGTCTTAGTGTAGATAGGTGTGAGACTTTTATGCTGTAAATGGTATTGTAAATATGCTATAAGTTGTGCTGTTAATGAAAGTGTGGTTGTGAATTTCAATATGAAAAATATGGCCTGCTTTCCTATCCCATTGATTTATTGTGCGGGGATTTATAATTGCTTCCGCATGTGCTTAATTAAAGAAAGGGTCGGCGATACATTGTCCTGGGATATCGCATTTTAAAATCGACCAAGTAGAAGGATGGGCGCGTCCCCGAGGATCGGGGCGTGACATCCCCTTTTTGTGGTATCAGAGCTAAGTTCAAGATTGGAGTGATAAGGAGCGTTGACCATGGGATAGTTAGTAGGAAAGGCCTTTAAATTCATGCTGGTGCATGTCTGCGTTAGCTGAGTGCTAAAATTGTTTGTTGTTTGAATCGCTCCGTTTCTAATTCAGTGTTGAATTGGGAACAGGTGTCAGTTCTTTAAAGCGACACTATGAGCGATCAGGAGCCAAGGACTCCTGCAAAGAGGGCCAGTAGGGCCGTGACTCGGGGCAGAGCGCCGACTAGAGTCGGTACCCGAGGAGGCCGTGGTCGAGCGCCAGCACAGGCTAGCGCGAGTGGAATGATTCCACCGGTTGTAGAGGCAAGAGTAGCACCACCTCCTGTTGGTGCAAGGGTAGCAGCCCCGGGTGAGCAAGCAACTGTCGGAATCAACCAAGCTCTAGATGCTATGTGGGAGATGATGGGACAACAGGCCCGGGATCAGACTGCCGCCTTTACTGCCGCTGTGGAAGCCGCCGCCACTGCCGCTGCCAATGCTGCTGCAGCTGCCGCCGTACCTACTGCTGCACCCGTAGTTGCACCTGCCGTCGCCCCTGCCGAAATACTACCCGGAGTTGCAGCTGCCGGGAGGCCGGTTCACCAGTTAGTGGATCAGTTCTTAAAGATGAATCCGCCGAAATTCATGGGTACAGGAGACCCTGAGACCGCATCTCTGTGGGTACAGGATTTGGAAAAGGCATTTGCACTTCTGATGTGCAATGAGGAAGAAAAGGTGTTACTAGCTGTGTACCAACTTCAAGGTAACGCCAATATATGGTGGAGATCTGCCAAGGATATAGTATTCCCGGAAGGTGTGGTTCAAGTGTGGGACACCTTCCTAAGAGCCTTTAATGATCAGTACTTTTCGAGTACTGCTCGAGAACAAAAGATAGAGGAGTTCTACCATCTCCGCCAAGGGAGCATGACAGTTGACCAATATGGGGTCAAGTTCGCAGAACTATCACAGTATGCCCCTAAACTGATAGAAGACCCTGAAGAGAAAGCTCGGAAGTTCAAAAGCGGTCTTCGTACTGAATTGAAACAACCTCTGCTACCATGGGACTTGAAAGATTACAGAGAGGTTTATCGTCGAGCCCAGATGATAGAACGAGGATTGAATGATCAAGCTGCCTCGTCGGGGTCGAGATTTGGTGCTAATCGAGAAGCAATCAAACAAGGAAAAAGACCCATGCCCGGAGGTAGATCCCATGCCTCACCCTTCAAGAGGAGTGGATTCAATAGACAGATGTCCAATAACATGGGTGTATGTCACTTTTGTGGAAGGCGACACGGGACAGCTCCGTGCCCAGCCAGGACAGGAGCCTGTTTCGAGTGCGGCCAACAGGGCCACATCGCAAGGTATTGTCCAAAGAAGCAACGAGGACAACCGCAATTGCCGCCGCCACCACCGAGAGGACAGATAAGAGGGTATGCCCCTCAGAATGTGCCACAAGGAGGACAGCAGAGACCTCCAGCTCAAGGCACTGTGTATGCAATTACACAAGGACAGGCAGAAGCTGCGCCTAACGTGATAACAGGTATGGTTTCGCTCAACGACCAACCTGCTTATGCTTTGTTTGATCCGGGAGCAACTCACTCATTTATTGCTGAACAGTATGTTAAGTTGATAGGAGTCAGTCCTATATTATTGGAGTCGGCAATGTGCATATCTACACCCTTGAAAGATAAAGTTATTACTGCTTTGGGTTGTTCGGGGTGCAAGTTAGTGATTGGTGAGCGAGAGGGGAAAATAGATCTTTTAGTCCTAGCCATGTATGACTTTGATTTAATAATTGGCATGGACTGGCTCACCAAGCAAAGAGCTAAAATGGACTGTTATCGTAAAGCGATTCAGTTTGACCCGATAGAGAGTTAGAGCTTTGAGTTTGTTGGGAATCGAGGAGGACCCACGGTTTCCTTAATCTCGTCACCAGAGGCAACTCGTACTGCATAGACGAGGGTTGTCAAGGTTACACAGCAGGCTTTGTCGTGGATACGGCAGTTGAGGAGCTGAAAGTGGAAGACATTCCGGTAGTTCAAGAATTTCCCGAGATGTCTTTCCAAAGGAATTGCCGGGTTTACCGCCGAAAGAGAGATTGAATTTGTGATTGAAATAGCACCGGGGACAGAGCCAATCTCAAAGGCACCGTACAGGATGGCATTGACAGAATTGAAAGAATTGAAAGTACAGATGCAGGAATTATTAGATAAAGGATTCATACGCCCTAGCGCATCACCTTGAGGAGCGCCAGTTTTGTTTGTAAAGAAGAAAGATGGTTCATTACGTTTGTGCATTGATTATAGACAACTCAATCAGGTGACCATTAAGAATAAGTACCCACTCCCGAGGATTGATGATCTGTTCGATCAGTTACAAGGAGCATCAATGTTCTCGAAGATTGATTTGAGGACGGGATATCATCAGCTGAGAATTAAGAAAGAGGATATTCCTAAGTCAGCATTTCGCACTCGGTATGGTCACTATGAGTTTACAGTGATGCCATTCGGGTTGACGAATGCTCCAGCTGCCTTCATGGATATGATGAACCGGATATTTAAGGAATATTTAGATCAATTTGTGATTGTGTTCATTGATGATATCTTGGTCTATTCGAGGAGTGATGAAGAGCATGAGAATCACCTGAGATTAGTACTCCAGACCTTAAGGACGCATCAGTTGTATGCTAAGTTTAGCAAATGCGAGTTTTGGTTGACTCGTGTTGCATTCTTAGGTCATGTGGTTTCCGGAGAAGGAATCTCTGTCGACCCGAGCAAGATAGAAGCCGTGATCAAATGGCCAAGACCGACAACAGTGACAGAGATCAGAAGTTTTCTGGGATTGGCAGGTTATTACAGACGGTTTGTAGAAGGTTTCTCGGCATTAGCATCACCTCTAACTAAGCTCACAAAGAAAAACGAGAAGTTCATATGGACGGACAAGTGCGGCGTAGTTTTCAAGAGTGAAGGAAAAGGCGACTACCGCACTGTGTCGACAATTCCATCTCGGTCTGGAGGATTCGAAATCTACAAAGATGCATCATTTAGAGGGTTGGGTTGCGTGCGATGCAACATGGTAGGGTTGTTGCGTACGCTTCTCGTCGATTGAGACCTCATGAATTGAACTATCCGACGCATGACTTAGAGCTCGCAGCCATTATATTTGCCACGAAGATTTGGAGACATTACTTGTGCGGGGAAAAGTTTCGGATCTTCACGACCATCGAGTCTCAAGTATCTATTCTCTCGAAGGAGTTGAACATGAGACAGCGCCGATGGATGGAATTGCGAAAGACTACGACCGTGACATTCTCGTATCACCCGAAAGGCGAATAAGGTCGCCGATGCACCGAGTCGAAAGTCTTCAGTGGCTCATATGCGATTAAGGAGTGGAACTTAATCGAGAGAGCTCGGATTCGGTATTCAAATTTGAGGTAGGCCGCCTTTCAAGTTTTATGGCCACCCTCGGGGTGAACCGGATGTCCAGGTTAGAATCAAACAACTCCAACCGACAGACCCAGATGTGCAGAGAATTCGTCAGGAGGACGCAGAGAAAAGAAAGGTTGATTTTCAGATTGCTGATGACGGGACACTAAGATTCCAAGGACGATTGGTTGTACCTGATGATGTAGAGCTTAGAGAAGAGATCCTATCTGAAGCACATCGTAGCAGTTACAGCATTCATCCTGGAAGCACTAAGATGTATCAGAATCTGCGTCAACACTATTGGTGGTCAGGTATGAAGGCGGATATCGCCAAACATGTGGCCAAGTGTTTGACATGTCAACAAGTAAAAGCTCAGCATTGCAAGCCAGGAGGACTTCTGCAACCTCTCGCGATCCCAGAATGGAAATGGGAGCATATCACGATGGACTTCGTGACTGGACTACCAAGAAGTCAGAGAGGGAATGATTCGATCTGGGTAGTAGTTGACAGACTGACGAAGTCGGCTCACTTCATTGCAGTTCGAAAAGACCTCAGTCTAGATAGGCACGCAGACCTGTATGTGCGTCAAGTGGTTCAAATGCATGGAGTGCCAGTTACGATAACATCAGATCGAGACCCAAGGTTTACAGCCGCTTTTTGGAAGAGCTTGCAGAGTGCTCTTGGTACAAAGCTTCAGTACAGTACGGCATATCATCCTCAAACGGATGGCCAGTCCGAGAGGACAATTCAGACTCTCGAGGACATGCTGAGAGCTTGTGTAATAGACTTCAAAGGAAGTTGGGAAGATCAGCTTCATCTGGTAGAATTCGCCTACAACAATAGTTATCAACAGAGTATTCAGATGGCCCCATTCGAAGCGTTGTATGGCAGAGCATGCAGAACACCAGTGTGTTGGGATGAAGTTGGGGAAAGAAAGATAACGAGCCCGAGTTGGTTGGCGGTCGGTAGATGCCGTGGCGTGATCGGATCGGGACTAAAGACAGCGCGAGTAGGCAGAAAAGTTACGCGAGATAAGCGCTGGAGGTCTTTGGAATTCCAAGTTGGTGATCACGTTTTTCTAAAAGTGTCACCAATGAGGGGAACTTCGCGCTTTGGTAAGAAAGGCAAACTGAGTCCGAGATACGTAGGTCCGTTTGAGATTCTTGAAAGAATCGGGAATCTAGCGTATCGTCTTGCGTTGCCGCCAAGATTGGCGCAAGTGCATGACGTCTTTCACGTGTCGATGTTGAGGAAGTACGAGCCTGACCCGACCCACGTGCTTAATTTCGAGGAATTGGACGTGGATGACCATGTGTCATACGTTGAAAGACCGGTCCAGATTGTCGATCGCAAAGAGCAACTTCTGCGTACAAAGACCATCCCGTTAGTCAAAGTGGTCTGGCAACACCACGGTACAGAAGGAGCGACATGGGAGACTGAGGAGTCAATAAGAGAATTGTACCCCCACCTTTTTGATCAAGTCTTGTAAGATTTAAATTTCGAGGACGAAATTTTTATAAGGGGGGAAGAGTTGTGACATCCAGAATTTTCAACCCTGTCTTCTACTGAATAAATCGGGCATTTCATTAACACGTCTATAGGGTTATTCTCGGAGCCGATCACTCTCGAGATAACTAGACTATCCGGGAAATGATTAAGGAATTTTAAAGCAATAGACTTGAGAACTCGATCGGGAATCGAACTTCTTGACCGTGTCCATCTTTAGAGGTAAATACGACACGATTAAAAATCGATTTGAAATCGAGATAGACTGGATCGATAGAGATATGTGACTAATCGTGGGTGACACCACCGAATTAGAAAATTCTCGTCGGCCACCGACACTAGGCGATTTTCTTATTGTTTTGGTACCTCGTGTCCGTAATTGAATCCTCGAGATTTTCACGACAATCAAGAGTCGCCATTGAGTCGAGTGGGTTCATAGTGGCTCGAAGAAAATCGACCACGGGTCATTTGCCTTAAAAAGTTCTGAAAACTACCCGATAGTCTAGGTCACGCTAAAAACGCGCCGAATGAAAATTAACCGCCAATTCGAGTCCGATTTCAGAAATTGAAGTTTTAGCCATGTCACAATAAATTTTAGGAGCAACGACTCAGTCTCAGAAGATTTTTCGGAGATTCGGGAAATTTTACGGAAAACCGTTTCGGACGTCGCGGAAATTTGACGGAAGTTCAGACTAGCTAAATTAAAGGGAAATTGGACTTTCAAGCGGAGCCGTTGTGTGTCGGGGATTTATAGAAAATCATTTGGGATTTTTCTACGTCGAAATTGGACCTCAATTTGGGAATTTATTGGAGAAATTGAAGTTGAATGGTGAAATTCGTATCATCCCCCTCCCCCCTACCAAAATTGACCAATTGAGAAGTTGTGGGAGTTGTTGGTGTGGCTGTGAAGGGCGAGGTTTAATCTTGGCTTTAGATTGATTGTTGAAGATATTTCTTGTGGAAAATTGGCAAGGATGGCCCACCCTCTCTCTTATCTTCTTCCTCACGCACGGCTCCTCTTCATTTGTAACTCTGCGGTCTCAGCTTCTGCTTCATTTTCTTTCGGTCGAAGTCTAGCCCAGCAAAGCCTCCTCCGCGTGTCTTCCTCAACTCCACGAACGCCCTACTTCACTAGCTCTTGTCGCGCACCAACAATCCGCACGCCTGTGTCCCTCCTGCTTTGGCCACGTCTACAGCAACCGGTCATCAATTTCTCCACGAAGATCCAAGCTACTGAAGCGTTGAAGAAACCCTGCAACGCCGCACACCTCCACTGAGTTTCTTCACGCTGCCACTTGCCCGCTCCTCCTTCTTCTTCGGTCAACATTCCTCTCCACCTTGAAGACTCCACTGAAGCCAGCTCACGGGATCTTCACTGGAGCTGCTCCTCACGTCCGCGCAATCCACCGAGCTTCCTCTCCCACGCGGCCACCATTCACCGAAGATGAATTCTCCACTTCGGTTTGTCTTCAACGGAGTCAACGGAACCAGCCGCTTCTTCTCTTGGTTGACCGCTTGAAGACCATCTCCACGCGTCTTCAACTCGAGCAAGCATCCCACGCGTCTTTATATCCGTATCAATCCCCCATGCCGTTGACCCCATCGTCACACCAGCGAAGCCGCACGTCTGCGGCATCTCTTCCGAAGGCCACCTCCTCCTTCGTCCAGCATCAACGTCCGAAGCCAGCTACCGTTGCCAGCTGCCCCTTCGTCCGCGAGCTACACCCCACCGAAGCTTGAAGTCCAGCAGTCCAGCAGCTTCGGTCTTCTTTTGCCCCCGCATCAACGGCCCAAGCGAATTCAGCTCAGTCCAGCCCAAGTCTTGTGGCCCAACAACTGGGCTTGTCTTCAGTCCCTCAAGCCCAGCGAAATTCAGATTACTTGGGCCTAAAAATCCAGCAGTCCAGTCCAACTTCGAAGCCCAGCAAGTTGTCTTTTTTTTCAGCAGCCCAAGCCCAAGAGCAAGCCCATTCTAGTGCAAGGACAAATCTCATTTGGGCTGAGATTTGTTGGGCCAAGTCTTAAGGCCCGGTCCAAGCCCGTGGGAGTTGCCGCGAGCCCGTTTTCGGCCGCCGTCGCGGTGTTCCTATTCCCGCTTTTGATCAAGTGAGTTTTACTCACTAATGCTTTATTAATTTGCTAATTATGTCTTAGGGTTGGTTAGATTTAATTATATGCACTTAGGTGGTTAGATTAGGTTAGAATAATTAATTTAGTGACTTAATAATGCATGTTAGGTGGTTAGACCTAGCTATTAGCAAGTACAAATGTTTGGTTAATTATTGAATGCATCTCGGGATTTTTCCCGACCCGTTTCGGGCTCCAATAAGGCAATATGGGCCTAAATTGGATTTTTAATGTTTATTTATTTATTTTTCGAAATTAATTATTTAATTATTTATATTTCCGGAAATTCAACTGGGATGGCCAGTGACCGGAATTTCGTGCCGATTGTCGTGGTGCAGACCGTTTATTTATTTGAGCTCTACGTGGTGTGGAATTGAATTAATTGTGGAATTTTAGGAATTGTCCTAAATTGTTTGTTATTGAATATTTGATTGGTGCTTGGCCGAGTATGGATATATAGCGCCAGTACGTTGATGGGCTATATAGTAGAGAGGATGATGAGAGATAACTGAGAATGTTATTGGCTGAGACCAATCAGGTATGATATTATTGGACATACGTGGTTCGGTGATTGGGAGTATCACTGGCGAAAACGGCGCCTTAAAGAACGCACGTAAATGACTTATAGACAAACGTGGTTCGGTGATTATGGAAATATCACTGGTGAAAATGACGCCTTAAAGAACTCACGGTGTTGTCTATAGCCGATGTCACCTTGGCGAAAACGGCGCCCTAGAAAGGACACGTGGTTCGGTGATCGAGGATATCACTGGTGAAAACGGCGCCTTAAAGAACGCACGGTGTCGGTGAATCGGTATGTCATTGGCGAAAACGACGCCCGAGAAACACATGTGATTTGGTGAATGAGTATACCGCTGGGAGATCGTGGTATGAGAGGGAATGACCCAGAGAGGGTATGACTGACATGTAATCGATTTAGTCGATTGACCAGAGCTTGATCAGATGCTGTGAATTGTTTGAATATATGTGTTTAACCTTGAATTGCAGGTTGGAATTGAGGCCAAGGTAAGTCCTCTGACTCGTGTTGTGCTTAGGCAACCATATGGCGTATTGGTTTATTAATCGAGTCTTAGTGGGTAGGACTCGCTGAGACGTGGTCTCATTGGTTATTGAATAACCATTTCAGGACCCTGAGGAAAAGCTGAGGAAGAAGAACCTGAAAGGGAGAAAGTATTTTGAAGTAGAAGATGATCCAGAGAGGGATCTTGAGTACAACTCAGATGTGGATTGAGATCCCATCTCTTTTGTGAACCCTGTCTTAGTGTAGATAGGTGTGAGACTTTTATGCTGTAAATGGTATTGTAAATATGCTATAAGTTGTGCTGTTAATGAAAGTGTGGTTGTGAATTTCAATATGAAAAATATGGCCTGCTTTCCTATCCCATTGATTTATTGTCTGGGGATTTATAATTGCTTCCGCATGTGCTTAATTAAAGAAAGGGTCGGCGATACATTGTCCTGGGATATCGCATTTTAAAATCGACCAAGTAGAAGGATGGGCGCGTCCCCGAGGATCGGGGCGTGACAATTTGGATTGCAAATGATGATTGAGTTTAATACTTCACTGCTGAAAAAACTCTTTGATCGATCCGAGTTGATTATCTTGGATTAAATGTGAATGATTCTTGTTTATTTGAACATTACACTGACCACCAAATTGGATTGTGTAGGAGGAGATTGTTGGATATATTGTTAATATAGTCTAAATAATATGTTCACATACAAGGTCAATAGATGAAAACATGGTTATTTGGGTCCATATGGGTTGGATCCCAATAACTTGCATACATATAAACTCTAGGGTTCCCCTACGCTGGAGGTAACACTGTTGAGCGTTCTAAACTTAACGTCTCTTGGTGTAATACTTCAAGTAACCAAAAAGACTTTATTCTCTGTCAAACCTATAACCTCCAACAGAATCTTGAGTTAGAGTGCAAAACGAGAAAAAAAAAAAACTTGAATTGGTAGCCCACCCTCCTTTTTATCGCATTTCTTAGGAAGTCTTTTAGCGAAAACTTTAGTATTCCAGCATTATACCATCCGCACATACGATGGGACTGAAACTGAAGCTATGGTATAGTTTTTGTGCCATTAGGCCAGCTTCCACGGGTCTATATAAACACCTTAGTGAGGCTTCATATTGGCATTCCATTCAATCACGGTCTGGTCTTTTCCCTATTGAACGCACCTTCATCTCTCGAATTTATGGTGGCAAAAGCTGGTGGATTCTTCTTCCCAGGTCTTCTTCTTGTTGCTTTACTCCTTTGGAGTGAAGTCGATTCTGCCAAAGGAAGGATTTTATGACCAAGGAAGTGGGAAAAGAAAGGAAACTATGTGAAGTCAAGCGATGGAACTGGTGGTTTCTCTCCTGGCATGGGTCATCGCCACATTTTGCTAAGTAAAACTGATTCTGAATCCACCGATCCGGGTCACAGTCCTGGTATAGGACATATCGCAAGCGAAAGGAAGGATCAGTGGTCCACGGAACCGGGTCATAGCCCTGGTGCCAGTCATTCCACCAGCCCTGGCGGACAGGATCCAAATCCATAGACTAATTGATGATGATATCATATAGATTATCTTTGTAAGATGAAGATTCTCGACTGCGCAAGGTGCTCACCTTGGTTTGTCAACCTTATGGGTTGGAATACTGAATATGCACGTCCTTCCACTTAGATAATCTATGATTTGCGTCCGTGTATATGTTTAGGCGTGTAGATAAGCGTGTATGTCTATTCCATTGTATCTGTGTCTGGTCGTTGTAGTGGTGTAGATGCTCTAATGACCTCGCAAAACCTACCAACATGATTGTGTAAAGCGCATTAGCTGTATTGAAAGTAAATTATTATTGGCTTTTATATCTGTTTGTGTACTCGATTAGCCGATGTACTCTCCTTCGTTGTCAACATTAGATGCTAGACATTATTGTGATAGTCAGAAAAAGGAGTATTTTAGAAACTATTTTTTAAAAGATGATTGTCTATATCATTTAGAAAAATAAATGAATAGAAATTTTTTTCATCATCTACGAAAAAAGTTAGGCCTAAATTGTTATCGATAACAAAAATATTTTTCATTAACTAATTTTTCTATATGATATAAGTAATTATTTAAAAAAAAAATACTTTTCAAATCACTCATTTTCATACTTGAAAGACCCGATATCTCTCGTTTTGCCCAAGTAGTCACTGCCTCCGCTTGACTGGGTTACTGCGGGAGCCACCAACACCAGGCCACAACATTGTTCAACCTCTTTCCCTTCCCCACTCATTATCTCTCTCTCTCTCTCTTCAATTTCCTAACTTTCTCTTTCCTTTTTATTCTCTCTTACAAATAAAACAAGTTTTTAACCGTAATAATGGACACTGATTGACAATTCGCATTTGCAAATGGCCATATATGTTTCCCATTTATTAATTCAAAGATAAGTTGCCTAACTAGGGAACAAATGCACTATCAAAATCTAGAAAACCTTAAAACTGTAAGTTTAACTACTAGGAATTGAAACGAATCACCTAACAATCTAGCATTCATTCCTAAATAATTAGAAAGGTAAGGAAATGTAGTCAATGATTATCGCTAAACATATTTGGCCATTTTTTTTTTCCCACTCTCAAAAGATCTACTACGATCGAGTTATTTTGACTGCTTCAATGGACAATCAAGTACTAAGACTAATGTTTTGTACTTTTTTTTTTTTTTGCTTTTCTTTGTCAAGTGTATCGATATATTTTCTTCGTCAAACATGTGAAAAAGTACCGAGAAGGTTTTTATGGTATATTTTGAAACATGGAACGAAAAATTTGTCATTTGTAATTTCCAATAAAGAAACCAGGTTTCATCCTTCAATGGAAGATGGATTGGTCCCACAAAACTCAGTAGCTATGATTGCTAACTGTAGACCATGATTTAAGGGAGAGAGAGTATTTTTCAAGGCTTCATCTTTAGATGGGCATAAAAGTAGAACAATTGATTATTCGCGCATCCCGTCCAAATTTCAAAGTCAACACAAAAGGAGAATTAATTTGTTCTTCTTATTGGGACCAATAGAACGAAATGATCGATCGTCAGATGGACACCAACAAATTATCCATCGAGACAATGAAAAAAACATACGCATCTTTTCGGGCTCACACAGTGTCCCAAAGCTGGTTGCTCGTAGATATTCGAGCACGCGGTGTCGCAATCGGACTCGTCACAAGGGGAGTCGGGGAAGATCAGACGGCACATGTTCCCGGCAGGCGGCTTTGCAGAAACCATCTGCTGATTACCAGGAGCAAGTATCAGAGCGAACCAAACAAGATCACTGCGGCGACGATGGAGTTCCTCATGCTCAGGTGCCTTGAAGTTTTTTCCTTGAGGAATGCCTAACACTGTACAGGAATCTAAATTGCTAAGTCACTCGAATATAAATAGTCATCCCAGGGAATTCCATAGCATGGAAATGGGGATAGAATGATTTTAAGCAATCAGATCCAACGAATTATAGTCAAAAGAAACCGAATCACATTAAAGACGTTGCTGGTAAGTGAATCCGACTTTTTTTTTTGGGACCCCCCACAGTAGAGCTTACAATTTTGTGCGAGATGTGTGATTTCCTGAAGGAACTTAAATGGTTGTAAGATATGAGAGATTCAATTTTCACATTGAAAAAGTAAAGTATACATGTAAATATGGGGTTATTTCACAATTATCTAGGCAATTTAAAGTAGTATTTATCCATTTTGTCATAGCATGTTATTATAATACATCGTAATAAATGATACCGGCGTTTCATTAGATTTACATCGTAGCAAATGATATTGGCGTTTCATTTGATTTGAATGGTTGCATTAAATGTCGTATGCATTAAAATCGTAATTCTATGTTTCCTTCATGATTACTTAATGTCCTTAACCAATTTCTTACTGATGCTGGAGACACTCCATGATGACGATTTAAGCATTCTTAGCAAAGTTTCAGGTGCGAAGATCCAGACAGTAGATACTTCATCTTTCATCTTCTCTTGGATCATACAGTTCATGATTGAGAGTTTGTTAGAGAAAAATAATATTAAAATTGATAGCTTTTTACTATGAAAAATTGTCTAAAAATTTCTAAACCTTTTATACTTTTTTCAATTCACTTTTAAACCTTTTAATTTTACCAATCAAGTCCTAAACCATTTCACTATTTGCCAATTGAGTGCATTCGGCCAACTTTGATAAGAATTTGCTAATATGGATGTTGGTTTTCTTACGTGGCATGACTGGCACTAATGTTGACAAAATTTATTATTTTTTGAATTTTTAATTATTTTTTATGATTTTAATTTCTTTTTTTCTTCCTTTTTTTTTTTCTATTATTTTCCCTTTTCTTCCTCTAGCCGGTCACTACCATCAGCGAGGGTTGGCCTCACTAACCTTAGGCAGGGTCACCCTCGTTGGGATCTAGCGAGGGGGCAACCTCACTAGCCTCATCAGAATCTGGCAATGGACAACCTCGATAGCTTGGGGTGAGGCTTGCCCTCCCCGACCTTTGGCAAGGTTGACTCTCACTGGCCTCTAGTGAGGTCGCCCCCCATTAGATCTCAGTGAGGTTCACCCTCATCGGTTGTAGCCTATAGCGGGTCACCGGAGGCTAGGCCACTGGCCAGAGGAAGAAAAGTGAAAAAAAAAATAGAAAGAAAAGGAGAAGAAAAGAAATAAAAATATAATAAAAAAATTGAAAAAGATTTTAATAAATTTTATCGATGTTAGCAAACTCGTTAGAATTGGCCGAATGGACTTAATAGTCAAAATATTGAAAGATTTATGATTCAGTTGGCAAAATTGAAATGTTTATGACTCAATTAACAAATTTGCAATATGTTTAGGAATTTTTGGACAATTTTCCACTTTTTACTACTAATGGCATCATGTAATTTTTATGTTAAAGCAGAGAAAATAACACTACTGCTCATGGAATTCATGTAAAATCTATCATAATTATAATGTTCTAGACTCCTTCTATATATTTGAGCAACATCTTTTGTAGTTGTAACATTGAAAGTTGATAGTGATGATGAAGAGATTGCCTTGTGTGTGGCACCATGACTTTTCGCTTGCTGATTAATATTTGTGTGTTACCTTCTCTATTTTTACTTTTTAATAATTTATTTTCCTATCAACCGGTATAAAAAAATTTGGTTTGGCGAGACAGTGGGAGGATCGATTGGATGGTAGGGATTCTCGTTTTTGAAAGACGCCATTCGAAGATCTGCTGAATCTTAAGCACTTACATCATCAGCCTCTATCGTGAGAGAAAACAGATTTGATCAAGAAAGGAGACTGGGAATTTTTAGGTCAGCAATCTTGGATGTGATTCGTCTCGCCTTTGTCGAAAACATGACTTATATAATAAATATATATAATCGATGCATGGCTCGAGAAATTTCCCCAGCTTCCCCACCACTTATCCTTTGACATGTCATTGTGTGATCCTTCCGATTAGAGATCTTGATGGAGTATGAATTCGA
This sequence comes from Eucalyptus decipiens, assembly GCA_014182575.1. Classification (NCBI taxonomy): domain Eukaryota; kingdom Viridiplantae; phylum Streptophyta; class Magnoliopsida; order Myrtales; family Myrtaceae; genus Eucalyptus; species Eucalyptus decipiens. Next base: position 919,903 of record CM024614.1, on the reverse strand, counting down.
GAATATCGAACACATCATTTAAAATAAAATAAAAAAAATTGCTGAAGTTTGCCTCTCGCAGGATAATCTTTGACACTTTAAGGTTTGTTGTTTCGTAGAAAATATCATGTTTTCGGGAAATATTTTTTCTAGAAAGTCATTTTCTTGGAAAATGACTATATTCCTGAATTTTAGTAGAAAATATTTTCCACCGTTCATTAACTAATTTAATTATTTGGGAAAAATTATCAAAAAAATTGAATTTTAATATTTTTAATTGACCAAAAATTAGTTTTATTTTTCTATATTTTTTAAAAATGAATTTTAAATTATTTTTATTTTTTAAAATGAATTTTAAATTATTTTTATTTTTTAAAATGAATTTTAAATTATTTTTATTTTTCTTAAATGAATTTTAAATTATTTTTATTTTTTAAAAATCGAAATTTTTATTATTTTATTATTTTTCTTTCGTTTTCTTTTTCTTTTTTCCTATTTCTTTTCCTTCCTCCTTCGTCCTCCTCCTTCCTCCGCCGTCGCATGCCCGACGATGGCCGGTTACTGGCGGCCGATGAAGACATGGTCACCAAATCGGCAAGCTCGAGGCTTAGCCAATCCAAGTGAGCTGCAAGCCCGCTGGATCTGGCGGTGAAGCTCAAGCTCTCGATCTAGGCAGCCCGAGCTCCACCGCTAGATCTAGCGAGCCGTTGGCTTGCCCGAGCCCGGTGAGCCTCTATTGAGCTCGAGCGAGGTTCTGCCTTGCTGACCTGGGACGAGGCTCAAGCTGACTCATGGCTAGCGACCGACCAAGGCCAAGGAAGAAGATGAAAATGAAAGAAAGAAAAGAAAAGAAAAAAAAATTGAAAACTCAATTTAAAAAATAAAAATGAAAAATGAAAATGAAAGCATAAAAATAAAACGAAAATGTGTTTGGTGAAAAGAAATAAGGCGGAAGAAGTTACAGAAAATGTCTTCCACTTTTGAAAAGTAGAAAACATTTTCCTCACTTTTAAATGTTGTTTTTTCCAATAATGGAAAACATTTTCCTTGACTAGTTTATTTTCCGTGAAACGAACTCTAGAAAATCCGGAAAACATTTTTTTGAAAATCATTTTCTGTGCCTAAGTTGATTGAGATCGAGTCAAGCCACCCCTTAAGTATGTATCGACAGCAAGCTACAACTGAGATGGACCATGAAATTGAAAATAAGTTGTTGATACGAAATGCATTCACGGTGATGCGGCAGAGGACATAAATAAAGTATGGCTTTATTTAAAAAATGCGCTGCTGCAATTTGCTCACTGCATATTCATGCTGTTGTGCTTCTTTGGCACTTCTGTGGGTTTTTCTCATGTGTTGTTTTTCGTGTAATTATGCGTCTTGCGCATTCACTCTGCTGCAATTACAGAGGTCTCAAGTACTTATAGTTTCCTTACATGCTCAAAATATTCTCACTGTCTCTGCCATCGAACTTCTTTGCACAAGTGACTTTCAAAAAGTATCGAGAGCATTGTTAGAATTTAATTAGTGTCCCTATCACACGGTTTTCGTGTATTTCTAAATTAAGGATGTTGAAGTTCCACATGGCCGTTGGGAAGCAAAGTGTTGAACTACCGCAACTCTTATGATCCTAACAGTACAACATTCCCAACTTGAATGTTTCATGTGGTTCATAACAAAGGCAACAATATCTGTGCTATTTTTGCAAGTTATGGTTTGGGAGGATGTTTTGTTTGGTACAGTCGATGGGAGATATCGATTTTCTCGGAAATTAATGTGTCTACTAATGAAAATGTTCTAATGCTGACACAATTGATAATGACATGTGACACCATGTCATATGCTAGTCTTTTCAGCTATCTAGGATGGTATGTCTGAAATAATGTCATGGGATCCTAAAAGACATTCTTAGAGCTTTATTTATATATGAAATTGCATTATCACCCCGCTTAACATAGACGGTTCTTACATATACAATCAAGTGGAAAACTATTGAAGCTTATTCGTGTTGAAGTGAGCGTCAAATCAACATAGATCATAGCTTCGATAGAGTGTAAGATTGTTTCCCAAGAGGTAGCGATCATTTAGGGAAAGCTAAAATCTTAGTCGATGCTCGAAAATGTTGGTAGCCAAGAACTGTGTCTGCACTTCTCTATTTTTTTACGACACTCCTCTATATACAACCACAGATACTCCAACCTGCCAAATTATGAACTGCAGCAAAATTCTTGTGCATCATCAATTGAAACAGCGGAGTCGAGTCTTTTATGTTTCTAAGCTACTTTTAGAATACCACAGACACTAAACTACTTTCACCGGAAGGTCTAAAGTATTTATGGACAATCTCCACGATGCCCTGGAACTTGTATATCATTGTTGTTGCTGTGGTTATGCAATTATAAATGATGTCTCACAGTGGTATAAGAAAGACTGGGAAAAGTATATAAAAAAAAAATATTTAAACTTATTGTATTTGTACTAATTTCGTCATAAACCTTATATTGATGTCAATTTAGTCCTAAACTTTTTGACCTAGTGTCAATTCAGTTCTTCCAACTAATTTTGGCCAAATTTTGCTGATGTAGACACTGATCAAGTTATGTGGCACGATCGGCATTGACTGGACAACTTTTAATAATATTTGTTAACCTCGCTAGATTCCTCGAGGGCGGTCTCACATTTGGCTGGCAAGGGTCGAGCCTTGCCAAGCCATTAGCAATGTTTGAGCCCTCGCAAGAGGCCGTCGAGTTGAAGATTGGCCTTTGGTGAGGACTCAAGCCTCATTGTCGCTGGGCAAGGCTCAACCTCATCATATTGCGCAAGGTTGGGACTGGCCCATGGCAAGTGAATCTAGTGAGTCTCCACCTTTGCTAGATCTAATGAGGGCAAGTCTCACTAGCCAAGTGTGAGGTCACCCTAGTGACCCCTAGTGAGCTTAGTGGAGATTGGGTCAGCCTTGCTAGTGGCAAGTGAGGATTGCCAAAAGGCGACAAGGTCCCTCACCTGTAGTTGGTCACCAAGATAAAGAAGGAAGGGAAGAAAAAAGGGAGAAAAAAAGAACGAAAAAAGGAAATAAATAATTAAGATAATATTAAAATATTATAAAAATTTATTCACATCAAGGCCAATTGTGCCACATAGGCCGACCAGTGTCCATGTTTGCAATATTTGACCAAAATTAGCCAAAAAAAAAACTAAATTGCTTTAGATCGAAAAATCTAGGACTAATGGTATTATGTCAAAATATTTAGGACTAAATTGGCATAATTAAGATTACGTCTGGTCATCTGAACATTTTTGTTGAATAAGATAATGTTGGATAAGAAAAGAATAGGATATGATTTTAAATCACTCTAATGTTTGTTGATCTAGATGAATATTTGATTTGCAAGATTAAAATTTATAAATAAATCATGAAAGTTCTAAAAATTATTCATCCTTTCTCAATCTGCCATCCATGCCAGACACCTTCTCTTCCCAATGGATTTTGCCATGCTCTACTACTGACTTCACCGCTTCAAGTGATGCGGTTGAGGAGCTCTGTCGTGCCAGCTACTGCCTCCATGGATCCTCTTCTTTGTGAAGGAGGCCCCGAGCTTTGATCAAGATCACGAAACTCCCCGCCAAGATGGAGTTGAGCGACAATAGGAGGCAATGAAGAGTGTGGCCATGGAACTTGAGGACGCACCAGCGAGAAAGGCGCAGCCAGCAGGAACAAAAGGCACAGATACAGTGAAAATTGACCTAGATGGTTGAGGCTTTCCAGAACGAATTCTTCAACAACATTGGAGAGACAATTGACTCTAGCAAGAATGGTGTTGCTAGGGAATTCAACGGGAAAACCTGTAAGGAGTAAATAAAGTAGTGGGCTTGCTACAGTTATCGTCAACAATTGCTGGCTGGTCACTAGGAGTTTGTGAGGACGCTTTGTTGGTGCATATGGAGAGAGGAGCCAACAAGCTCCGGCACCGCTTTTCCGGGTGGCCGAAGGTGGGGCCAGGTCATCGCCAGTGGGATGAGCAGTGGCCATTGTAATTTGATGATCATGGTGCTTGACAAAAAAGAGGAAGGGCGATCATCGAGCGCAAAAATGGGAAAAGAAGACGTGATTGTTTATCAAATTTTGAAATTTCACATATGTTATCCAGGTCTCTCCCACCCTCGAGGTGGGATTTTTTTTATCCAGATTACATCTGGGCTATATCCAGATTGTGGGTCACTCCAAATACCGGATATGATGAAAGTTATTCCATCTGATATTGTATCCAGCCCACCAAATACTACCTAAAAGGATTAGGACTAAATTAGCACCAACAGAATGAGTTTAGATTTTTTTTTTTTGACACTTCTCTCAAGAAAAATTGGCATTCATATAGAAATGCAACTAAGTAAACACATATTGTCCCTTTGATAGATTGTCATATGTTTTCCTAGGAGATAAGAGGTTGTCCTTGAAGGAAAGCTGAAGTCAAGGTCAGTGCTTGCTTTAGTTCTTTGGTTGGAACAGTGTGTCCAGCTATGACTGTAGATAATGTCACCCCTTTCTATCCAACTACATATCCTCTCACCTGCCGAATGACGCAAAGTGACTAAGAAAAACATGTATCCTCAATTGTGTCACGCCTTGATCCTCGATCGCGTGCCCATCCCTCACCTGGTCAATTAATAGTGACATCCCAGGACACGTCACTGACCCCTTTATATTTTAATACGTATGCGGAAGCAAACAATAATCCCTAGACAATAAAATATTGGGATAGACAAGGGTCCATAATTTTCACAACATGAAAACACATAACCACACTTTTATATAAGGCAAACTATAATATCATATAATACTATTCACAAGTCTAATCTACTATATGTCCGATCAAAATCCAAAGTTTGCAAAACAGGATGGGATCTCAGTTCTCATCCAGGTCGTACTCAGGATCCTCCTCGACGTCATCCTCCTCCGACTCCTCTTCACCTAAGCTTGTTTTCTTCCAACTCCTCTTCTTCTTCTGGCTCATCATTAGGGGCATCCAATAAGTAGTTCTTCTCCGGTTCGTCCTCGAGTTCTTCTCCTTCAAAATTTTCCTCAAGCTCATTCTCAGCTTCCTTAGCTACAAGCTCCACCTCTGGCCATCTCCACTCTTGATCCTCTTCCTGTCCCTCATCTTGCCCGACTATCTCTTCCTCTTCTGACATGCTCCAATTGGACCCTCCTATTGAGTATACAAGTGACTCAATATTGCTCTCGAGCTTCGAGTCTTTTGCATCCACTATCGACCCATCTTTGTTATTGGCTGTCCCTTTCCTGAATGCCTCCTCCAGGACAAACATAGGCATATTCGTTTCCGACATGGGACCCTCCCTTCGCCCATCATAGTACTCATGATACTATGATCAATACTTGTGGGGCCTCAGGGCATCTATTCCCACGTCAACCCAGACGGTTGACTGAACTAGGACATACTCTAGTCCTTCAGGATGAGGATGAATTGGGAAGTGAGTCTCCATCTCTGTGACTTCCACTAGAACAACAAAATGCTTAGGAGGACGAGGAGGTAGAGGTGTTGCCATCTAGGGTCCTGAAATGGTTATACAATAACCACTGAGACCACGTCTCAGCAAGATTTACCCCTTAAGACTCAATTAGTAAACAAATACGCTAATGGGGTTGCCTATGCACGCACGGGTTAGAGGACTTACCATAGCCTGAGATTCCACCTACATATTAACACAATTCAATAGGCACCCAAGTAATCACATCATAGATTGATATCTCGATTAATCGATTTAGTTGATTACATGTTAGTCAGATCATCTCTAGGTCAATTCACTTCTCACTATGTAACCTCCAGTAGTACACTTGATCACAGAGTTACATTAATGCTCTCGGTCATCATTTTTGCCAAGGTGACGTACAATAAACACTTTATGTGCATGCTCTCAGGCGTCGTTTTCGCTGGGGTGATATATTTGATCACAGAGCCACCATAAACAATTTACTATGCTCTCGGGCATCGTTTTCACCGAGGTGATATATTTGATCACAGAGCCACGTGCCACATAATTCTTTCTCAACTTGATAATACACGATATTATTGTACATGATTGGTCTTAGCTAAGAGTATATTTAATTCATTCTCACGACTTTCTCCACCTTATAGCTCGTCAAAGCATTACTGGCACTATATACTCGTACTCGGCCATCTACCACTCAATCATTCAATTTCCATTCAATTTAGAATAAATTCTTGAGATATCACAAACAATTTAATTCAGCACAACGTAGAGCTCAAATAAATAAACGAACTGCACCACGACAATCAGCACAAAATTCCGATCATCGGCAATCCCAGCATTATTTCCGAAAAATAAATAAATAATTAAATTAATTTCAAAAATTAATAATTAAATATTAAAAATCCAATTTAGGCCCATAATGCCTAATTGAAGCCCGAGATGGGTTGGGAAAAATCCCGAGATGCATTCAATAAGTAATATAGGCTATCCTCTAGCTAATTGCACTAGTCAAATGCCTAACATGCATCATAATTAATTAATAATCACTAATATACTATAATCTAACCACCTAATCCTACTTAATTAATATTAATCAACCCTAAGTATAATTGGCAAACTAAGCGAATGATTAGTGAGCTAAACTCACCTATTTAACGATCCGCTCGGATTGAAACATCAGGAACACCGCGGGGGACGTTTAACTCCAAAGCAGGCCTTGGATTCAGGACCCGAAACACCTCAAAAGCGGGCTTGCAAGATGGCTGGAAACTCACTTGCTGAGCTGCTGATCTTGCTGCAAATCAGAGGGGAAAGAGGTTGGTTGGGGTGGCAAAGGGTCGGGGAAGGACAACGGGGTGGTTCAAGTCCAAACCGGTGGCTCACGACAGCTGAACAGGCTCCAACACGAGCCGAAGGAGCTGCTAGGTGCATGGTAGGGGTGGCTGGACGTCGAGGCAAGCTGCTAGATAGAGAGGGGCAAGCGACATGCGCGCGGCCAAGCACGGTTGGAGGCGCGAACGGTGACGGCGGCATGGACGGTGGCGATGGCTTAACGTGCGATGGCTGCTACTCTCTCTTCCTTGCTGGTTGGTGGTCGCACAAACTAAGGGAGAGAGGAGAGAATGGAGGTGGACGGTGGAGTAGAGAGAGGATAAGGGGGAGAGGGAGGTGGAGGGCCCCCTTGGCTTGATTGTTTTCCAAACTTGGTCTTCAAGTTTCATTCTAGGCCAAGCATATCTTCTTGGCTCACATTCAACCACCAACACACAACCCACAACCTCTCTTTTGGTCCATTTGGCTAGGGGGAAGGGGGAAGCTACGAATTTTGTACCAATTGGCTTCAATTGAACTCCTCAAGTCACTTGATTCAACCTCAATTGACTGCAATAAATTCAAATGGGTCATCCATCGATTACCCTGGCATTTTTCCTCACCCATGTATCCATCATGCATCCAAATTTTGCTAACAAAAGTGATCTTCGGCTTTTCCTGCTCGTAAACGACTCGGTGACGACTTTTTTCCCAATAAGTGCCAGGTGTCAAAAGAATCTTTTGAAACTGAGTCGTGGGTTCTAGAATTTATTGTAATATAACAGAATCTTCAATTTATGAAATTAGACTTGAATTGGTGGTTAATTTCCATTCGGCGCATTTTTAGCGTGGCCTAGACTACCGGGTAGTTTTTAGAACTTTTTTAGGGCAAATGACTTGTGGTCGATTTTCTTCAAGCCACTATGAACCCACTCGACTCAATGTTGACTCTTAATTGTCGTGAAAATCTTGAGGATTCAATTATGGACACAGGATACTAAAACAATAGCAAAATAAGATTAGTGTCGGTCGACAAGAATTTTCCAATTTAGTGGAGTCACCCACAATCGGCCACAAATTTTAGTTGAACAAGCCTATCTCTGATCTCAAATCAAATTTTAATTGTGCCATAATGGTCTCTAAAGATAAGCACGGTCGAGCAGCCGATTCCTAGTCGAATTTTCAAGTCTATTTACTTTAAAGTCCTTAATAGCTTTCTTAGATAGTCTAGTTATCTCGAGAGTGATTAGCTCTAAGAATAGCCCATAAGCAAGTCAATGAAATACCCGATTAATTCAGTAGAAAACAAGGTTGAAAAACTGGGATGTCACAAATTGAGATAGCAAATTGTCTCTCATATGTGTCTTACCTCGCTGTTGGAATGCCATGAACGCCATGGTGTTTCAACCGAAACGTCTAAGGCATTTAGGGAAAATCTGGAAGATGTGTGACATCCCGATTTTCCAATTCTATTTTCAATAAATTGAGATGGGCATTTCGTTGGCACGCATATAGTTATTTTCCTTGAGTCGGCCACTCATATGAAAACTAGTCTATCGGGTGAAGTGTTAAGAGTTTCTAACGCATCGGACTCGAGAATTTGACCGGGAAGCGACCTTTCGGCGAGCTAATCTGCAAGGGTCATTACGGCACGATTAAAATCGATTAGAGATCGGAGATAGGTCGACTCAACAGAGGAATGTGATCAGGTGTGGGTGATTCCACCAGATCACACAATTCTTGTCGATCGGCACTGGACCGACTTTTCTGTCGATTGGGTACCCTGTGTTCGTATTTGAAACCTTGAGATTACCCCCGACAACCGAAAGTCACCAATGTTTCAAAGATGTACATTGTGGCTTGAGATGATCAACCACAGGTCAAATGCGTGAAAATTTCTAAAGGCTACCCGGTAGGTTAGGCCACGCTAGTATCGTGCCAAAGTGAAATTAACCATGAAATTGAGATTGAATTCAGAAATTGGAAGTCTGGGTGTGTCACAAATCATTTTAGGATCATTGACTTATCTTTGGAAGATTTTTCATGCAATCAGAGTTTTTCAACAATTAAATCAGAAAAATGGCTAATTTGGCTCGAGAAATTAGTAGGCCCGCTTTTGGTCGTACTTTTGGGACTTAAGTTGGTTCTATGGACAAGTGAAGATGTGAATTGAAGCGTGGTGACATTGGGTTAATTTAATTGAGCTTCAATTGGATGGAATTGATTGAGAAATGATTGAATTAAATGTACAAGATTTTATGCCCCGGCAGAAAAATAAATTGCACCCATTGAATAATGTTGTGGGAGAGGAGATAGTGGAAGATGACATCATGCAGGTGATGTCATGCTGATTGAAGCCAAGCGAATAGGGTGTTGACAAGTGGCAAGAGCCCATTGGCCCTCATAAAGTGGGGTTTCTCTCTCACCTATCAACATCATCTTCTTCCTTGGACTTGGGAAGAGAGAGAAAGAGGAGAGAGAGGGGGGGGGGGATTTCGGCCGAACCAGCAACCCCGACGCCGCCCCTTCGTCCGCCGCTCGGCCGCCCGTTCCTCGTCGTCGCCGCCGCCGCTGGAGTTTCTCTTCGCCGCCGCCGCACGTCTGCCCCGCTCGCCTCTTCGCTCCACCTCAGCCCGTGTCTCAAGCCGTCGTCCGACATCTCCAGCAGCTTCCTCCCGTCGCCGTCGCCGCCGCCTCACCCGCCAAGCTGCAGCCGCCGCTTCTTCGCCGATTTCGTGCCCGAACCGCCGTCGAGCCACCTCCGTTCAACCTCAAACAGAAGCTGGAAAAATGGGTATGGCAGCCCCTTCGTGGCCCGTTTTGGCCGGCTTCCCGAGCCCGGATGCTCGGCCCGCTTTGAGGAAAATCGATCCTCGCGTCGTCCCCGTCGTTTTGGTCCGCTCGGCTCACTAATCCGGTGAGTTTAACTCACTAAATCTTGATTAGAGGGTTAATGATGCCCTAAGTGTGCTTAGTCTAAGTTAAGTATGTTTAGGTGGTTAGATTAGTTTATTTAATTGTGAATTAGATTAAAGTGTTTGTTTAATTTAAAGTATGCTTAATTAAAGGTAAGAGAGTTTATTTAATATCAAGCCTTGATGTGACATAATGGGTTTTTATTTTGGAATTATTTAAATGATTTCGAATTCTGGAATTTATAATATTATATTATATTCCGGAATTATAAAAATATTACTATATAAAAAAATAGAAAAATTATTTTTGACCCCGATTGCTCAAAATTTCGTGCCGGTCGCTGCTGTGTATTCGGATTTTGAAATTGATGATTGGATATATTATAAATTGAGTGTGGATTGCGAAAAATATGGATATTATTATTTAATTAATTTTCGGAATAAATTTAATTATTTAATAAATTCTGAAAATTATTTTGGGACCTTATTCTCTCAAAATTTCGTGCTGATTGCCGCTGTGCATTTGGAATTTGAATTTGATGAATGGATGTGGCAAATTGAGTGTTGATTGTGGTAAATAGGGATTTTAGTCATAAAAACCCAAGTATCGGGTTTTGATGCAAAAATTGGATTTTAATTATTATATTAAATGGTGGGGTTTGAAAAAGTGAAATATTGGCTTTTTGATTTGAAATTAGCATGTCCCCACACCCGGGAGTAATTTCTGGAATATTTTTAATATGAAGAAAAATGGCCGGGATCACTATTTTAAATGGAAGCAATGATTGAAATATAAAGTGTCCTGGGGCCGAGTATGCTTTGGCTGTGTGATAACTAAGAAGAATCGTCCTAGGCTGTTGAGCCAGACTTGCCCCTATATGGGATGCCCACGTGGTGGATGCGGGTCGCAGTAGATTCTGGGCCCATGCTCCTTCGAGAATGCCGTCGACGTACTGACGAAGCCGCGCTCCATGGGGGGAGGTGATGCCTGGCTATATGCCAGTAGATAGCCGAACAGCGAGTAGGCTATACCCTTGTGTGGCAGTGAATAATAATTGGAATGCATGTTGAGTGAATTTGATGCGTCGGATTATGGGACGGAATTGTGTGGCATGGAATGGGATGTGTCATAACAATTTAGTCTTATAATCAGGACCCCCGTGGTTGTTGGTTATATGAAAGTGAATGCGTTCCGGTTGTTTAAGTCCCTGTTGCTATTTGTGATTGAGTGGTTTGAATTGTGCTAACCTGCAGGAAGGAACTGAGGCGAGGTAAGTTCTCTGTGTGATGTGGCTAGGCCACCCTTGGGCGTATTTTCTTTCTAATAGTGGTTTTGGGGGTTGAACTTGCTGAGACATTGTCTCATCCCGGTTTGGGGAATCAAAATTTCAGGTCCTTGGTGGACGGAGCGGCTAGATAGCTTTGATTGGCCTTGAAGAGTCGCAGAGGTGAAGTCATAAGATTAGAGAACGTGTCCGACTTGTAGATCGTAGGACAGTCCATTTTTAAAAGCCGGTCCTTTGTAGACTTTTGGCTGTAGGCTTCTATTTGTAATTCTGTTGAATTATGAAAGTGCTATGTTGTGATTGACTGCCTGCTTTTCTATCCCAAGTTAAATGTTGTTAGGGGATTTGTTTCGCTTCCGCATGCGTAATAAGAAAAATGGATCGGCGACATATCCTGGGATGTCGCATATTTGATCGACCGCAGTGGGATGTGTGCGCGCTCGGGGTTCGGGGCGTGACAAGATGTCATCGGAACTCGCCCATCAATGCCTCCACTGTGCTTATGGCTATGCAATTAGAAAATGATGCTTCATACTTGGTTAAGAAAGACTGGTAATATCTATCTTTAAGTCAATGAATTTGATGTGGCTGGAGGCATGCAAAAGGGAAAAAGAAATACACATAGAAGATATGGACTTGGGAAACCATATGTGTCAACGCAATTTTATATTTTTTTAATCTCAATTTTCTTCAGCTTTATAGCGATGGTATCATCCACACTTTATGTTGTTGTGATGTTATGAATTTAGAGTTCGCAATTTATTCTGGGGCTTACGTGCAAGAGAACCATTGTCTAGGTTTGCATGTAAAGCTACTTGGAATAGAAAAAGTGAATGGCATAAGTGAGCGGATGACTAGTTCTCTAATATTTTCCAAAAGATTAAATTTATTACTAGCTATTTCAATTGGCTTTTACCTTATATTTTTCACGTACATCTATGAAATGATGATAGGAGAGAGAACTTATCATTAGTTTTCAATCTTGAACAATACGATTCGCGCAAGATTTATGACGCAAACATCTATATTTTCGGTGTAAATCAGGCCATACTCAACTTGATTTCAGATATTCTAACTGTTTCAATTCGTCCGATCTAATGTAAATTTCTCCCGTAATATTTTTTTATCTTGGCATACATCCATCGAAAGTTTGGAATTGATCACTTACAAAACCAGATGAGTTGGATTTAGGTCCTAATTAAGGCTGTTAAAATGTGCGAGTTGAGTTAGGTTTGTGTTGGGTCGAAAATGGTTCAATATCGACTCATTTAATTCGTTTTGACCCATTTATATGTAATACAAATCCAGTAAGTCATATTTGACCCAACTCATACCCCCTCATTAGTAAAATGAATAGACATTTAAAAACAAGTACTTTTATTCTATGCATGTAATGTGTATGAAAAAAAAATTATTGATAGTTATATAAGGTTTTGAATGATTTTCAACTTATTTGTGACTTTTTTATTACAACTTTTTCAAGTTTCACAATGAATTATCCAACATCTCTTAAAACAATAAGTCAATAAATATTGACAAGTAAAATTATATACTAATTTTCACGATTTTTTAAAGCTTGAAAGATCATAAATCTTTTACTATGCTTTAATTTTTGAGAAAAAAGAGCAGAAAATCATTAGTAAATGATAAAACTGGAAAATCAGTTGCCTCACCTGAAAACCCCCGACCTGAATTTGAAGACAAGTGAAGAGAGACTGCAGGTGGCTTCGGCTTTAGACCCATTAAAAACCCACATTGCATTAGATTTTATTAGTCAAATGCATATCAACCCATTTAGCAAAATTTAGTTAACACATATATGATCAGCCCCATTATATGTAAGTTAACTAATGGATATTCAACCCATTTTGTTACCTCTATTCCTAATGGATTGTAGATTGGGGCATAATTTTTCTAGATATCTAAATCACTAGGCTCATGATCACCTCGATTTTTATATTACTCAAGCAATTAAAAATGTGACATCCTAGATTTTCAATTCTGTATTCTATTGAATTAATCGGGCATTTCATTGACGCGTCTATAGGGCTATTCTCAGAGCTGATTACTCTCGAGATAACTAGACTATCCAGGTAAGCCATTAAGGAACTTTAATGCAATAGACTTGAGAATTCGACTAGGGATTGGCTTCTCGACTGTGCTTATCTTTAGAAGTCATTACGGCACAATTAAAAATTGATTGAGATCAAAGATAGATCAGTTTGACTAAGATATATGGCCGATCGTGAGTGACTCCACTAAATTGGAAAATTCTCGTCGACTAGTACTAATTTGATTTTATTGTCATTTTGATACCCTGTGTCCATAATTAAATTCTCGAGATTTTCAAGACAACCAAGAGTCGCCAATGTGTCGAGTGGGTTCAGTGTGGCTTGAAGAAAATCGACCACAGATCATTTGCCCTAAAAAGTTATGAAAACCACTCAGTAGCCTAGGTCCAATTTTAGAAATTGAAGATTCTGTCATATCACAATAAATTATAGAACCCACAACTTAGTCTTAGAAGATTTTTCTCTCAACCGAGACTTTTTGGGAAAAAGTTGGCTTAGGACCCTTTTTGGTCAGAAATGGCCAGGGATTGTTTTTTATTTCAAATTTGGGAAGCAAGGTGGATCCATGGGCGAGGAAAAATGTCAATTGAAGCATTGAGGTATCAAATTAAATTATGAGAGCCAAATGAGGATGAATTGAACAAGATTAAGCAACCATTTGAAATCAATTTGTGTGCCCCCTTCCCCTAGCCATTTTGGACCACTTCACATGTCTAAGAGGAGGCCTTAGTAGCCTAAAGACAGCCAAGGGATGTTGGCTTGTTGGACAAGCCTAGTGGGGGGACTTTTTGGTGGAAAATTTGGCCCAAGGACCCCACCAAGGCAAGACTTGCCCCCACACTCCCATCCTCTCTCATTGCCGTCCAACCCATCTCTCTCTCCCTCCTTACTTGTGCGAAACCAGTAGTCACCAGAGGAGAAGCCAGAGCCACTAGTCATGCTAGCCAGCCATCGTCACACGTCCACGCCGTCGTCACTGTTCACACCCTCGCGTGCGCGCGCCACCAGCCGCATGCCACTAGCCGCACGCCATCTGCCCTTGCTCACCTCTTGCTCCACCGTCCAGCTCGCTATTTCGCAGCTGTGAGGGGCTGTGGAAGCTTGCCGGAGCCCATTCAACCACCGTAGATAGCCAACCTAGCTTGTTTTCTTTTATTTTCCAGCTAAGAACAACAAGGGGTTTTGTGGGTTTCCAGTTGCCTTGCAAGACCGTTTTGAGGTGTTTCCGGGCCTCAGACCCTAGGCCCGCTTTGGAGAAAAACATCCCTCGCGACGTTCCCAACATTTCGATTTGAACAGATTGTTAAATGGGTGAGTTTAGTTCACTAATTCCTCATTAGTATGCTAATGATGCTTAAGGGTTGATTAATGTTAATTAAGCATGGTTAGGTGGTTAGATTAGTTTAGAATAATTAAATTAGTGACTTAATGATGCATATTAGGTAGTTAGACTTAGTCATTAGTAAGTAGAGAGCTCCTAGTATTTATTGAATGAGTCTTGGTAATTTTCCGGGCTCGGCCTCCAATCAAGCATTACATGCCTAAATTGGATTCATTGTAATTATTTAATAATTTTTAAAATTAATTAATTAATTATTTATTTATTTATTTAATTATTTATTTATTTATTTTCTAGAAATTGGGCAGGGATAGTTGACGATCGGAATTTTATGCTCATCATTATGGTGCAGTCCGTTTATTTATTTGAGCATTGATTTGTGCTGAATTGAATTAATTGTGAATTTTAGGATTTTATTTTTACGTTGTTCAATTTCAATAATTGATTGGAAATGACAGATCATGAGTCTACAGCACCATTGATATTTTAATAGGCTATATAAAGTGGTGCAAAAGAAAATTGTATGACGTGACTCAGTGACCAAATAGGTCGCCTTGGCGTATAGGTCGCCTTAGAGAATGCACGTGAATCATTGAGTATATACATCACCTGGATAGCATGTGTTTCGGTGATTAAGTACATCGCCTTAGCGTATAAGTCGCCTTAGAGAATGCACGGGGTTTGGTGATTAGATACGTCACTTTTGAAAATGCACATGGTTCGGTGATTAAGTATATCGCCTTGGCATATAAGTCACCTTAGAGAATGCACGTGGCTTGGCGACTAGGTATACTATCTTATAAAATGAATAGTATGAATTAAAATGACCAGGAAATGGTCTGATTAACATGTAATCGATTAGGTTGATTAATCAATGATGCAATCTAATTTGGTGATGTGATGTGGTTCATGTATGTTTGATATATACTAACTTGCAGGAATGGAATTGAGGCAAAGGTAAGTCTTTTGACTCATGTTGTGCTTAGGCAGCCCTAGAGTGTATTTGCATTCTAATCGAGTCTTTGGGGGGTAGAACTCGCTAAGACGTAGTCTCATCTCGGTTGTGGGATAATATTTTAGATCCCTAGATGGCCGCACCTCTACCTCCTCGTCCTCCTATGTATTTCGGTATACTCGAGGAAGTCATTGAGATAGAAACCCACTTTCCGATTCACCCTCACCCTAAAGGACTAGAGTACGTTTTGGTTTAGTCGACCGTCTGGGTTAATGTGGGTAAAGACGCCCTGAGGCCCCACCAGTACTTGTCGTGGTATTGTGAGTATCATGATGGGTGAAGGGAGGGTCCCATGCTAGAAAGTGATGTACCTATGTTCATCCTTGAGGAAGCATTCGGGAAGGGGATGACTGGTCATAAGGATGGGTTAGTGGTGGATGCACAAGACCCTAAACTCATGAGTGATCACGACTCTCTAGAACCGTCAGTAGTAGACTCCAGCTAGAGCATGCCAAAAGAAGAAGTCGACTAAGAGGAGGCGTACCCCAAAAAGAACTGGGAGGAGGAACCTAAAGAGGAGGAATTTGAAGATGAGGAACCAGAGGAGGATTACATGTTGGATGACCCTGATGAGGAGCCACATGAAGAAGGTTCGAAAGAAGAGGATGATCCAGAGGAGGATCCTAAGTATGACCTAGATGAGGACTAAGACCCCTCCTGTTCGCAATCCTAGGTCGAGAACTAACATGTGGTGGTTCAGCCTTTATCAAATAATATTGTAATATATAATATGTAGTTTGCCTTGTATAAAAGTGTGGTTATGGTTTTCAAATGTGAAAAATATGGCTCTACTTTTCTATCCCAATTGTTTTATTATCTGTGGATTTATTTATATGCTTCCGCATGCGTATTAAAATAAAAGGATCGGCGATACGTCCTGAGATGTCGCTATTAATTGACCAAGAGAGTGATGGGCATGCGTTCGAGTATTGGGGTGTGACAAAAAATCTCTCGGAAATAAAATTTCTACTCTTCGTTACTACCGCTCGTCTTAATAAATTTGTCTGGTTAGATTAATTTAGAATGATTAACATGAAATCATATCCGACATGGAGGAATAAGCAGTCAACATTTACATACTTCTGTGCACGAGTGGAGCATGTGTATGCCTTGTAAGTGGCTAGTGTGTTAATATGTGCACACGACGTGTGCACGTGCACGAAAATCTATTCGTTACAAGACATTTAAATGGGGAAAAACTAATAAATTCATAATTACCTTAAAAGTTAGAATTTAACTTGATGTGATTTGAAAATTGCATTTTCGCTAGCAAATTAAATTTACTAATATCAAATAGTGGGTCAGGCATAAATTATCTATTTGTGACTTTCGCAGTTTTGTGACTAGGAAGAATGTCTTAGGGATGCAATCATTGTCGAGAATGACTCGTGAGAATATCTCAGACATTCGTCTTCTCAATTATGTAGTAATTTAAGTCTCAAAAGGCTATGTTATTTTTCTTTTAAAAAGAAAATTGTATTAATTACTCAAATAGACATATAAGAAGTGCATATTTTTTGTGATACAACAAATTAAAACAGAGCAAGAATAATGAAAAGTAAAGCCAAATCTAGAAAATAAGAAGGATCAACTGAGAACCGACAAAGTTAAACATACTCTTATTCCACAAAAATAGATCTATCAAGCAAAATAATTGGCAGCTAATCACAAGACCTCGTTTTTGTTAGCAATAAACGCAAGTCGGAAATTCTTTCTCTAATTATTATAATGTTATCAATTGGTGGTGCGCATCTAAATTTGGCTTCCCCTGCACCGTCGCCCGTATGGAATGTCTCCCTCTCTCTTCTCCGTCTGTGTTAACATTACATAGGTCAAACCTTTTCTACGTTGAAATAATTGCACCCGTTGCAATTGGGACCCAATTGGATTTCGGAAAATGCTCCTGTGGGGCTTTAAAAGTTGAAGACCTTTCTTTTCGTAAGTGGTGAGCACTGAATCTAGATTCTGTCCACTATATTGAGCATATCAAAAATAGCATTGTTTGCTATGTGCTCCTTTAAACCGTTCTTTTTTTCTTTTTCTTTTTTTTAATGCTAACCATGGGCATGATTTCACCCATTTTGTCTAAGGGTGTGTTTGGGAGTGGCATTTGGAAGCCACTTTGAACCCCAAAAGCTCCTTGGGCTAATTGTTGGGTGTTTGGTAAAAATTCTCAAGCCCCATTTGGGGAATGTCAAGCATTCTCAAGGCTAAAAGCCCAAGGCAGGTGGGGGGCTGCCTTTGGCTTTCAGCCTTCTCGGCATGCTGAGAGGTGAACTTAAAATAAAAAAATTTCTTCCCAAATTGTCTTCGTTGATTTTTCGTTTTTCCCTTTTTACCCTAATTGTTCATCATCTTCTTCTTTCTTCTTCATGAGCGGTTGCCGACGAAGGGCACGTAGTTGCTGGCAACCGTTGCGCCCACCATGCTGACCCGCCGTGCCATGACCTTTGCCGCCACCGCGCGACCCTTCGGCGAGGGTCGCGTGACCCCGCTCGAGAGGTCGCCGCGGAGGTCGCGATCGCGACCCATTTGGTTGCAGATATAGTCGCCGGTCGCGATCTTCGCGCTGGGACCAGATGGGTTGCTGAGCGCGACCTTTAGGCGACCTTCGCGAAGGTCGCGACGCAGATTTGGTAGCGACCAGATCTGCATTGCCGGCCGTGCTTCAGGCGACCTCTGCGGAGGTCGCGACCCATCTGGTCGCGACCTTCATGCTGCGACTAGATGGGTCGCCGACTGCGACCTTCGTGGAGGTCGCGATGTAGATCTGGTAGCTACCAGATCTGCGTCACCAGCCATGCTTCAGGCAACCTCCTCGGAGGTTGAGACCTTTGCGTGACCCATCTGGTCACAGATCTGGTCGCGACCAAATGTGGTCGACAGCCTTCAACCTCCACGCGCGACCAAATGGGTTGCCAGTGACCTCTGCGGTGTGGTAGGTCGCGCGACAGCGCGGCGAGGGTCGCCGCAACCCTCGCCGAATCGCCTACCCTTGGCTGGTGGTGACCGGTGAAGCCGTTGGCCGGCGGTAACCGGCGAACCCTTGGTCGGCCAACGTTCCTTTTTTTTTTTTTTAATAATAAAAAGCCTTTTGCATTTTTAATTCATCCAAACACTATTTTGCACAAAGATATTTCACAATGCACTTTCACAAGTAAATTTACCAAACACACTTTGCATTTTGAAAAACACCCTTAACTCAAAGACCTTTACATTTTCTCAAGAACTTTTCCCCAAAGTCTTCCCAAACGCACCCTAAGAAACAAAGATGGACCGACCATTCCTTTGGCGATCTGGTGATTACCAAATCGAGCATAGACAATTCGTCATTTTGGAGGTCCTCCCAGATCAAACCACCAAAGATAATTAATCCATGTACAACTAGCAATCTCATTGAATTAATGTTCCACATCCTCATCAAATATTAGATTACTTATGAAAAGCCTAACGTCCTAAATAAGTGTGAACTTTGCATTTGTGGGACTTTGTGAAATTGTTCTAAAAACTTAAATTATTATTTTATTCCAACAGCATCTTCCAGGTTAAATAGCTTGAACTTTAATATTGAGATATCAAATCTCACGTTTTTGTACCAAAAGTACCCTTGCATGGCTGGGCAATCCCACAGGAGGGGCAGCCGACCCTTGCTTGTTCGTGTCATTATCATGAAAATTTTCTTTAAATTTTATTGTAACACAATATGAAACTAAGAAATGGTTAAGGAAAAGGGGAAAAAATAATTGATGTGGAGCAAACTGTTTAAACATGACTTGAGATATGTTCAAAAAAAAAAAAAAAAAACATGACTTGAGATAGAACACACTACTTTGTACTGTGGGCTGATTATATAAAACCAACCATGTAAACGTGTCATTATCAAGATTAAACGGGTCTTTAGAGTTCGGTGCATGCTCTATTGCTCCCTCTAAATTTACCTCTAGATTAAACAGGCAATATCATCCATGTCTGTCGCACGCTACCTATTTCGTGGGGAGATGCCTGCACTGGGAAACACGGGCACGTGGGATTCCACAGCCATTGGAGAGCAACTTGCGATCAAGATTGTAACCTGTAAGGACCAACCTCTGAGCCTGTGGGATTCGTACCGGATAACGTCTCATATATCTATCAAAGCCAAAACGAAAAAGAAAACTTAACTGGTGTGGGATTGCTCTGAGACAGACGTCCATGTCATGCCGACTCCCTTGAACGTGAGAGTTGCTGTTGCTTCAGCCACAATAAGAAATGTCAAGTTGCATGGGACATGCAAATTTTTCTACAACAAGCTCTCATGCCGACTATGGCAAGCAGAGAATATACTCTCTTCCACCTACAGTCCCCTCCAACGTCCACCCAAGAGAGAATTTTTGGGAACATAATCATGGCACTTCGCTGGATATTCGCGTGTCGTCGTTAGCTTGTAGTGCTAGGTATCAATGGTGGACCGAGAATCTTGAGTTGGAGAGCAAGATGAAAAATTTTAATTTGGAAATAAGGAAAAGAAGAAGAAGGTAATTTCCAATAAAATTATTGTACCATTGGCAAAACTTGAATTGGTAGCCCGCCCTCCTTTTTATGGCAACCCTTAGTAAATCTTTTAGCAAAAACTTTGGTATTCTGGCATCATGCCATCCGCACGCATGATGGGACTGAAACTCAAGCTACAGTGTAGTTTTTGTTCTAGTTTAAGTTTTACTGTTAAATTGCTAAATTGAATAACACTTGATAGTTACTTACCTTTTCAATGTATATTTGTCATAAATACACCGGTTTAGGGTTTTTGGCAGTCAAACAAATTAGTGTGGGATAAATTTGTCATAAGTATACTAGTTTGGGTTTTTTTGTGGTTGTTTGGAGTAAATTTATCACACATGTATCGGTTTTGGATTTTTCAGGTTATTAACCATCTTTCTAATTTACCAAGTTCTCTTACCTCTAATAAAAGATTCTCCTTTTTTTTTTATGAACTTTTATTCTCATTTCTTTCCTACTTCTAGAATTTAGAAAGAATCGATCAAAGATGAACTGATGATCTGTGGTACCAGGTCACAAGCTTGAGGCAGTGAGAACTTTTATTCACTTGATCATGCTGTACAAGCTTAGACTAGAAACATACAAAAAAATCATTTGAAAGTATAATATTGAAAAAAGTTACATCCAATGATGCAGCAAACTTCCCTTCGGAATTTAATGGAGAAGAATGGAAAGAATAAAAGAAGTCCATAGAATGCCTATACACAAAAACAATCAAAGAATGGATGACGTGTCCCCTAAGAATCTTCAAGACTGTAGAAATATTCCACGACTAGCATCGTTTCAAATTCGTGGAATTATGTCCATGCGGCGACCTCGCATGACGAAGTTGTCTCTCATTTGAAAGGAGCTTGGCGAACCTGAAACCAAATTGGATAATCGCACTTAAGTAACTCGACCGGACAATTAAGGGGTACATGATAACCAAAATTTCTATTCAAAAAATAATTTTTCTATTCCAGGTCTGTTTCTGGAATAAAAACATGTTTGATAAACCTACTCAGTTTTCTATTTCTAGAAATCTATTCCAGAAATTGATTTGGAAGAGAAATCGAAATAGAAATTTTCTACTTCGATTTCGGAAGAGAAATCGAAATAATTTCTCCCACTAAACCCTAATTTCGGTGAATCCTCCCTCATCTCCTCTACTTCTCTGCCTTCTCCTCCTCATCCGCCTCTCCTCATTTTATTATAAATAAAAATAAATAAAACTAAATATATTCATTTTATTAATTTTAAAAATAAAAATAAATTTATTAAAAATATATTAAAAATAAATAAATTATTTTTATTTATCATTTTATTTTAAGTTTATTAAAAATAAATTTATTAAATTCATTAAAAATAATATATTAAATTCATTAAAAATAATTTATTTATGATAAATAAAAATAATTTATTTTTATTTGCCTTGAGTGTTCGCCAAATAAATTTATTTTTATCTTTTATTTTTATTCGGTTTAAAATAAATTTATTTTTAAGGATATTCTTATTTTAAAATAAAATGATATTTTTATTTTATTTTTATGATTTTATTTTATTCTTTTTTTCTGTTACTAAATCATTTTTATTTTTTATATTAAAGGTCGTCAGTCGTCGCCGCCGCCGTCCAAAAGGAAGAAATTTTGTATCGTTATCAAACGAATTTCTATTTTTAGAGTAGAAATTTTGTGTCATTATCAAACGGTTATTTTTACTTAGAAACTCTTCTAGAAATAGAAATAGAAAAATCTATTTTTATTCCAGAAACTATTTCTGGAACAGAATTGTTGTCATGCTCATCCTAATAAACCGTAAACCTTTAAATACATGAAAGGATTTGATTTCATTGTTCTAATAGTTCAATACCTTCTAAGAGCCTCTTCATTAGTCTCCAGTTTACACGCATCGTATTGACCCGTCTCCAAATCCACCTTTGAAACCGGCTTCTTCAATAGTTCTTCAATTGACGCGTTGTTTAGATTTTTCTTTGTAGCGATATTGACAGATACCATTGAACCGCTTAATGTGTCGTCCTGTGAGTTTCATGTACAAGAATAAATATACAGTGTATCGCCTACAGCTAGGAAATCCTCAATGAGGACATCAAGGTCAATGTTTTGCAAGTGAAATTCGAGAATCTTAATTCTATTATACCTGGATTCGGAGGTAGTTGGCTTCAAGGTGTAATGCCTGGAAGACCGCAGAGAGGTGGAAATCGACCATATCGGATATCGACCATATCGGCGCTCGCTTGCATGAACACATCAACCAACGGGCTCCCACCATTGCTACTTAACCAACCCAGCACTCCCCATTTGGCAATGATGGTTTTATTAGTGATCGGCCTAAGGCCCGTCCGCTCATGTTGGGCCAAAAAATCCAGCCCACAGAATCAGGACCCGTGGATGGAGGGACGTATAAAGGGAGGAGAGAGAGGGAGAACACACCTTTTGGAAATTAGAACATACGTACGTCTCCCTCTCTCTCAAACGCTCTCTCTCTCTCTAAAATAGAAGAAACAATAAGCACAAGGCAACTTTCTTCTCCCCTTCCAAGCGAATTGTCGTCATCGGATCGAACAGGGCCAAATTCTCTTCCTCTTATCGGCATCAGTGTCTAATCTGTGGCTAACAAGGTACGCTCGAATCCATGGTGTGCTTTAGGATCGGTGATACGTGATTTTCCCGGGCTTGTCTTCCGCATTCGTTTTAGAGGTTTGATTTAGTGTCGAATCCATTTTTCGAGGATCCGTTATTCCCAACATTGGTATCAAAGCCAGGTTCACGTTTTCCCGACCCTTTTCATGTTTTTTGATTGATTTTTTGCGAAAGTAATCGACTGGTACGGATCGGGGCAAGAAATCCCGACACTTGAGCGCTGTTCGTCCATTTTTTCGAGTTTCTGTAAGTCGAAATTGATTTCTGAAGGCATAGGGTGAAAGCGCTCGTCGAGACGAATATGGTGATATGTCGAACGCCATTGGGAGACGCCGCACGTGCCCACACGCGCGGCCAGAAGCCGTAGTGCGTGGGCGCGACGCGCCCGAAGCGCTGGCATCGGCCAGCGCGTGCGCCACATGCGTCGGTCGGCGAACCGGCACGAACCGGTCGGCGAACCGACGCGTGCTGACATCATCGTGACGTCACGGTAACCACTGGGATGACGTCCTCGATGACGTCAGCGACGACGACGGTTAGCCGGGCGTTCACCGGACG
The DNA here is from genome assembly GCA_014182575.1 of Eucalyptus decipiens. NCBI lineage: Eukaryota > Viridiplantae > Streptophyta > Magnoliopsida > Myrtales > Myrtaceae > Eucalyptus > Eucalyptus decipiens. The sequence goes on along the minus strand of CM024614.1, from coordinate 896,742 downwards.
GCGACCCGACCGGCAACCCAACCCGACCCGACTGGCGGATGCCTGGCACCCGTGCGGCACGTGCCGGCTGACGTCTACATGACGTCAGCCCGCGCACGCGCGCGGCACGTGCGGTTGGTTCGTCCAACCCGGTCCGGCGACCGGCGACCCGACCGACGACCGTTGACCGTTGACCAAAAAAAAAAGGGGGGGGGAGAAGAATGTGTTTTTTTTTTTCAATTAAGTTTATGTGGATTATATGTGATCCCTTATTTGTTCTGAATTTGTTGCAGGAACAATGCCTCCCTTGAGGTTGCGCACACCTATTCGCGCAATTACCGATGAACAAAAGGAAATGCTGTCTAAGTTGATAGCTGAGCTGACTGATCATCGATGGAAGAGTGGTGACTTAATTGATCACGTCCTTGAAGTCAACGGGAAAATTCAAAAGGTCATATTGAATGGTCGTCCTATGCCACAGTCAAAGATGGTGCGATTTTTCATAAATACTCTTCCACCTGAATGGCAAGAAGTGTTGAATCGCATATGGGATGTCAACGGAGCTGCTTCATATAAGAAAATTGTGATGGATTTTGTAAATGAATATTACTGGATTGTTACAAGGGAAAAGATCATGAAATTGAACAAAAGAGGATCTTTCCCAGTTCGTGTGCTGACTTGGTGTTAGATGTATTGGTTAATCTTTGTTAAGTGTGCTTTGTGGACATCTTATGTAATGTTTGCTACCTGATTGTTGTTGATGTAGCAACCTATATGTTAGTTGTATTATGTGAAAGCATTATTGTTTTATTAGATGTCAATTATCTGTTGCTTTCTGTTATTGCTGGTTGTTGTGAGTAGTTAGCTGTGGATAGTTATAGAAGTTTTTGTAACTTCATAGAATTTCTTTTGCATAAGACAATTATATTAATGATAGTTTTAAGTTAGGATTTTTTAAGGATGATTGGAAACGTAGTGACCTTTTGATTCTAAAACCTTACTTGAAATTGTTCTTTAATATGATGGGTCTGTGCAAAATGGATGCATAAATGATAGGCATTAATAATTCGTGCATATTTGTCTAATGTGTTCAGATCAATGGCTTCAGCCACAAAGAGCATAGTTGCCGAGCTGAACAAAGGAGAAAAGCTCAATGGTGACAACTATGAAATTTGGCAAATGAAAATCCAGTATGTGCTAGAAGAGCAAGAAGCACTTGAGACTCTTAACCTGACCATGGTAGAACCTGAAAAAGGAAGCCCTGCACAGCACAAGAGAGACAAGGAAGCTTTTGCTGCATGGAAAAGAAAGAACTCTCTTGCTCGCATCACGTTGTTGAGCAGCATGGAAAATGACATCATGCGAGAGTTTAGGCGTTTTGACAATGCCAAAGAAATGTGGGAAGCATTGGCGGCAAGATTTAGTCATACTTCGGTTACTAGATTGAGGCAGCTCATTATTAGGTTTGACTCTTATAAGAAGCCTCATGGTCAGACCATGAAGCAACATCTTAAAAAGATGTCAAACATGATAAATGAGCTGAAAGATGCTGGCCATGTCCTGATAGATGAGCAGCAAGTGCAAGCAGTGATTCGTTCCTTACCTCAGAGTTTGGAGCATATGAAGGTGCACCTGACCCATAATGAAAATATCAAAACCTTCGAGGATGCAATGCGTCATCTTGAGCTGGAAGAGGACCGCCTCTTGGCGGCTAAGTCGGATGCTGAACTCTATCATGCTAGTTCTAGCTCAAATTGAGCTTCGAGCTCCAAGCGCAAGCGCCCTAACTGGTTTGATAAAAGGAAAGGCAAGGAAGAAGGTCCTTCAGGGAAGAAACCTAAGTTTAACCAACATGAAAGAAGAAAGCGTCCTTGCATGAAGAAGCTTGCAAGGGTGAAATGCTACAACTATGACAAGAAGAGTCACTATGCTCGCGACCGTCATGAGCCAAAGAAGGTATGCACCCATTGTACTTTTCAAAACTTTGCTTTTGTGTCGAGTTCTATGTTCTTAACTAAGTCTAATCCTTTGTGGACTGTGGATTCAGGAGCGACAGACCATGTAGCAAAGGATAGAGGATCCTTCGTGGAATTCCAACGAGTACCAACTGGAACTAAGTGGATCTATGTGGGAAACAACTCCAGAGCTAAAGTGAAAGGAATTGGCACATGCCAACTGAATATGCGTGGTGGACGCACTTTGTTCCTACATAATGTGTTGTATGCTTCGGAGATTCGTCGAAATTTAGTGTCCGTTTTAGTATTGGTTAAATTAGGTTTTAATATGAACTTCTATAATAGAGGTGTGGATTTGCTTTTGAATACAAATTACTATGGTTGTGGTTATTTTCTGAATGGTTTCATTGTATTAGATATTGATTATGTTAATGCAAATGTTTGTTATTCCCTTCTCACGTCTCCTAATACATATGATAATGATGTGAATGTGTGGCATGCTAGACTTGGTCACATTGGCCAACATCGTATGAATAGACTAGCCAAAGAGGGCTTGTTGGGCAACATTGAAAAAGTCGATTTGCCCATATGTAAGCATTGCCTAGAAGGAAAAACGATAAGGAAACCATTTGGAAAAGGTAAAAGAGCTTAATTTCCTCTGCATTTAATCCATTATGATGTCTATGATCCAATGAATGTGAGAGGAAGGCATGGGGCTGTTTATTTCATCACATGTATAGATGATTATACTCGATTTGGATATGTCTATTTGATTTCTCATAAATCTGAAGTAATAAGTTGTTTCAAAAGGTTTGTGAACCTGGTAGAGAATCAATTAGACAATAAAATAAAAGCATTGAGATCTGATCGAGGACGAGAATATTTATCTGATGAGTTCAGAAAATTATGTGATGAAAAAGGAATAGAAAGACACTTGTCTATTCCATATACTCCTCAAGAAAATGGTGTTGTGGAGAGAAGAAACATAACCATACTGGAAATGGTTAGGTCCATGATGGCGCATGCTAACTTACTTATCACTTTTTGGAGTGATGCGTTGTTAACTGATGCCTATATACTTAACCGGGTGTCTTCCAAATCAATTACTTCCACTCTATATGAGTTATAGACAGGTAGAAAATCGGACTTAAGTTTTCTTAAGCCATGGGGTTGTGCTGCCTATACACATGAGTCATCTCACAAGTTTGGGAAATTGGGTCCTAGAGGAAAGAAGAGTATTTTCATAAGATACTCAAAACACTCAAAAGGGTATGTGTTCATAGGTGAGCAGGAAAGTGAGAGTATAACTGAATTTGAATCACGAGATGTCACATTCTTGGAGAATGAATTTCCTAAGAAGGGCGAAATAGGGGAAGATCACTCCATATTTGAAACCTTAGATCAAGATAATGATATTAATGGAGTTCGTCCAAGTGTGAGTAATATGAGAAGTGATGAATTGAATTCAACTTATTCTCAATTGCAATCACATGATGAGACGACATCATCATTATCTCATCCAAGTGGGAGCATAATGGGGAATGATGTGCAAAGTGTACAATATGCCATACGGCGAACAAGTCGCCAAAGTATTCCCCGTCGAGTTTTTGACATTGAAGGGGAAAATTTTATGGTTGCTCCACAAGATGAGGATGAGCCAAGAAATATTAATGAGGTTCTGAATTGCCATAGTAAGGAAAAATGGATTCATGCAATGGAAGAGGAAATTGAGTCAATGAAATCAAACCAAGTCTGGGAACTGGTTGATCTTCCAAAAGGACACAGAGCTATTGGGAACAAGTGGATTCTCAAAATAAAGCGAAAGGCTGATGGCTTGATAGAAAGGCATAAGGCTCGCCTTGTGGCGAAGGGGTATAATCAACAGGAAGGAATTGATTATGAAGATATATTTTCTCATGTAGTGAGATTTACCTCGATTCATATTATTCTGGCAATAGTAGCAAGTATGGATCTTGAGTTACATCAAATGGATGTAAAGACTGCTTTCCTCAATGGAGAATTAGAGGAAGAAATATATATGGAACAACCTGCTGGTTTCATAGTGAAAGGCCAAGAAGAAAAGGTATGTCGACTTTTGAGATTGATATACGGCCTTAAGCAGTCATCGAGACAATGGTATATACGTTTTCATAATGCCATAATGGCATATGATTTTACAATGATTGATGAGGATCATTGTGTATATATCAAAAGATCCAATGATCAATTTGTGATCATATCATTATATGTTAATGATATACTGATTGCCGGAAGCAATATGGAGTTTGTTAACACTGTTAAGAGTTGGTTGTCTTCCAACTTTGAGATGAAGGATATGGGTGAGACTGCATACATTCTTAGAGTTAAGATTTCAAGAGATCGTTCGAAGAGATCATTGTCTCTTTCGCAAGAAACCTATATAAATAAGGTTCTTGAACGATTTCGTATGCAAGATTGTAAACCCATAGACACTCCTATTGCAAAGGGTGAAGGATTGAGCCATAGACTGTGTCCAAGGACTCCACAAGAGAATGAACAAATGAAATACGTTCCTTATGCTGGTGCTATTGGGAGCTTGATGTACGCTATGATGTGTACAAGACCCGACATATGTTTTGCAGTTAGAATAGTGAGTAAATACCAATCCAACCCAGGTCCAGCACATTGGAAAGCCGTTAGGAGAATACTGAGGTATCTGAAGGGAACTACTGATTACAAGTTGAATTTCCAAGGAAAGGATCTGCGACTTGAAGGCTATTCAGATGCTGATTGGGGAGGAGATTTAGATGAAAAAAAATCTACCTTAGGATTTGCTTTCTTACTGAACAATGGTGCCATATCATGGAGTAGTAAGAAGCAAACGTGTATAACCTTATCCATGATGGAAGCTGAGTTCGTGGCGTTATCAGCAGCGATACAAGAAGGAGTTTGGCTTAAGAGATTTTTGGATCATTTAGGTGTTATCAAGAAAGTTGCAAATCCATTATTGGTTAACTGTGATAGCCAAGCAGCTATAGCGTACACCAAAGCTCCAAATATATCATGGCAAGACCAAAGATATAGATACCAAGTATAACTTTGTCAAGGATATGGTTGCACGAAAGGATGTGAACTTACAGTACATATCTACGCAAAGAATGGTAGCAGATCCTATGACAAAGCCAATACCTAGAGATGTGTTTTGTGGTCATGTAAAATCTCTAGGATTGCATAGAGTCTGATGTACTGGATTGTAATTTCCCTGAGTTGTTCACATTTATGAACTAGTGTTGTTTCATTATTAACGCTTATGAATCTTTGTATGATCTTTATGCATCATAATGCTCAGTGCATTGCTTTAAGTTGAGAATGTATGTCGGACAGATATAAAATTAGCCCACTCACACTGGTAATCGCCTCTATTTACTGTGTGATAAATAGGGATGAGACTGTTTTTACGCTTATTATCTAGATGATAATCGAGAGCTCAAGCTTAAAATACGTATGTTGCCTTAACTAAGTGTTAAGATGATGACATAATACTTACTATGTCCGAAAGTAAAATAACCCACATATTTTACTTTATTTGTCTATGATGCCAGATGTGAGTTCTGATGAATTTTGTGAATGAGTAGATACATAAACTCAAGTTAGACATTGGGTATGTTTGACTTATCATCTGTACGGTATTGAAGGTGTAGACATACGCTCCATGGGAAATGAGTTAATACCGTATTACGTATTTCATACTACGAATGCATGATACGACCAATAAGAGTGGCAAAAAGTTTGATCTCAACTTTTATGACATGTGAGACTCTTGAGGAAAAGAGTTCCTCAATTTTAGTGCCCTCATGACTTTTACTTATTCTCAAGATTTCTATTTAGTGTTTGCTATCTTAGGATGTTGCCAATGGTCATGAGTTGATTCGATCTAATGGGACATTTCTAGAAAAGCAAGCTGAACTAAAATTGAAAGTTTGAAGGAAAGAGGAAGATTGATTTTGGAGAATCACATTATAGTTTTGTATTCACTGGTCGACCAATTATGACTGTCTTTGGGATAATCATAGTTATGAATGCAATATATATATCATTGTTTAAAAGAGATCAAGATAGATATAAATGTGATCGATCGATCTAGGGTACTGCATACTAAATCTACTCAGAGTAAGATGCCCATTTTGAGCTGCTATATATTCCTAACAGATGTATAGCAATGGGCTCTCAAAGTATGCTGGTCGCACGGATTATTCACCGGTATGAATATTGAAAAGAGGTAAAGAGAATCCTGTTCAACCCACCATGTGTGAGTGGGAGATGATGGTTTTATTAGTGATGGGCTTAAGGCTCGTCTGCCCATGTTGGGCCTAAAAACCCGGCCCACAGAATTAGGGCCCGTGGATGGAGGGACGTATAAAAGGGAGGAGAGAGAGGGAGAACACACATTTTGGAAATTAGAATGTACGTACGTCTCCCTCCCTCTCAAACACACTCTCTCTCTCAAATAGAAGAAACAGTAAGCACAAGGCAACTTTCTTCTCCCCTTCCAAGCGAATTGTCGTCATCGGATCGAACATGGCCAAATTCTCTTCCTCTTATCGGTATCGGTGTCTAATTTGTGGCTAACAAGGTACGCTCGAATCCGTGGTGTGCTTTAGGATCGGTGATATGTGATTTTCCCGGGCTTGTCTTCCGCATTCGTTTTAGGGGTTTGATTTAGTGTCGAATCCATTTTTCGGGGATCCGTTATTCCCAACAGGCAGCTTCCCTTGCGTCGTACTTCCCTTCGACTTTTTGCGATCCTGTCCCGAGTGATATGACCAGAAATCTTCTGTAATCCATCGGCTTTATGGGGAAGAAATCCGACCTTCCTCCTATGATCTCCTTCGTCACTTCCCCCATTGCAACCAAGGTTTATTTTGAGCAACGTCAAATTAGTGATTTAATACTATGTGTCGTCAAGTCACGATCCACATTAAACAACAATAGGGAAAATTAGCTTTGCATACCGGGTTGTTCGCAGCTACGCCGCCATCTATGAGGTTGAATTCTCTGATTTTTCCCGTGGAGTCCTGGGTCTCAAAGTAATGAGCTGGGAGATAAGTTGGTGCTGCTGAGGTTGAGATTCATATGTCCGAGAGCAAGGCGTTTATGCTTGGCTTTCTCTTTACCTGCTTATTTATCCAGAATTAAAAAAGCATATCTATTTAATTACTTTTCTACATGTAACACGCAAGAAACAATATTTAAAAAAAGCGAATTATATTTCAGGGACAAGAAAGATGAACCTCGTAGCTAGAAAAGATGGTTGGCTGAAGACTCTTGATGTCGAATGTTGGGATCACAACATTTGTTAATGTTTGGTGCAATCTTCTGTTTTCGAGTTTCTCTTTGACAAGCTTATGAAGGTATTTTCCATCATATTTTGGTCCCGTCACAGCTTTGATCATCTTCGTAGCAGGAGCAAACGGGCAACTGTGTAGTTTCGAAAAAGATAGAAGTTATGTAAGAAGAGTTATTACCATAGACAAACAATCATTCATAAATGCAACACCTAATATGGCCTTGATAATTTTGAATCAGCCAGCTGAGCTAACCTGTCTTGAGGGAAGATTTTTGGGCAGTTATCGAGGTAGAAATCCTTAATATCTTTTGCGGCGAATAAGGGGCGGTTGTTCTCGTCAGGGCTAGTTAACATGGCGGTGACTAGACCTCCGGTGCTTGTTCCAGCAATAACATCAAAATAATCTGCGATCCTTGCATCTTCACCTTATAGTTTCTGCACAGTCCACAAAGATATATATGTTCTCTAATTAGGAATCACGGGTTGCATGGGGCACGCATGCGTAAAAAAAGTGAGCTTTGTTCAAGTACAAACCTGAAGCTCAGACTCTAAGAAAGCGAGAATGGTTCCCGGAATCAGCCCTCTTATCCCTCCACCATCGCTACTAAGAATAGTTATGAGATTTCCGTAAGTCGGAGGTTGAAGTAGCAAACTCATTGCCCTTTCCATGGATGTCTTTGCTAACTAAACGGACACCTTATTCTGCAATAAGTAGAGAAGAAATGGATACCAGCGGACCAAAATTCAGACAAAGTATGTGCTTTTCTTATTTTCTAGAGTGAGAAATAGAGAGAGGGCTTTGAGGAAACTATTGACTTGCAAATGTGCTTGTATTGTGGAGAAGTTGGAAATGAGATAGTTCCGTGATGGCCTTAGTCTGTATAAGAGGCACGTATTTATAGGCTATGTTTCGTCAAAATTGACCGAAAATGGAACGTACGATCTTGCTTGGAATCGTCATAGGTTGGACCGATTCAAAGAAAATCATTGAAAAGTACAATTTCAAAGCTGATGCAAAACATTAATTGCTTGAGGTTGAGTGGCCTTTCTAGTCACCATGCGGAGTGAAGAATAGTTGTTGAGATTTTCAACATTCGGAAGACTTTTAGGTTTGAAAATTCAAAGAAAGGCTTGATGGGGCCACAGTTAGGGAGCAAGAATCTTTATTCGTGATGAAGATATAGTATACATGTAAGAATTTAGATCCAGATACGTCACTTTTGAATGGTTTATTCTGATATATATAATGGCTTATTTCCAATTCATATCTTCTGCAATAAATCAAATCAACCATCTTTGCTTGATATATACGATGATGAACCTTATTTGAAAATATAACGCGTTGGCAGTGGCTCAAGAATTTCAAATTGGAAATATCTTTCTAGTAATTTGGAATTGCTCTTGATGAAACTAGCAATGTAAACAATGTTATGCCCAGCAGATGGAGATATGTTACGGTAAATTGAGAGATGTATAGGCGAGGAAAGGAGCACACTAGGATTTAAAATGGCCATTAGAATGATGAGTTAACTAAGATGATTATTTTCTTTCATCTCTCACATACATTGGGTTTTATCTAAATCTAAATTGATTAAAATAGAAAAAGAGATCGCATGGTTATTTCTTTGGACAAACCCATCTACTTATTCTGTCAGAATGAGTGGCGAATGTTTAAGTTTTGACGAAAAAAGAACGGCTAGGTTCTGAGTGGTAACTACTCCAAGGCAAATCGGTTGACTAGTTCCAATTTAGGGTTTCACACGTGAAGGAAATAGTAATTAATGCAAGTGTAATTTTTAGGCTCCTTCCTCTTGGGGTTATATTCGATTAACACATCGAAACCCTGGCTTTAAATCAAGCAGTTTTTGCTCCTGCTTTGGACCGGTGAAGCGAACCTCGTTTCTCATCCGCGTGTCTTCGCATGCTTTCAAAGTTAATAATTAATACGAGGTTTGAATCACGTGTGAAGCTGTGCTTCTGGGTCGTTTTTCCCCCTGACTTCATGGGAGAATTGTTAGGCAGAACCGATATAGATGCGAGATGACAGGTCATCCTGTCAGAGAATAACTTATTCATCTCCAATCAAGCAACAAGAGGGTCGATGGTGGAGGCTTTTGGTTATTCAAAGATGGCCGAAAGTTCAATGGTAATTAAATGTTATGGATAAAAAAGCAATGAAAGCGATTAATGTCCTTTGATGAGACTTCCTTCCCGTTAGCTATAGGTAACATGAAAATTAAAAAAAAAAAAAAAGATATATGAGTTTGATTTTAAATATTGAAAACCAAGTTGTATTCCATCTTCAGTAAGTATGCATAGGCTAACAATCAAATTTCAAATCACCGCCCGTAGCAGTGCAATTGGCTCGGGCTCTCTCCCCCTCACAAAGGAGAGAAGTTCGAATTCCAGAAGCGTCGGCTTCCTTGGATTACCAAAAAAAAAGATTAAATTTCAAGAATTTGTGCGTTTGACATTGTTTCTACTAAAAAGACACAAGTTCCCATTCAATTTTTCTGCCAAGATCGGCTCATCGCACCACATTCCTCATATATTATCTCTGCAACTTTTATTCATCTTCATTGTACCTAATATAGGTTTCCCTTGGAATTCCTCATTGCTCGACACACACATTTATAGAATTGTGAATGATCTAACCTAACACTGCAGTATGTTAATCATTGATAGTTGCGATGAAAAATGAGTAATCTTGACAAATCTAAACGAATGATACATTATATCAAAATGAGTAATCTATCTAAAAGATTTTAGATAATACTTTTATGAATAGAAAAATTTACATAAATAACATATGGATTGCCTTATAAGTTGAATACATAATGTCAATGAAAAAAATTACAATTTATTACAAAAAAAATAATATGAAGAAATAAATAACATAATTTAATTCATCTTTAAGGCATACAAGGTAAGATCTAACATCATAATATTAAACGAATGTTTATAGTAATAAATGACAAATGAAATAACTAAAAATATTAATTTTATTTAATATGGAAAATAATTGTTCTAGATGTAACTATTTTGTAATCCACTTAAAATTTAAAGAAATATCACCCTTTTTAAAAAAAATTAAACAAAATGTTTGCATCTATTTCAAAGAAGAAAATCCAAAGGTTTTGATTTTTACAATTTATGGATGAGAAAGCATCTTTTTGATTCGAGACATTTCATTCTTATCTAATTGTTGACACCTAATTTTAGCAAATCTAGGAAAATAAAGAAAATAAAAATTGCATTGGCACCAATAAAAGGAAAAAGATAAAAAAATGTGGCAAATTGATTTGATTGAATTATGCAAGGAAATAGAATTCGATGGATGTCCGGATTTTGTTAAATGCAGAAACAATTTAAAAATCAAATGAATAAGGGGCAAGAATTTCTGTAAAACGGAATAAATCGGAGTAAAATCGAGCTGATTGCGAAATCACGCACTAATTTGCAGCTCTGATTTAATGCGACGGAAGATGGAAACTCGGAAAATGGCATACAAAGTGGCCATTCGGAATGATTATAAAAGAGAAGTCCATTTTTCGTAATCAGGGGGGAAAAGATTCGAAAAAAATTCAGAGCAAAAATTCTGTCGTTTAGGGGGCTTTCTCTTGGTCTTTCGTCGAAAGAAAACAAGAAAAGGGAAGAGTCAAGAGAAGAAAAGAATAAAAAGGAAAAGTCAAGAGTAGTTTTTGCTTCTGCAAGTGAGAGAGAGAGTGTCAGGTGAGAGGAAAAAATAAAAATTGGAGAGAAAGAGAGAAAAAGCCAAAAGGTGAAAAAGAGAAAAGACGTGAGAGCAGGGAGTGCAGTGACAGAGAGAGGCGTGAGTGACGTGAGGTGGGAGAGAGAAAAACAAAAAAAAAAAAAAAAGAAGAAAGACGGGCACTGTGCTTCTTCTTCGTGGATTCCTTCTCCACGAAAGCTGCACGCCGTTCTTCACCTGCAACAACCTGCGCCCTAGCCGACGCCCTTGCCCATCGTTGCACCGAGCCGACGTCTGCAGCTTCACGGCTGCGCCCTCGCCTGCAACCCGACGCCGGAACGCCCGCCGCCCATTGCCACCGGAGCTTCCCCTTCACCTCCGAAGCGCCCGCTCAACCCGCGGCTTGCCCCTCCGCCATCGTCATCCCGCTGGCTCTGCCCCTCGACGTGTAGCACCGCGCCTCAACCCTCGGCGCCGCGCCCACCGTCGGTCCCTGCCTGCGCCTCCACCTCGGCGTCCCCGTAGCCGAAGTCCACCGCACCTGCTGCTCGTCACAACGCCAGCAGCCACGGTGCCTAACGCCGAACCGACCTCCGACGCCGGCCCGCTCCGACGTTGACCAGCCTTCATCCGAAATTGTCCAGCAAGTTCAGTACCTTTGGTACCATTTTCCTTGTGCAGGTCACTTGAGGCTTGAGAAGGGTGAGCTTGGCATGGTTCCTTGCTAGTTTCAATCTTGGAAATAATTCGTCTAAGCTAGGTAAATATTTCTAGATTAAATTAAGTCCAAATTTTAGGTTTCATAGTTAGTGAATTGTTCTGATTTATTTTCATCATTATCACTAGGAAATTTGTCATATTAAGTTATGATAATCAAAAATATTGACCCGCGAGACGTCGGGTCAGATTTTTTATTATTTCGACTTTTTATGGCAAAATTCATTAATTGCTTTGCATCATTGATTCATATCAAAATAATATTTCATTGATTACATGGATGAATTTTTATTTTGGCATGCTATTATTATTTGCTCATCACATATCATGCATCATATTAGGTATTTAGGTCTATACACATTTCACATTTAAAGCAACACATTTTAGTTTTTTTTTTAAGATCCATGTAGAATTAGGATGATTTTCCTTTAATAAAACCAAAAAAACAAAAAATGTTATTTAGGTTATATAGATTTCATAATGTGCATACCACATGTTGCGCTTTAGTTAGTGGGTCATAGATTAATGTTTTAATGTCCCCATCATATAGTTTTTTTTTAATAAAAGGCCTAAGAGTAACATTGCATCATTATGTCGCTTTCTTTAATAAGAATTATTGTCATTTAAAAAAAAAAAAAGAGAAAGAAAGAAAACACAAAAGTCTTTTACTTGGTTAATTAATAGGTTAGTTCATAATTAATCCAATTTCATATCATCATTGTTTAATATAGGTTGCATATGTGCAATAAAAAATCATAAAAAAATCATAAAAGAAAATGCATATAGAATTATCACGGCATTCATCCTATATCATGAAACACATGCATAATTAGGATTATATAAATTAGATTGCATACATATAGTGATAAGTTTAAGTCATACCATATGAATTGCATCTCGCATGTCATTAAAATAAATTCATGTATATTAAGTTAGATTAAGATTGCATAATAATAAAAATTAGGTGTCATGTCATTTAGAAATCATGTTTAGGGCATGCATTTTTATTAGCATTTTTTTACTGAATGTTATTTTTATTGATTGTGCACCCGCGTGACCACCATTTGCATGTGAGTAGCTTAGATTAAAATTAATCAACATTGCCTGCAAAATACTTTTTGGAATTAAAATAAAAGGTACCGAAAGGGCGTTAGACTAATCTAGCATAATCATGTCCCCGGACCTACTGAATCTCTGGTTCGCAAAAGTAAAGTATTCTCCCATACTTCACTAGGGTTTCTAACCAACCCTAATTGGTTAGTGACGGCTCCAAATTGAAATTGCATGTTTAAATGAATTAATTTCTATCAAGTCGCGATTGGTAGGACTTGGGAGGGTCCGTGCCAAGTCTTCGGACTTAGTAATCCATTAGCCCTTTCGAATAATTCACCCTTCAAAAAAAAAATTCGGAAGGTCGCGACAGCTTGGCGACTCCGCTAGGGATACGACTCAAGTGTTTGATTTTTCTTTTTCTTTTTTTGGGGATTGGCCTTGCTTTTACCAAGCACACTGCTTTTTCATGCCCCTATTTTGCACTTCTTCTCTTTGGACCTACACAGTCTTCTTTTATGAGCATTTTAGACCGTGCTACTTGAATGATGGTCTTTCATCTTGCCCCAGTGTGGGGAAATGATCACCAACTGGGTTTGACATGAAATGAATTTATAGGCTCAAGTGGGCTATGCAATAGTCAAAAGTGTGTAGGATAAAGAAAGAATTGCTCTTCGTCATCCTAAGGCACTTGAATTACCGCGTAAGTTACACTGCAAAAGCGATGCTCAAAGATTGATGCAAGTGTGAGCAAAAAGATTCCTATCATTCATTTTAAATTTGCCTCAGTGTGGGATGATTCTTGACAGGGATAATTTTTAAAAATCTCCATAAGTGTATGGGGCTCAAAGGGGTTGAACAATGGATCACCTGTAGTGTTTGGGATAGAGGAACGAATGCCTCTCATCACCTTGGTTAACGTACCCTTTGCGAGATAGCCCTCTTCCTTGCGGGCATGGAATTTTTCACACAACTCACTGGGGGTTAGTGTAGGAAACAGTGTATGGAACAAGGGTTGCCTTTCATTATTCCAAAGTATCCCATTTGACACATTCAATTTATCTCACACAATTCATCAAGGGAGAAAAAATGCAAGTTTTGCAATAAATTTGAACAATTGAACTCATTGAAGCAATTTATTGATCATTGAAATGCTTGCAGATCGAAAAATGACATGGCAAATTCTATCATGGGTAATATTTCTTGACAGCATCTGAATTAACAGGAGTGGAAAACTCACGACCATCCATTTCTGCCAAGATCAAGGCACCGCCAGGAAGTACCTTCTTTACCACATATGAACCGCTGTAATTTGGAGCAAACTTGCCTCCGGGATCTGGAAAAATTGGCAACAACTTCCTTAGGACTAGGTCATTTACCTCGAAATGTCTCGGCCGCACCTTCCGGTTGAAAGATCTAGCTACTCTCTGCTGATATGCTTGGCCATGGCAGAGAGCCTTCAGTCTTTTCTCGTCAATCAAGTTCAGCTGCTCGAATCTTTGTTGTGACCATTCCGCCTCAGACAAATCCGCTTGGGATAGAACTCTTAGAGATGGAATCTCCACTTCCACGGGTAAAACTGCCTCCATGCCATATACCAGAGCAAAAGGGGTTGCCCCAGTGGAAGTGCGGATCGATGTCCGATACGCCATCAGTGCGAAGGGTAACCTGTCGTGCCAATCTCGATAATTCACAGCTGTCTTAGCCAAAATCTTCTTAATGTTCTTATTGGCCGCTTCAACGGCCCCATTCATTTGAGGGCGGTAAGGAGACGAATTCAGATGCTTGATTTTGAACTCTCCGAACAACTCATCGACAAGTTTGTTGTTCAAATTGGTCCCATTATCGGTGATGATTGCTTTAGGGACACCATAGCGAGCAATTATGTCACGTTTGACAAACTTCACAACATTACGAGCAGTGACACTTGCAAAGGATGTAGCTTCGATCCATTTGGAGAAATAGTCTATGGCCACCAAAATGAATCGATGTCCATTTGAAGCCTTGGGGTTGATTGGGCCAATCACATCAATATCCCACATCAAGAAAGGCCATGGCTCGGAAAACTGATGCAGCTCAGTTGGGGGAACATTTATTTTATTTCCATGAATCTGGCAGCGATGACAACTCCGAACATACCGGATGCAGTCACTTTCCAGTGTGAGCTAGTAGTATCCTAATCTCATAATCTTCTTGGCCAACATGTGTCCATTCATATGGGGGCCACATACCCCCTCGTGCACTTCTTGCATAATTTGAGTGGCTTCGACTACATCTATACATCGCAACAAGACAGAATCGTAAGATCTCTTGTATAAATTCTCACCACTGACGAAAAATTTCGAGGCCATCTTCGTGATGTACTTCCTATCAGCCCGAGTGCTTCCTTCAGAAATTCTTGTTTTTTAATGTAATTCATGATATCGTAATACCATGGTTTTCCATCGATTCTTCGATCACAATCATACAATAAGCCGGCTTTGGCAAAACTTCTATTTTCAGAGGCTCAACCTCCAAACCATTAGTGACTTGGAGCATAGAGGACAACGTTGCAAGTGCGTCTGCAAATTGATTATGAGACCTTGACAAGTATTCAAATGAAACATCCTGGAACTCTTTGACCAGATTTTCTAAATACTTATGGTATGGGAGTAACTTGGCATCCTTGGTCTTCCATTCTCCCACGGTTTGCAGTATGATCAATGCAGAATCTCCAAACACTTTTAACTTAGCCACACCCATTTCAATTGCGGCTTGAAGCCCGAGGATGCAAGCTTCATACTCAGCCACATTGTTAGTGCATGGGAATATCAATTTTGCAGCCACGGGATAGTGTTGTCCATCTGGGGATATTAGAACTGCTCCAGTACCAGAACCAGACAAGTTTACAGCTCCATCAAAGAACATCTTCCACAAGTCTTCATTTACGTTCAAGACACGGTCATCAAGGAAACTATCATCATCATTAGGGATTCCTGAATTCTCAGCCAATAGGTCAGCGATCACTCGTCCCTTAACCGACTTTTGTGGCATGAATTGCACATCAAATTCGGAAATCAAGATTTGCCATTTGGCCAACTTACCCACCAAAGCTGGCCGATTAAGCAAGTACTTGATAGGATCGCTCTCAGTCACGAGGAATGTCTGATAATGTAGTGTGTATTGTCGCAACCTATGCAACACCCACACCAATGCCACACAAGTTTTTTCAACATCAGAATACTTCAACTCGATACGGTGAACTTCTTGCTCGGGTAATAAATGGCCCGTTCTTTTCTATCAACAGACTTTCTTGAGCCAAAGCATTGCACCCAATGACTCACTATGAATAGTGAGGTAAAGAATCAAAGGATGCCCTGGTGAGGGTGGGACAAGAACTGGAGGATTCATCAAGTACTGCTTCAGCTTGTTAAACGCTTCTCGACACTCGTCATCCCAGTTGACTTGTGCATTCTTCTTTAGAAGCTTGAAGAATGGCTTGGCAGTTTCAGAGAGTTGGGAAATGAATCTCGCTATGTAATTCAATCTCCCTAGAAGGCTCCGGAGGTTGCAATTCACATATGGCCTTGGCCTTGGAAGGGTCAATCTCAATCCCTTTTCTGTTCACAATAAATCCGAGTAATTTACCGGATGTTGCTCCGAATACGCATTTAGCGGGATTTAGACGAAGCTTGAACTCACGAAGTCGATCAAACAACTTCTTCAAGGTTTCGATGTGGCTTCTTCCTGGTCGAGTCTTTGCAATCATATCATCAACATAGACTTCAATCTCCCGGTGCATCATGTCATGAAATAAGGCGACCATGGCTCGTTGGTAGGTTGCCCCCGCATTCTTGAGTCCGAAGGGCATGACCTTATAATGAAAGGTTCCCCACGGGGTAATAAATGCAGTCTTCTCCTTGTCTTCCTCCTTCATCCTTATCTTATTGTACCCAGAAAAACCATCCATAAATGAGAATAGTTCAAAACCAGCAGTACTATCCACAAGGACATCTATGTGTGGTAATGGGAAATCATCCTTTGGACTAGCCTTGTTCAGATCCCGATAGTCAACACAAACTCGAACTCGACCGTCTTTCTTCATTACCGGTACAATATTAGCCACCCATTCGGGGTATTGTGAGACTTCAATGAATCCCACATTCAAAAGCTTCATCACTTCTTCTTCTATCTTCTTGGAGAGTTCGGGCTTAGTCCTCCGCAACCTCTGCTTCTTAGGTGGCATGTCTGGATTAGTGGGTAGGCAATGCTCCACGATTGATGGGTCTAGCCCAGGCATGTCAGCATAGGTCCAGGCAAAAATGTCTTGATATTCCTCCAAGAATCGAATTAGGCGCTCAGCCTCGTCTTTGGGGAGATTTGCCCCAATTTTCACCTCTTTGGCTTCTTCAGTGTCACTCAAATTAATAGTGACAGTCTGCTCAGATGTGAAGGCCTTAGCTTTTTCATGTTGCTCCCAGGTACGTTGCAGTTCGATGGAGTCTTCGATGGAGTCTTCAGGATCATCATTATCAGCACTTGTTGCAATGGATTGGACCATTTCCACACCTTTGCATGTCATAGGATTGTCCCTGAAACACGAAGTAGATAAATCAGAAAGACAAACAGAGTAATCAGCATCTTTGCTTATTTTTTTTTCAAAAAAAAAAAGTTCTTTGGCAAAAAGATTTTTTGAATCATTTTGACACGAGGAAGCATGATGAAGCCCAGGCCTCAGAGTTTTCCTTGGATTTTTCTTTTCTTTTATCGGTTGGATATCATCACCGGGCTGGTTTGGTGTACCTCATCATGCCCTCAAAATAAAATTTGTAATTTTATTGAAATTCATCAATCAATTACATTCATTGAATGGAAAAAATGCAACACTCAATTACTAGAAGAAACTGAAAACAT
Organism: Eucalyptus decipiens; assembly: GCA_014182575.1. Taxonomy (NCBI): domain Eukaryota; kingdom Viridiplantae; phylum Streptophyta; class Magnoliopsida; order Myrtales; family Myrtaceae; genus Eucalyptus; species Eucalyptus decipiens. The sequence continues at coordinate 879,110 of CM024614.1, read as the reverse complement.
CATTCAGAAAATAAAAATTCCCACGCAGGGAAATGTGCAAAAGCAATAAAAGTTACTCTTGTGGGCCAAAGCCCATCTCTTCAGGGAGTCCTTCATCAATGGCTCCTATGATGAGGTCGTCGAACAAGCTTGCAACTCCCTCTAGCTCATCATCAGGGTTTTCCGTCTTCAGGGGTGTCGGATCATCCATGCCACCCCATCCATCTGGGACTATCTCACTAGGATCAATGTAGTAGCTGGGAGGGGCCGAATACTTCACCAGGTAATCAAACTTGCCACTAGGTTGTCCCAGAGTGTCTATCACTTCCACTTCATCCTGCATCATTCTTGGAGGACCGGGGAATGTCTCGTGAATGCTTGGGGGTAGTGGGTTTTGCCTCCCTCGCCCTTGGTCAGGTGGCGAGTTTCGCATTTCCTGTCTTCGTCCTTCAGAACTTCCCCACCTCTTCCATGGTGCCCGATTCAGTAGAGCGGGACCTTCGAGGGGCTTCAATAGGGTTCCGAATGCTTTGACCTCTTCTTTCAATGCCGTATGACATCATCTTAAAACCCCAAAAGTGGAAATGAATAGTACGACGATTTTCCCTAAGGAATATAAGACAAGACGAAGGACGAAAGATTGTCATGGACTGATGAAAATTACAACAAAGTAAGTGAATTGCAAAGTGAGATTCCAGACAACTTACTTTCACCAGAAGGAATGACAAGCACATAGACACACGCATGAAATGTGAGGCTCGATTTCTATCTAAATGGCTTAACAAAATGGAGCTAAGAGGATGATCGACCGTTGCGCCTCGCATTAACGTATCGTCCCCCTAACTCCGGCTCGGTCGAATGGAATGTCTAACAATCACGCAGTCTCGCGGATATGGACAAACACATTCGACACCATGAAGAACTTTCGGGAAGAGAAGGTCAACCTCTATATAGCGGTCTCGCTTTAGAGGAAGTATCCTTCTCAACACCATCCTAAGAATCCTATCGCAGCCCAGGTCCGGCAGCAAGTTGTGTGTGCTATAGTGTAGTGCTAAAAACAAATAAACATGCATAACAGTTTAATTGCAGACAACACTTCTATAGTTAAAATTCAACCATTCATCCCTAACTCCAACCTGCAAAACAAGGGTTAGCAAAGACTACTCCCCTTATACCTCCCATCTGCAAAAACATTTAACACTAAATGTTAGGGGCGTACCTGGTGTCCTTGCTGCCAAACTAAACATTTTTTTTTTTTTTTGAAAGAAAAAGAAAAATTGGCCTAAGTCCACTAAGTGTTTTAACACAAGTCCCAGTGGAGTCGGCAAGCTGTCGCGACCTTCCCGAATTTTTTTGAAGGGTGAATTATTCGAAAGGGCTAATGGATTACTAAGTCCGAAGACTTGGCACGGACCCTCCCAAGTCCTACCAATCGCAACTTGATAGAAATAAATTCATTTAAACATGCAATTTCAATTTGGAGCCGCCACTAACCAATTAAGGCTGGTTAGAAACCCAAGTAAAATATGTGAGAATACTTTACTATTGCGAACCGGAGATTCAATAGATCCGGGGACATGGTTACGCTAGATTAGTCTAACGCCCTTTCGGTACCTTTTATTTTAATTAAAAAAATACTTTGCAGGCAATGTTGATTAATTTTAACCTAAGCTATTCACATGCAAATGGTGGTCATGCGGGTGCACAATCAATAAAATTACATTCAATAAAAAATGCTAATAAAAATGCATGCCCTAAACATGATTTCTAAATGACATGACACCTAATTAAATGTAATCTTAATTTAAATTTGATATGCATGAATTTTACTTTAATGATATGTGAGATGCAATTCATATGGCATAACTTAAACTATCACTATATGTATGCATGATATATGATGAGTAAATAATAACACGCTAAAATAAAAATCCATCCATGTAAATCAATGGCATTTTAATATGAATGAAGGATGCAAAAAAATTCATGAATTTCGCCATAAAAGTCGAAATAATCAAAAATCTAACCCGACGTCTCGCGGGTCAATATTTTTGATTATCATAACTTAATATGACAAATTTCCCAATGATAAAATTAAATCAAAACAAATCAAGTTAGAATATATTATAAATAAAAAAGAAACTATGAAACCAAATACTTAAGAATTTACCTAGTCTAACTCTCGGTAGACTTGAAGAAATGGCGAGGAAGCAGTAATGGCTGAACTGCGATGGTGGCTCGCCAAGGGTGAGAGGTCCTGGTGACCGGTGCTGAGGTGGCCGGAGTAGCACCGGCGGAGAGCTGCAAGCATAGACGAGACAGGGACAACAGCAGCGTCGTCGGAGCGGAAAGGCTCGTGGGTCGCCGGCTCCAGGGAAGATGCAGCGACGGGCACAGGCGGTGCGGGGCTCAAACGAACTGCAGCTGATGCGCAGGCTACTGGCGCGGGCGTCGGGAGTGGCGCAGCGAGGCGTCCGGCGACTGGGTCGGCGAGTGGAGTGGCAGGGAGCGTGAGCGTTGGTGGCTGTGCTGCTGCGCGTCAATGGCAAGTCCGGCGAAGCAACGGTGGCGGAGGCGTGATGGTGCTCGGAGTAGTGTCGCGGGGAGCGGGCTGTTGCGATGGAGGTCCGCCGGTGTTGAGTGATGCTGGAGTAGCGGCGGAGGCGGCAGGTCTATTTGGAGCTGGCCGTCACGGAGGAAGGCGGAGCAGAACCGAAGCCGGCAGTGGAAACGTAGAAGCGAAGCCGGCAGTGGGAAGAAGAAGGGTGAACAGTAAATGTCACATCACCTCTGCCACTTTCCTTTTGACTTTTTTTCTTCTCTTTACCTCTCCCACAAACCGAAACCTTCCCCTCTGTTTTCTCTCCTTTTTCACTTTTTTTTTTCTTTTTCTTACTTTTCTCTCTCACCTGACACTCTCTCTCACTTGTCTTCCTCACTCTCTGCCGAACAACTTCCCCATTCACTTTCTACCACTGTACTTCTTCTCTTTTTCTCTTCAATTTGCCATTTTTTGGATGAACAATGAAGAGAAGCTTCCCCCTAAACGACAGATTTTTTTTTTGCTCTGAATTTTTTCGAATCTCTCCCCCCGGTTACGAAAAATGGACTCCTCTTTTATAATCATTCCGGACGGCCACTTTGTATGGCATTTTCCGAGTTTCCATCTTCCGTCGCATTAAATCAGAGCTGCAAATTAGAGCGTGATTTCGCAATCAGCTCGATTTTACTCCGATTTATTCCGTTTTACAGAAATTCTTGCCCCTTATTCATTTGATTTTTAAATTGCTTCTGCATTTAACAAAATCTGAATATCTATCGGAATTCTAATTTTCCATGCATAATCAATCAAATCAATTTTATTTGTGCCAATGCAATTTTTATTTTCTTTATTTTCCTATATTTGCTAAAATTAGGTGTCAACAGCTGCCCCTCTTTGAAGGGAAGCTCGTAGAGGTTTCCTTCAAAGATAAATGACACCTAAATTTAGACCATGCAGAATAAATACGAAATGAATATGCAATTTTTTTTTTTTTGGTAAAGATGAATATGCAAATGTTAATGACCTCTTTTTCAAATAAATTTAATTTATTTTGAAATGCAAGGCTATGCAATAATGCAATGTAAATGCAATGATTTGATTAAGAACGTAGATCTTAATGTGTCTATGCTCAATGAAATGCAAATGCAAAATGAATGCAAGATGAATATGAAATGCATATGCAAAGAAAACACGTACGGTCATACTTATCTGAAGATTCAGAAAAGTATTATTAGGTGCGAAATGATTTCTATGAGACCTGACAAAACATCTGGAAATCTCTTCAGATAATTGAAAGGCTCAAAGTCTTTAGAGATCTGGAACTCTCATCAGATCCCAAGCACCTGGAATAATCTACCTTCAAGAAGGATAGAGTAGTTCTAGGCAGTGAGTGTTACATGTCCAGGACCCGTACCATTCTACGGTCGCCTAAAATAGTAACATAACTTTACAAAGAGATCTGCTTTCCTAGGACCCGTACCATTCTACGGTTGCCCGATGACAGTGTTTGGTTGTGTCTAGGACCCGTACCATTCTACGGTCGCCTAAACGGGATTTACCTTTCGGGACCCATACCATTCTATGGTCGCCCAAACGGGGGTTTACCTTTCAGGACCCGTACCATTCTACGGTCGCCTAAATAGGGAAATAGATGTTGCCTAGGACCCGTACCATTCTACGGTCGCCTAAACGAGGTTTTGCTTGGCTAGGACCCGAACCATTCTTCGGTCGCCCAGCCTTGCAACAGATCAACCGACCAGACCCGAACCGTCCTTCGGTCGCTTTAATCGATTGAATCAAGAAAAATCTTTGGGGGATTTGGGACTCTCATCAAATCCCAAGCACTTGGAAATTGCATCAAGTACTTAAAAATTCTAAACATCACATTAGAGACAAATACTTGGAAGTCATATCAAGCATTTAAAGGTTCAAGTATCTCGAGTTCACACTAAACATCTAGAAATCACATCAGACGTTTGGAAAGACAAACACTTGGAAGTCACATCAAGCATTTAAGGGTTCAAATATCTGGAATTCAAACTAGACATTTGAAAACATTTTACAAACTTAGGGCTTCAAAGACAAATCCTTTGGTCTTTGAGGAAAAATTCATTTCAATTTTTTTAATTCAATGAAGGTCCATATATGATGGCTTTTTCAAAACTTCCACAAGGAAAAATTATCAAGACAATTTTCACTGAGCTGTGAATTTCTTGAACATGCTAAATGAGACACTTTTGGTGTGAAAGACTTTTTCATTCACTCTCATTTATGAGGGGTTATTTGTCCCGCCATTGATGCGGGAATATATCACTCAATCTTATCATCATCTTGTCAACAAGAGTTCGAATTTTCTTGCAAGCAGTACGACCTTACCAATCTGAGAGGTCTTTAATAGGTACTGTAATGTGGGTTTGGTCAAAGAACAATTCTGTGATCATCTTCGGGCTTACAAGTCAAGGACCCTGCAAAATGAGAAAGAAATAATCTTGCTCGCACTTCTTCGAGCAATGCTTAAAACATGTGAATTCCCATGTTAATTTAAGTTCCCTAATCTGAAGAGACTTTGTAAGGGACGTAACATAGGCTGGGTTCATGGGGGTGAGAAAACGAAAGGATCGTTAGGCTCAAAGATGTGTGTAATAGGTAGGAGTTGGTGATCATCTTGACCTTACCACCAGTTTTCTTCGCCACAGATTGTCTTCTTGACAGATTTCTTTATTGGCTCAAGAGTTTATCACCGATGCAAATGACTATTCAACTGAAGATCTTTTCTCAACAATTTTTTTTTAAAAAAAAATCATTTTCTTTGATGATTGGCATCGATCAGGCACACTGCTCTTTTTTCATGCCCCCCAATTCATCAGTCATTTCTCTCTTCTTTTCATGGGCATTGGCCTTGCTTTTACCAGGCATACTGCTTTTTCTTGCCCCTTATTTTTTTTTGCATTTATTTTCTCTGGACTCACACAGTTTTCTTTCATCAGCATTTTAGACCATGCTATTCGAATGATTGTCTTTCATCTTGCCCCAGTGTGGGGGATGATCACCAACTGGGTTTGACATGAAATGAATTCATAGGCTCAAGTGGGCTATGCAAAGGATATAAGTGTGTAGGATAAAGAAAGAACTGCTCTTCGTCATCCTAAGGCACTTAAATTATCACATGAATTCAATGTAATAGCACAACTTGAAGATTGATGCAAGTGAAAGCAAGAAAATTTCAACTCATTTTCCTTCTCCTTCAATGTCAACTTACCTCCATTTGCCCCAATGTGGGGTGGTTCTTGACAGGGGTAGTATGAAAGAAATTCTTCAAATATTTGGGCTCAAAGAGGGGTTAAACAATGGTTCATTGATAGAGAAATGAATTGCCCCTCGTCATTTTAGTTGTCGTACTTTTCGCAAGAAAACTCTTCACCTTGAAGTACAAGACGTTTCCATACTCATCTCACGATGTATAAACAAGGGACTGTGTATGGGATAAGGCTTGCCTTTCACACCTCATTTAGCATGTTCAAGTAATTCGACATCTTTCACTGAATTATCCATTTTGATAAATTTCAAGTGGAATTGACAAATTGCATAATATCATGTGAAAGCATTCTATAATGACAAAAAGCCATGCTCAATTCTTGCACATCAAATCATAAAGTCAAAGCTGCTAAGTGTCTATGTCTTGCCCCTCTTTGCAAGGGAGCTCATAGAAGTTCCTTAAATGTGCGCAGGGCTGCACTTGAAACATAAAGCAAATAATTAAAACAAACAAACAGGGTAAATTATATGCATGCTGGAAAAATTTTTTCAAGGGAACATGAAGAAGCCCAGCCTTCAGAATTAGCTCCTTGCCGTTTTCTTTTGGGTAGGATTTCATCACAGGGCTAGTTTGGTGTACTTCAACATGCCCTTAAAATAAAATTTGTAATTTCATTGAAATTCATCAATCAATTACATTTATTGAATGGAGAAAATGCAACACTCAATCAATAAAAGAAGAAACTGAAAACATCATTCAGAAAATAAAAATTCCCACGCAGGGGAATGTGCAAAAGCAGTAAAAGAGTTACTCTTGTGGGCCAAGGCCCATCTCTTCAGGGGGTCCATCATCAATGGCTCCTATGATGAGGTTGTCGAACAAGCTTGCAACTCCCTCCAGCTCATCATCAGGGTTCTTGGTCTTCGGAGGTGTCGGATCATCCATGCCACCCCATCCATCTGGGACTATCTTACTAGGATCAATGTAGTAGCTGGGAGGGGCCGAATACTTCACTAGGTAATCAAACTTGCCATTAGGTTGTCCCAGAGTGTCTATCACTTTCGCTTCTTCATGCATCATTCTTGGAGGACCAGGGAATGTCTCGTGAATGCTCAGGGGTAGTGGGTTTTGCCTCTCTCACCTTTGGTTAGGTGGCGAGCTCCGCCTCTCTTGTCTTCGTCCTTCAGAACTTCCCACACCTCTTCCATGGTGCCCTGATTCAGTAGAGCGGGACCTTTGAGGGGCTTCGATAGGGTTCCGAATGCCTTGACCTCTTCTTTCAATGCCATATGACATCATCTTAAAACCCCAAAAGTGGAAATGAATGGTACGGCGATTTTCCTTAAGAAAAGAGGGTAATGTAAGAACCAATGATAGGATAGAAAATGGCCCATGACAATGGTCTAATCGCTCGATTTTATTCAAAATTCACTAGAAACATTAAACCAAACAATGAACTAAGAATTGAAATTCAGGTCCCTAAACATTGAACTAAAAATTGAATTGAAAATCGAAATCAAGCTCCCTAGACATTGGACTAAGAATCAAAATTCAAAAGATCTCATTTTATATGCTTTCAGGATTTCAACGCCTTGCGAAACTTCCTATTTTCAGCTTCAATCATTTCCACTTTCCGCTTAAGATGCTCAATTTGTGCTTGCTGAGTGGGCTTCTCAGTCACATCCGGGACCACTGGACGTAAGGCCGTAGGAATCCGGTGTTGTTGAATGTAAAATGCTGACGCATGGTGGACTTCCTCTTCGCCTTTCAATCTCTTGGGCACCAAAATCTTCTCTGGGTGGCATTCATACCATGCAACAATGATCATCTGAATCTCCTTGAAGTAGTCATAGTTTGCTCAAATAAAACGAACTTGGAACAACTCTGTCTTGAGTGGCGGAGGAACTTCCTGAAGAGCTTGGTACTGACGGGCCACCCTATATGGGTAATAAGAAGTTGCACCAGAAAGACCCAACAACGGGATTGGCTCATCATGCTTGTGTGAGAAACGAGCCTCTTCAACTCGGAACCATTTAGTATGCCATAGGAATGCCTTAGGATTAGGATTTTTCAAAAAATTAATCCAACGAGTGTACTGTTTATTTGGAGAAAAACGCTCTAAGACCGCAAATTTTTGTATGGGGTGCCTAAAATCGTCAATCTTAAATTGTTTCATGAGGTGCCCAAATCCTCTTATGTGGGAGAAAAACCATATTTGTAAAAGCTCAGGGAGGGCACGCATGGTCTTTTCTTCATTTTGTTTGAAACAGTTTAATGACAAAAATGTTTCAGCTAAAACCATATTAACATAATTTAACCCGTCACAAACACGATTAACCACCCATGAAATTGAAGGATTAATGGCATTTCTTCGATAAGAAAAAACAATTAGCCCGAAAAATGCTAACATGAAGATCCTAGCTTTTGACACCATTGATTGACTTTCAAAACAACCTTTCAAAAACGAAAAGGGGCATGCAAAACAATTGGCCTTAACAATTTTCCTTACTCTTTCGGCTTCGATTCCTAAAAACTGTGATAATTCAGAAATAGAATCTATACCGATAGGCGGTCTCACAAGTTCCTTTTCCAAGGGCATTCCAATGGCAACACTATATTCTTCTAGTGTTGGAGTCAACTCGTACTCACCAAATATGAATGTGGAAGTTTGTGGACACCAGAAGTGAGGGAGTGCTTGTATCACACTAGAGTGGATGTTGATCTCCAATAGTGGGAGAAGTCGGGCAATCCTAGTCTTCACATACCTCTGACCCTCTTGATCTAACTGATCCAGCCACATTTTGAGGTCTTTTTTGGGAGTGGAAATGAATTGTACGTCGGTCCTCCCCATAGCATATAAAACAAGACGCAACGAAACCTATTGTCATGAACCGACAAAATTGCAATAAAATAAGTAAATTGCAAAGTAAGAATTTAGATAACTTACTTTCACTGGAAAGGATGACAAGCACATAGACACACACATTAAATGTATAGACACACACATTAAATGTGATGCTCGATTTCTATCTAAATGGCTTAACAAAGTGAAGCTAAGAGGATGATCTGACCGTTGCAGTCTCGCATTAACGTGTCAGGTCCCCCTAACTCCGGCTTAGTCGAATGGAATGTCCAATAGTCATGCAGTCTCGCGGATATGGACAAACACATTCAACACCATGAAAAGACTTTCGGGGAAGAGAAGGTCAACCTCTACATAGCAGTCTCGCTTTGGAGGAAGTATCCTTCTCAACACCATCTTAGAAATCCTATCGCAGCCCAGGTCCGGCCACAGGTTGTGTGTGCAATAGTGTAGTGCTAAAAACAATAAGACATGCACAACAGTTTAAATGCAAACAACACTTCTAATCATGGAAAAATAAATCATTAATCCCACACTCCAACCTGCAAGACAAAGGTTAGCATAGACTACTCCCCTTATCCCTCCCATCTGCAAAAACATTTAACACCTTAGAAATGTTAGGGGCGTACCTGGTGTCCTTGCTGCCAAACTAAACATTTTTTTTATTTTGAAAGAAAAAGAAAAATTGGCCTAAGTCCACTAAGTGTTTTAACACAAGTCCCCAGCGGAGTCGCCAAGCTGTCGCGACCTTCCGAATTTTTTTTTGAAGGGTGAATTATTCGAAAGGGCTAATGGATTACTAAGTCCGAAGACTTGGCACGGACCCTCCCAAGTCCTACCAATCGCAACTTGATAGAAATTAATTCATTTAAACATGCAATTTCAATTTGGAGCCGCCACTAACCAATTAAGGCTGGTTAGAAACCCAAGTAAAATATGGGAGAATACTTTACTATTGCGAACCAGCGATTCAATAGATCCGGGGACATGGTTACGCTAGATTAGTCTAACGCCCTTTCGGTACCTTTTATTTTAATTAAAAAAATACTTTGCAGGCAATGTTGATTAATTTTAACCTAAGCTATTCACATGCAAATGGTGGTCATGCGGTGCACAATCAATAAAATTACATTCAATAAAAAATGCTAATAAAAATGCATGCCCTAAACATGATTTCTAAATGACATGACACCTAATTAAATGTAATCTTAATTTAAATTTGATATGCATGAATTTTACTTTAATGATATGTGAGATGCAATTCATATGGCATAACTTAAACTATCACTATATGTATGCATGATATATGATGAGTAAATAATAACACGCTAAAATAAAAATCCATCCATGTAAATCAATGGCATTTTAATATGAATGAAGGATGCAAAAAAAATTCATGAATTTCGCCATAAAAAGTCGAAATAATCAAAAATCTAACCCGACGTCTCGCGGGTCAATATTTTTGATTATCATAACTTAATATGACAAATTTCCCAATGATAAAATTAAATCAAAACAAATCAAGTTAGAATATATTATAAATAAAAAGAAACTATGAAACCAAATACTTAAGAATTTACCTAGTCTAACTCTCGGTAGACTTGAAGAAATGGCGAGGAAGCAAAGAATGGCCGAACTGCGATGGTGGCTCGCCAAGGGTGAGAGGTCCCGTGACCGGAGCTGAGGTGGCCGGAGTAGCACCGGCGGAGAGCTACAAGCATAGACGAGACAGGGGACAACAGCGGGCGTCGTCGGAGCGGAAAGGCTCGTGGGTCGCCGGCTCCGGGGAAGATGCAGCGACGGGCACAAAGGTGCGGGGCTCAAACGAACTGCAGCTGATGCGCAAGCTGCGCGCGGGCGGCGGGGAGTGGCGCAGCGAGGCGTCCGGCGACCGGGTCGGCGAGTGGAGTGGCAGGGAGCGTGAGCGTTGGTGGCTGTCCGCTGCGCGTCAATGGCAAGTCCGGCGAAGCAACGGTGGCGGAGGCGTGATGGTGCTCGGAGTAGTGTCGCGGGGAGCGGGCTGTTGCGATGGAGGTCCGCCGGTGTTGAGTGATGCTGGAGTAGCGGCGGAGGCGGCAGTTCTATTCGGAGCTGGCCGTCACGGAGGAAGGCGGAGCAGAACCGAAGCCGGCAGAGGAAACGTAGAAGCAAAGCCGGCAGTGGGAAGAAGAAGGGTGAACAGTAAATGTCACATCACCTCTGCCACTTTCCTTTTGACTTTTTTTCTTCTCTTTACCTCTCCCACAAACCGAAACCTTCCCCTCTGTTTTCTCTTTTTTTTTTCACTTTTTTTTTTTTTTCTTACTTTTCTCTCTCACCTGACACTCTCTCTCACTTGTCTCCCTCACTCTCTGCCGAACAACTTCCCCATTCACTTTCTACCACTGTACTTCTTCTCTTTTTCTCTTCAATTTGCCATTTTTTGGATGAACAATGAAGAGAAGCTTCCCCCTAAACGACAGAATTTTTTTTGCTCTGAATTTTTTCGAATCTCTCCCCCCGGTTACGAAAAATGGACTCCTCTTTTATAATCATTCCGGATGGCCACTTTGTATGGCATTTTCCGAGTTTCCATCTTTCGTCGCATTAAATCGTAGCTGCAAATTAGAGCGTGATTTCGCAATCGCTCGATTTTACTCCGATTTATTCCGTTTTACAGAAATTCTTGCCCCTTATTCATTTGATTTTTAAATTGCTTCTGCATTTAACAAAATCTGAATATCTATCGAATTCTAATTTTCCATGCATAATCAATCAAATCAATTTCCCCCATTTTTTCATCTTTTTCCTTTTATTTGTGCCAATGCAATTTTTATTTTCTTTATTTTCCTATATTTGCTAAAATTAGGTGTCAACACTAATCAATTTACATTTTTGCCCATTGAATACGATATCAAATTGCAATGCTTGGTTGACTGAGAATTTGGAGTATAATATAATAATTTTAACTTTGCACGTTCTTAGTAATATTGACAAATAACCTCACATGTTTGTCCATTTTAAATCACGTCCTATTTGGCTACACGGCGCTTATATACTGGCTTCATTCTAATTTTTCTATTTTAGTTCCCTTCAGAATGGGTAATTAGCAACTTTATCATCCAACGTTCGGAAAGAAACCGAATTAGATCTCTAAACTTTTTAGGTCTGGCATTTGGACTTATAGTTGCATAGCCCAACACTTTATGTGTTTTGATATTCAAAGTAGACCTTTGCTAAAAAAAAAAAAAATCAAAGTAGACCTTGCCATGTTCAATTGATTTCTAGCATCATCCTATGCACTCTGCAAATTCTAAACCTTTTTAGCTGGTGATGCGTACATTAAATAGAATTTGAATTAATTGATTCACTCTCTTGCGAGGCTTGTAATTAGCAGATTGATCTCTTTTTACTGAAGGAACATTTTACAAACTATATGTAATGACTTTTCATAAAATATGATATCTTCATGGGAAAGTAAAATTCAAAAACTGTGTTTATAGGGAGGGTTTATGAGTAGATTTTCAACTTGGGTTAGAGATTTCTTGCTGATCTCATCTCGTATATTATTAAAATATTTTTCGAGTTTAAGTCTGTGAACGGATCTAAAATGTACAGAAAACTCAAAAGGAAAGTGCAAATTGTTGCCAATTTCAATCGGTCAACTTCCTGTTGGGGGTCAACTCTTTGAGTTTAACAAGAAAGAGGTTTCATCAGTTGGATCAAAGAAGGGACTCGCATACTTTATATTTATTGAGTTTGTGGGGGTCTTTTGGTTTGGGTCAAGAGAACTTTTCTTGTGGCTTTGGGCGCAAAAAATGGGTGGGACATTGTTCCGAGATGCTGCACGTTTTTTTCGTTAATTGAATCCATCGAATTTAAGTGTTAGATACTGATGACAAATCTTGTTATAAGATTTTTAAACTTCATTATGAGATTGAGACATTAATTCATGAAAAATTATGGAGGGCTAAACACTATATGACTCACTGTGTGATTAGAATTTGGAAGATATTGAGTGTTTGAGTGACTTGAATGTGATTGTAATCTTCATTGTATATGTAAGGGCTAGCATGAACACTTAGAGGGGGTGAATAGGTGTGAAGACAATTTTTCGCAAGTAACAGTGGAAATATTTTGCTTTTAAAATTGAGTCTGAAAAACAACAGATTTTGAGCGAGTTTAGACTTTAGCAGTTAAATATAACTACAAACAAAATAAAGAAGTTTAGGGAAGAGAACATGAACACAAAATTTATAATGGTTCAACTTAAATCAAGCATACGTCCACTCTCCACGCTAATAGCTTTCTGATTGGATTCCACTAAGAATCAAAAAAGACTTTACAACATTGTGATCTCAACTTCATAGTGAAGAGTCTCTACTACTCTTTCACGAAATCACACTATAAGAATCTCTCTTTTGGGTACAACTTTGAGCTTAGTATTTGGAGTAATAAGGAAATGGAAAGCTTTAGACTTTGAAATTTCTCTTTCACGCACTATATCGAACAACTAGAGAATCCACTTTAAATATTCCTTCATGCCTTCTTGACCGTTGGCACTTTCCAAAAGAATTCTCTCAATTTACCTGTTTGACAGTATCAATCAAGGAAATCTTGAGCTGTTTGAAGATTGTGATGAAAGCCTGTCAATCTTGCTTGCCCATACAATTAGGATATTGATTTCTATAAATAGATTTTTTCCATATTTACTTGCAATCCAAAATTTTTTTATATATCTCAATTGATTTCAATGAAGATAATCAATCATGTAGGTGATATATCCAACCAAAAAGCCATCCATAAACCATACAAACCGAACTCCTGAAGAGATAAACAAAATCTCGCATCTGGATAAGTCTTTATTCTTCAGTAGTGTTCATTCTGGAATTTGTCAGTGTGGGCAGATTTTTGATATTGAACAGACTTTGACACTAAAGTTTAGTCGTCTTCAAACTTTGACACTAGAGTCTGGTCGTCTTTAAACTTTGACACTAGAGTCTGGTTGCCTTCAGACTTTAACACTAGAGTCCAATCGCCTTCAAACTTTGACACTAGAGTCTGGTCGCCTTTAGACTTTAACACTAAAGTCTGGAAATCTTCATAATAGACTTTGGATAAATTTTGTCAACTTCAAAACATCAAATGAGTTTTCTCCAACAATCTCTCCATTTTTGATTTTGACAAAACTTCTCTGCAGATTTAAGAACTTATGACCTGTAAAACAATACTTTAGCAATACATGATGTCTTACAAAAACAATTTGTTTAGGATTTGGATAGCATCGATTCTGCAACCACATAAAACATGTTAATCTTGAAAAGTAGTCAAACATCAAGATTTAAGCATTCATCCATATCCATAATCATGACCACAAAAGTTAAGTTCTACAAAATATAAGTATTTGAAACAGTCAAACAGAATCAAATCTGCAATAAACAAATGTTAACAAAATCAAATCAAGATTTAAATATGCACGTTCTCCCCCTTTTTGTCAACAGCAAAAAAGTGGAGAAAGTCAAAATAGAAAAGAGATAAGATGAAATCAAGTTTTTCTTGGAATTTGAACGAGCTAGAAATCCCTCATTGACTAAACTATCTCCTCTAGCTTTTGCACTGTCTCCTTCAGCTTCTCAACATCTTCGATCTTAGCAGTTTGTGAAACTTGCTAATGTAAAGCTTGAACTTGAAAGTTTAAAGACTGTACCTTCTCATTGATAGAATCTTAAAGTAGATTGCAAAGTAGAGTGAAGCTTCTGGATCTCAAACTCCATATCATATTGCTATGCTTTTACATCCAGAAGGAGCTCGAGCAATCTTTGAAAGTCTGCATTAGGTTCTGTTTGCGCACTAGCCTTAGTGCGTTGACTTCATGGAGTTTTAAGAGATGAGGGAACATCAACTTGTCTACCTCCAAGACTTGGAGTAGATTCTTCAATGTCAGCTTCAGGAAAATGAGAAGTATAGACTTCTTCTGGGTCGGCGGGAGATTGACTAATTTCATCACTTGCAAAAATAGGAGAAGAAGTCCCTGTTTTCTCAACAGCTCCCCCTATTTTGGTGCCTACAAGTGGAGAAAGGATTTCTTTTTCTTGAGTCTTCTCGTGTGCAGAACGAGAGTGATATTCTTGCTCTGTACGTACTCCTATTGGACCACCCCGAGTTGCTTCAGAATCCTCAGATAAGGAAATTACAACTATTGTTTCATATGAGTCATCCTGACCCTCTTATTTTGTAGCTTCTCTTCCTGCTTCTTCTCTTGCGGTTTCTTCCTTCTCTAGTTCTTCTTCTTCCCTTGTCTTTGCTTCTTCTCTGTCTTCTCTTCATTCTACTCTTTGCTCCATTTCTGCTCTCTCTCCTTCTTCTATCTCCTATGGTTTCACAACACCAACAAAACTTTGAAGATTCTTCAAGGCAAGGGCAGAAATTGTGAGATCATCTTCATCCTCTTCGTCTTGCAAGATAAGAGATCTTCTCTTCTTGACAAGTGCTTGCATAATTTCCTTGCCTTTCCTTTTTTTTTTCCAACAGACGCTTCCTTGGTTTTGCTAGGAGATTCCTTCTTCAAGCGCTCTATAGCCTTGTTTAGATCTTTCAACCTCATCTTCGAAACCATTTTCAGCCCTATGACCATAGGAGCAACAGTTTGAGTGCAAAGAGGTGGGAAACTCGATTTGAAAAAATGTCTAAATAATTTTGTAACCAGCGCTGAATAAGGCAGCTATCCCTTATCCTTCATAACAGTCCTATACATGTGCATTATTCTTTCATAATAGCATTTTCCTTAGCAAGAGAATCATAATTTTCTTTCAAATTAACAAAACTTTTATCCAGACTTTAAAACCTTTCTTTCCAAGAAATTTCCTGTTGCCTGAGCTTAGAATTCTCCATTTTTAGTTCGGTACTTTGAGACTGAGGCAAAGTTGTGGCATCCGAAATTTTGTGACGACCCTTAAATATACGACGGTCCATGACTAAGTGACGGAAGCATCGCTGGTACTATATTTGATCCCATTGACCCGTGAACACTTGTTCCGATAATACTATACAACAACACCACCACGATATGTATGAAATAAGAGGGGGATTTGGACTTTAATGTATAGATTATTTAGTGAGTCGAAGGAAGGGATCATCCACATCCCAAGCTACCCCAATCTCTCTCCATTTTAGTAGACACATGGAGTCAACAAATCATGGGATTGTTGACCAAGAGAAGCCCAGCAACAGCCACATTGCGTCTCCTTCAGTGGCTAGCGCATGGAGAGGAACCAAGCAAGGGAGAGCCACGCCTCCACCAGCTGTCTTCAGCCTTGGTTGCCACCAAACATTCCCATGCAATTGACTCTCAAAGTCAACAAACCAAAGAATAAAAGGGTTCGGAATTGAGAGGAGGACAGAGAAGAACCGAACAAAATTTTGAGTGAGTGAGAGAGAGAATTGGAGTGAGCAAGACCATGAACAGAGAGAGAGTTCAAGCGAGAGAAGTGGGCACGCGAGTGTGAGCCGTGAGGAAGGAAGAGAAAGATCGCCTTCCGTCCGTGCTCGAGCTGCCGTTGTCGACACTGCTTGTCTTTGCCGCCGTCGAGCCGCACCGCCGAACCGAACCCCTATCTATTGAACCATAGGATTTGAGGCAAGTGAAAGTCCATTAACCTATATCATGTTGTGCTATTATTGTCTAGTGTAGTGCAATAGACTTGGAGATGTTTGGGTTGTGGATGTTGGATGCTGGGTTTTGGATAAGTAGAGTAGAAATGGATTGTGGAATTGAGAAATCTCTAGTATGATAGAGAATTGTCTAGACTATAACATTTATTTTAGTTAGATTTTTTGAAATCCATATATAGTGGTATAAGTCCATTTCAATGTTCGGCACTCTACTGTTGAAATGTAAAATCTGGAATAAATTCTAGGCTGAGCTATGCGACCTGTTGTGATTCATACATAACTATTTTGACTTAGTGTTCTACCTGAAACTTTTTCCTTTAGGTCTTATTAATAACATATCAAAATTTCAGAATTTTCTGAGTTCATTTAGGGGTTATTTCGAAATTGTTACAAAAACTGTGCATTGGGACGTTTGAGCTGTTTTGTTCCGAATTTGCTCAATTTGTCCCAAAGGTGAATGCATCTTGAGTTGTTATTTGATATTCAGCATATCATGCAATATTAAGATTTGATGAAGACTCATGCGACATTTTGTCATTGCATTGAAAAGTGTTTTTGATATTAAGATGTTAATTGTTACAATTGGACCCTCGGGTCAACGATGCCCCGAGAGTCGAGAGGCCCAGAGGATCGAATGAGTTGATGCCTTGTGGATGCTTGGGGTCCGTAGTGCCCCAGAGGTTTTCCCCAGGAGCATCAGGATGCCCAGTAGTAGGTCGGTACGTAAATCCGAAGGTTAGGGGTAACCATGTCTTTGGTGCCCTAGTGATTCCTTGTGACGCCAGGTGGGGTGCGAGATGCTCGAAGGTAGTGCAACACGCTCTAGATGCTCGGTGGCCTTGTGGCAAATGCCGGAGGCTTTCACAACGCTAGGTTGGGTGTAAAATCCCAGAATGACGTAAACATTAGTCCTCTGGGGGGATAAAACCCTTTTGAATGTTAAAACTGATGATTATACTAAGTGTGAGTGTGGTTTGGTTATGGGACTAAATTGTATGGCATGGAATGGGACGTGTCATAACAGTTTGGCCCTATGATCGGGACTTGTGTGACTGAGCATGATGCATCTTATATGTTGGAACTGCACTAGTCATTCCATTGAAGAGTTATAGGGTTTAGATGCACACTCATTCCTTGATGACCTGTCTTGTCCATCTTGCATAAAACTGGATCGTGATGGCTTGCATAATATAGTTTAATGGATCTTTTGCTTTTGAGTGGTTATACTCACACCGTTTGGGGACTAACATTTCAGACTAGAAGATATGCCTCTGCTACTAGTCACCCTCGGCACATTCTATGGTATACTGGTCGACCTTGAGTGTGATTGTACGGAGCACCATCATCCTGAGATACGAGGGTTGGTTTTTGTTCGGGTGCGAGTATTGATCGTGCATGACATCGGTTCCCTCGCCGGCCTGGTGATCCAGGAGTTTTTGACTATGTTCATCCGCCGTGATGGGAGTATGCTGGGGCTGTTGTCGCCGCTACCAGCTGATGGAACAGACTGGGTGTGACCGAGAGTGATGGTCAGCAAATGAAGCATTTTTGGACTACCAACACTGACTAATGGGCCTATGTACACTGTTGTTATAGAGTCGAGTATTTTTTGAGAATAGCCGAGTTTAGAAAGATTTTGGCATTTTGATGTACCGACCCATGATGTCCATCGAGTTATGTAAATTAAAGTGTTTGGCTTTAACTTATAAAATGTTTAGTTGGTGTGCATTGTTTTTTAATATGGAATAGGGAGACGTTGGATATGCTTCCGCTATATGAACTGCGCAGGGATCTATAGAAAGAATATAAACCCCCAGGATTCATGGATTTGTTAATTTTCTATGGTATTAGAGTAATGGATTGTCAGGTTAAGAGAAAGCAAAGGCGAGAGGTATTTGTGGTGACCCCAATGGATCGAGGGCCGTTCAGGGGGTGCCACAAAAGTTCTTTTATGTACTTCAAGACTTTAATAGGAATTTTTAAGTTACTTACCTTAACTTCTTGATCTGAATCTGAATCAGAGTCTGTTTCTGATTCTGAGTCTGAATCGGAATGGGCCATCAGACATATATTGGCATATTCTTCTTCACTTTCCTCGCACTAAGTGTCATTCCAAGTTTCAGCTTTGAGAGCATTTTTATATTTCTCAGTTCTTCCTTTCTTTTTCTTCAACAAAGGACAGTTAGGTTTGATATACCCATTTTTCTTGCATTCGAAGCATATTACATCTTTACTGGTTTCATTGTCCTCAGTCTCTCTCTTCTGGAAATTTGTGTGTTCTGCTTCTTCTAGTTGAATCTCCTTCCATTTCTATTCAACTTTATGAACTTCTTAATCATAAGCGCTAGCTGCTCATCGTCCATGTCATCATCTAAATCTGCATCATTAGAATTATCGTTAGTTTTAAAGAAATTGATATCTTACCTCTTGGATTTTCTTCCTCATTAATCTGCTACACTTCATATGATTGAAGCTTGCCTACTAGTTCTTCTACGGATAGAGGCATGATTCTCTGTGAAGCGATTGAACATATCAGTAATGGATTCTCTAGGCTTCATTTTGAAGGCTTCATATTGTTCGAGTAAAATATTGATTTTCGTTTCTTTTACTCAATCAATTCCTTTGTAGGTAACATGCAATTTGTCCTAAACTTCTTTTGATATTCCACAAGAAGAAATTCGGTTATACTCAGTAGGAGATAAGGCACAATATACAAAGTAGATAGCTTTAGCATCAAGAGCTTGTCTCTTGGTTATTTCTGCTTGTGTTGTTTCGCCAACATCTACAACTTCTTTTCCTCTTTCTAAGGTTGATGTAGCTTTGGGATTGATCCATTTTTCTATCACATCCCACTCCAATGGATCTTTCGATCTCAGAAATGCTTTCATCTTGTTTTTCCACACATTGTACTCCTTCCCATCAAAGTAAGGAGGTCTAGTGTTGCTTTGACCTTCAACCAATCCTAGAGCCAAAATACTAGCCATAGATCTTTAGCTTAGAAGTAAAAACACTTCAATAAAATAAGCACACGGGCTTTGATACCAATTGTAAGGGCTAGTATGAACACCTAGGGGGGAGTGAATAGGTGTGAAGACAATTTTTCACAAGTAATAGTGGAAATATTTTGCTTTTAAAACTGAGTTTGAAGAATAATAGATTTTGAGCGAGTTTAGACTTTAACAGTTAAATAGAACTACGAACAAAATAAAAGAGTTCAAGGAAGAGAACAATAACACATAATTTATAATGGTGTAGCTTAGATCGAACCTACGTCCATTCTCCACACCGACAGCCTTTTGGCTGGATTTCATTAAGAATCAAAAGAGATTTTACCCTTGTAATCTCAACTTCACAGTGAAAAGTCTCTACTACTCTTTCACAAAGTCACACTATAAGAATCTCTCTTTTTGGTACAACTTTGAGCTCAATATTTGGAGTAACAAGGAAATGGAAAGCTTCAAACTTTAAAATTTCTCTTTCACACACTCTATCAAACAACTAAAGAGTCCACCTTAAATACTCATGCATTCTCGACCGTTGGCACTTTCCAAAGAAATTCTTCTAATCTACCTATTGGACAGTATCAATCAAGGAGATCTCGAACTGTTTGAAGATTGTGATGAAAGTCCGTCAATCCTGTTCGCCCATACAATCAGGATCTTAGTTTCCATAAATAAATTATTTCCATATTTACTTGCAATCCGAAAATATTTGATATATCTAAATTGATTTCAATAAAGATAATCAATTCCGCAGGTGATATATCCAACTAGAAAGACATCCATAAACTATATGAACCGAACTCTTGAAGAGATAAACAAAATCTCGCATCTGGATAAATCTTCATTCTTCAATAGCGCTTAGTCTGGAATTTCTCAGTGTGGGCAAACATTTGATGTCGAACAGACTTTGATACTAAAGTCTAGTCGTCTTCAGACTTTGACACTAGAGTAGGGTCGTCTTTAGACTTTGACACTAGAGTCTGGTCGTCTTCAGACTTTGACACTAAAGTCTGGAAATCTTCATAATAGACTTTGGATAAGTTTTGTCAACTTCAAAATATCTAAAGAGTTTTCTCTAATAGTATTGTCCAATCTATGGTAGAAACCCATGTTACTCTCTCCGGGAGTAGGTCACATCACCGAGCCAATTTATGATGTTCAATTCAATTTTTCGTTTTAATTATTGCTCGTTCACTTGTTTCTCGTAGCATATCATCCACAGGGTAAGGTAATTGAAATTGTTATTGACAATTCGATCGTGTTCTACAAGCTCAGACTAGCAATATGATACAAAACAATAATTAGGAAGAATTAGACTAAAGGTTACATCCAACGCAGCAATTCGGCGCTTGGAATTTATTCAGGAAGAATGGAAAATATGAAAATAATCAAAGAATAAATGACTTGTCCCCTAGGAATCAATCTTCACGAACTTCAGTATGTTCTTTGTACAAATTGTAGCATTCGGTGAGTACGATTGTTTCCAATTTGTGTAATTATGTCCATGAGTCGACCTCGCAAGACGAAGGCGTCTCTCATTTGAGAGTAGTTTCGCAAACCTGAGAGAAAAGAAGCAATTGGATTTAGTAACCTGAACT
This sequence comes from Eucalyptus decipiens, assembly GCA_014182575.1. Taxonomy (NCBI): domain Eukaryota; kingdom Viridiplantae; phylum Streptophyta; class Magnoliopsida; order Myrtales; family Myrtaceae; genus Eucalyptus; species Eucalyptus decipiens. The sequence goes on along the minus strand of CM024614.1, from coordinate 858,220 downwards.
ATGTACGCGACCGTCAAACTTCTTAACTACATCAGAAATTACAGTTCCATACCTTTTAAGAGCCTCTTCATTAGTCTCTGGATTACGGGCTTCGTATCCATCAGTCTCCAAGTTCACTCTTGAAATTGGCTTCTTCAACAACGCTTCACCGGTTCTGACTAAGTCGTTCAAATTTTTCTTTGTTGCGATATCCACTGAAGCTACCGCACCACTTTACGTGTCATCCTGCAAATTTTGTTTAAAGGCTGAGATTAGCTTGCCGAATTAAGCTAGCGAGCAAATTAGTTAATGATCACTTCAAGGCTTGTTTTGACATGTATAAGGCTGATATTGTATATATGCCTACCTGAATCCGGAGGTAGTTGGCCTCAAGATGTAGGGCTTGGAGGACCGCAGAGAGGTGGAAGTCGACCATATCTGCGCTCCCTTGCATGAACACATCGACCAATGGGCTCCCGCCGTTGCCGCACGACCAGCGCAGGACTCCCCATTTGGCCGCTCCACTTGCATTATACTTCCCTTCAACTTTTGCTGAACCGGTCCAAAGCGATATCACAAGAAACCTTCTATAGTCCATTGGCTTTATAGGGAAGAAATCTGAGCTTCCTCCCATGATCTCCTTCGTCACTTCTTCCATTGCAACCAATGTCTGTACCATGAACGATGTAGAGTTAGAAATAATAGAATTACCCTTTGTCAGGTCAGGTCTGTTACGAAACGGTTTTCTTCATACTGGATTGTTTGTGGCCCCGCCACCATCTATGAGGTTGAATTCTCTCACTTTTCCTCTGAAGTCCTGGGTTTCAAAATAATGAGCTGGGAGATAAGTTGTTGTTGCAGAGGTTGAGATGCATATGTCTGAGAGCAAGGCATTGATCTTGGCTTTTTCTTCACCTGGTCACGATCAATTACCCCACAAAAGCAACATGTTCAGTGATTTATTGTTATTCGGACAATATCAAAAGAAAGAATGGATTATATTCCAATTACTGAAAAAAAGGACGAACCTCGTAGCTAGAAAAGATGGTTGGCTGAAGACACCTGATGTCGAATGTTGGGATCACCACATTCGTCAATGTTTGGCGCAATCTTGTGTTTCCAAGTTTCTCTTTGACGAGCTTATGAAGGTGTTTTCCATCATATTTCGGTCCAGTCACCGCCTTAACCATGTTCGTAGCAGAAGCAAATGGGCAACTGTGGTTTTCAATTATAAAAGAGATATCATGTTAGTATACAGCCCATTGAGGAACTGCCGATATGGCCTAGAGAAATGATGAGTTAAATTGGCTAACCTGTCTTGAGGGAAGATTTTAGGGCAGTTATTAAGGTAGAAATTCTGAATATCTTTGGCAGCAAATAGGGGACGATTGTTTTCGTCGGGGCTAGTTAACATGGCAGTGACGAGACCACCTGTGCTTGTTCCGGCAATGACATCGAAATAATCTGCGAGTCTTGCGTCTTCACCATCTAGTTTCTGCACAAGTCCACAAAGTCATCAGAAATTCGAACGCGCATGCATGGATAAAACCTGGTACTTCATTGAAACTTGTTCTTCATGCATTAAAAAGATAGCAAACTGATTAATAACAACCTGAAGCTCAGACTCTAAAAAGGCGAGAATTGTTCCTGGGATAAGCCCTCTTATCCCTCCACCGTCGATACTGAAAATGGTAATGAGGTTTCCATAAGTTGGGGGCTGGAGCGGCAAACTCTTGGACCTTTCCATAGATACGGCGGACTTTCCCTTTTTTTTGCTAAGAAATAAATATAATGTGTCATGCCCCGAACCTCGAGCGCGCCAACATCCCACCATGGTCATGCAAATGCGACATTCCCAGGTAGTCTTGCCGACCCCATTCATTTATTATTGCGCAAGCGGAACGTATTATAAAACCCCCGACAATGAAATACGGGATAGAAAAGCAGGAAGCAAAACCACAACATAACACTTTCATAATTCAACAGAATTACAAACAGAGGTCTATGGCCAAAAGTCTACAAAAGATTGGCTCTTAAAAAGGAATTGTCCTACAACTTACAAGTTGGACACGTTCTTCAATCTTATGACTTCACATTTGCAACTCCTCAAGGCCAACCAAAGCTATTTGGCCCCTCCGTCCACCAGGGACCTGAAATTGTAATCCCCAAACTGGGATGAGATAATGTCTTAACAAGTTTAACCCCCTAAACCCCTATTAGAAAAAAAAATACGCCTAAGGGTGGCCTAGCCACATCACATAGAGAACTTACCTCGCCTCAATTCCTTCATGCAGGTTAGCACAATTCGTATCACACAATCTCATGTAGTAATAATAATTCAAACAATTGGAACACCATCACTTTCATATAAATTACAGTCACACTTAGCACGCATTCCAATTATTATTTACTGCCACACAATGGCATAGCCTACTCGTTGTTCGGCTATCTACTGGCATATAGCCAGGCATTGCCTTCCCTCCTTGGAGCGCGGCTTCGTCATTACGTCGACGGCATTCCCGAAGGAGCATCGTCTCCTCCCTTGGAGTACGGCTTCGTCACTACGTCGAGGGCATTCCCGAAGAAGTATTGATCCAGTTGGCCCAGCCTCTACTGCGATCGGCATCCACCGCGTGGGCATCCCATATAGGGGCAAGTCCGGCTCAACAACCCAGGACGATTCCTCTTAATTATCACACAGCCAAAGCATACTCGGCCCCAGGACACTTTATATTTCACTCAATGCTTCCACTTAAAATAGTGATCCCGGCCATTTTTCTTCATATTAAAAATATTCCAGAAATTACTCACGTGTGTGAAGACACGCTAATTTCAAATCAAAAAGTCAATGTCTCACTTTTTCAAACCCCATTATTTAATATAATCATTAAAATCCAATTTTTGCATCAAAACCTGACACTTGGGTTTTTATTAATAAAATCCCTATTTACCACAATCAACACTTAATTTGTCACTCCATTCATCAAATTCAAATTCTAAATGCACAGCAACGATCAACATGAAATTCTGAGAAAAAAAGGTTCCAAAATAATTTTCAGAATTTATTATATAATTAAATTTATTCCAAAAATTAATTAAATAATAATATTCATATCTTTCACGATCCACACTCAATTTATAATATCCAATCGTCAATCTCAAAATTTGACTACACAAAGCGAAATGGCAAGGCACGAAATTATGAAAATTTAGGGTCCCGACAAAATTTTAGGAATTTAATAAATAATTAAATTTATTCCGAAAATAATTAAATAATAATATGTTAATAATTTTGAATAATAAAATATTACTAAATTATTAAACAATTTCGAAATATTCATTTAATCCCAAAAGTAATTCATTTATGTCAAATCACCGTTATACTAATATAAACATCAATTTAACCTTAACTAAACATACTTTAAGTTAAATCAACCTCTTAATTTAATTTACAATTAAATAAACTAAAGTAACCACCTAAGCTTAATTAACTTAAGCTAAGCACACCTAAAGCATAATTAAATTCTAATTGAGATTTAGTGAGTTAAACTCACTGGATTAGCGAGCCGAGCGGACCAAAACAACGGGATCGACGCGAGGATCGACTTTCCTCAAAGCGGGCTAAGCATCCGGGGTCGGGAAGGCGGCCAAAACAGGCCAAACACGGGCTGCCATACCCATTTTCTTGGCTGTTGTCCGCTGCGGTTTGAGGCCGAGAAAGGGTAGATCTGGAGCTTGGATGAGATGGAGAAGGACCGGGGAAGGTTGAGGGGTCGAATCGAACCTAGGGAGGGCCCGAATGATGGCCGAAGGGAGCTCCGGTGGCTCCTGCGTGAGCTGAACAGTAGCTCGGGACGATGAGCTAGGCGAGAAGACCGCCAAGACGCGCGGCTAGCAGTGGCGCACGAGGACGGTAGCTTGGCGGCAAGACGACGCAGGGCGAGGACGGCGACTTCAACGATGGCGAGCAGAGCATGGGCGGCGAGCAGCTTCTCCGAAGGTGCTGCAACCTTCGCTGGTCTTCGGATGGTCGGGCGAGTGGGCGAGTTGCACGGATGGCACGGAGTGGCGGCGGTGATAGACAAACGGCGAGGGACGAATGGCGAGGCTTTGGCTGGTGGCGGTTGCTGGCTTCCGATCAAGCCTTCTTCAGTTGCTGGGTTCGAAGAAGCAAGGAGAAGAAGATGGAGAAGAGAGGCAACGGGAGAGAGGGAGGGAGGAGAGAGAAGGAGAGAGAGAGAGAGATGGGGCCATTCCTTTTCTTTTTTTTCATCCAACCAAGGTGGATGTCATGCTCCACTAACTTCAAATCTCCCACAACAATCTTCGATTGGTCTAATTCCATCCTCCGCCGTGGCATGAATTCTTGTACAACAAATTCTTCAATTCCACTTGATTCTCCTCCAATTGAATCAAATCGAAGTCCATAAAATTAATCCAATGTCACCATACTTCAATTCACATATTCACTTGTCCATAGAACCAACTTAAGTCCCAAAAGCACGACCAAGGGCGAGCCTATTAATTTCTCGAGCCAAATTAGCCATACCTGGATTATTTTGCCAAAAACTCGGCTTGCATGAAAAATCTTCCAAATATGAGTCAATACTCCTAAAATGTTTTGTGACACACCCAGACTTCCAATTTCTGAATTCGATATCAATTTCACGGTTAATTTCACTTTGGCACGATACTAGAGCGGCCCAACCTACCGAGTAGCCTTTAAAAATTTTAAAGCATTTGACCTGTGGTTGATCATCTCAAATCACAATATACATCTTTGAAACATTGGTGACTTTCGGTTGTCGGGGTAATCTCAAGGTTTCAAATACGAACATAAGGTACCCAATCTACAGAAAAGTCGGTCTAGTGCCGATCGACAAGAATTGTGCGATTTGGTGGAATCACCCATACCTGATCACATGCCTTTGTCGAGTTAACCTATCTCCGATCCTTAATAAATTTTTAATTGTGCCGTAATGACCCTTGCAGATTAGCTCGGTCGAAAGATCGCTTCCAGGTCAAATTCTTGAGTTTGATGCATTAGAATTTCTTAACGGCTCCACCTGATAGACTAGTTTTCACATGAGTGGCTGACTCAAGGAAAAGAACTATATGCGTGCCAACGAAATGCCCGTCTTAATTCATTAAAAATAGAATTGGAAAATCGGGATGTCACATAATGCACTTAACAATTCAAACAAAATAGAAGCGTGTCGTGTGCTTCGGGGGGGGGGGAGGGAGGGAGGGTGTTTGAAGGGAGAGATCGAACTTCAAATGTGTTGAGGGAGAGCTATTTGGCCTTAGTCTTGGACAGGAAGCGAGTATTCATGGGTTGGTTTCGTTCAAATGGATGAGTTTTTAGTTGATGCACCAAGTTAAGCCCATTTGCCCATGTTGGGCCAAAACCCGGCCCGTAAGTAAAGGGTCCATAAAAGGAAAATATAGTTATTTTCTAAGTGAAAATAACTACAATATATTAAAAAAAATTTAAAAATGGGATAGTGTTACCTGTAGCATTTCAGATAAAATACGCTTATCCTTTTTTCCCCCTTGAAACAGTATATACCATCTTGATGAATGGAACTCCAAGGTTTCGAAAGATTCCTTTGAAACTGCGATGGTACTTAATCTATGGCAAGTAAGATGTGTCAATCTCCATGATATGCCTTTGATTGGTGTTACATGTTTCCCGAGCTCCTTTCTGCATTCGTTTTTCGGTATTTGATCGTTTGAGTATCAATTCAACTTTTAGAAATTTGTTTCCTACACAAACTTTGGCCAAAATCCCACGATCGATCTTGCTCGGATTTGGTTTAAGTTGACCGGAAATTCTTCAATCCGAGAAACTGATTGAATCTCGGCATTGGTTTAAGTTGACCAGTTCTTCAATCCAAGAAACTGCTTGTAAAGTCCAAATTTTAAAGGGAAGCTGAATCATAGTGGCTAGCTGATGATGAGTGGCACTTCAAGTGAAGACTTCTTGGTCAGACTTTCAACGCCTCGAGAGAGACTTGTAGGTTTGAATATTAATCAAATGGCATGGGGGCCATTTCGGGAGTACGAAACCCTAATTTCTCACGCACGCGCCTTAGATCTACTCCTTTCTATTTGTTGCTTCTTTAATTCGATTATTACATTCATAGCATTACACAAGGCGATAAATCTAAAGGCAAAAAGATCAAAGGACGCGTTGGCGTGTAGCTCAAGTATTTAGAATGGGAATGATATAGGTAGACTATCAGTTACTTTCTACGAAAGTAGCAATATTGACAATGTTATGCGATGCATATAGAGTAATGTTATGATAAAACTTCATCTCAAAAAGTGGGTGGAGAGAGAAGAGAGAGAGAGAGAGAGAGTAATGCTTCTAAAGTGTAAATTAATACACAAAGAGAGGGTCAATGTGCATATACATTTCTTAAAAAAAAAATAGCAAAAATGACCGATCGATATACCATAATTCAATTATGCGGGAAACCCTTTCAATATTACAAGTTTACTGTGAAAATAAAGCACTTCAAAAGAAAATATGATGCTTCTATCAATCTTCCTCACTAGATTTATCCGAGAGGGTAGTTAATATAAATTGTTGAAATACAACAAAGATATCTGAAAACTATTATTATTTGTGCTTTTGTTGTTCTTCAGATAAATATGATAATTCTCAAATTTTCAGCCGCAAATAAGTTCAATTCACGATTTTAAGCTTAAAGGGAATGAGAAAAGAAAAAGAGGGTGACTGTACAATCTTTTTTTTTTTTTTTTTTCCACTTTCCCATTCTTTTATATGTATGTGTCATTTAATCAACTTTTCACCCAAATGTCATGTGTCTTAAAGTGTCCAAAACAGCTTTTCTAATTGATGGTGGAGCATCATCCATTTTGGAATAGTACTTCTTTCTTTAACTGTAGCTTCTATCGTGTTGTCTAATCGCCATTCTAAATCTTTGCGTTAGTCTTGTCTTGAGTTGTTGGGATCTTTCTCTCCTTTCTTTAAGGGGATAAGATCCAAGGCAAAGTTTTTATTATAAATATGAACATTATTTTTTGTGATGTGAAATTGTGCCTTTTAGGCATAAAAAGTTGTTTAACGACAATTTTCTCTTTTAATTTTTTTCTTTGATTTATTGGCCTCACTAATTCCGCTTTATATTTTCCATATAAACTCACGCCTAGAAACTTTCAAATATCTTGTTTTCCTTCTGCTCTTGGAATTTTCAAAAACAATCATTTTGATATCTCATTTAAAATTCCATAAGATAATCAGTTATAAATTTATTATACCAATATTAATTTAGTCCTAAATTTTACAAATTTTTCAATGTATACTTTTTGGATAATTTTCATTAAGATTACTAATATGGCAGCGTGCCACATAAGATGACCGGGGATAACTAAACTACTTTTTTTTTTTTCAAAATTCATCGAAAACACTTATTCATGTCGCAAATCTTCCCCTCAATACTACTTATCCATCAAACGCGGAGAAACAGTGACTGTTTTTTAGTAAAAGACAATGTGCTATATACATATGCTCGCTCTGATCAACGTCCTATCATTCCTATGATGCTACGATGAAGCGCACGTAAGCCTAACTTAAAACGCCGTTCTTGTTCTATCGTTTTTGACCAGTTAAGGCTCATCTCATCCCCGTGCAGCATGCCTTTTAGGGTTTATAATAACAAAAGTGTATTGCCCGATTCGCAACTCTATATCTCTGTTCCTTTTCCCCGCATATAATGTTAGGCAAAAGGAGAAGTGAGATGCCAAAGAAAGCAGTCACAGGAGATTGAAGTGACGGGTTAGATCCTATCACTCGGAATTCAAGATCGATCTTCTAGAAACGAGAGGGTGAATTGAAGGGTGTTGTGTATAATATTTATTATCATATGTTTGCCATATCCACAAGTCGTCTGAGTTCATCACCGACTTGAACGTGCATAATTGCGCGTGGTCATCACAGGTGGAAGCTTGGTGGGGAAAACTCTCAGAGTTTGCCTCTAAGGCAATTCAAAGATGGCTGGACGTTGAATGGTAAAAGGGCAATCATATGCTATTGTTAACTAAGTGCAATAAACGTGCCAAGGTTCTTTTTTAAAATTTACGGACCACTTTAAATTTAAAGCTCATCTCATCCCCGTGCTGCATGCCCTTTAGGGCTCATAAAATAACAAAAGTGTATTGCCCGATTCGCAACTCTATATCTCTGTTTTCCTTTTCACGTATAATGTTAGGCAAAAGGAGAAATGAGATGCCAAAAAAGCAGCCATAGGAGATTGAAGTGACGGGTCAGATCATATCGCTCAAAAAAAGTTAACTAAAGGGTGTTGTGTAAAATATTCATTATCATATCTTTGCTATATCCATCAGTCATCCGAGTTTATCACCAGCTTGACAATGCATTATTGTGCGTGGTAATCACGGGTGCAGGCTTGGTGGGTAAAACTCTCTAAGTTTACCTCCAAGGCAATTCAAAGATGGCTGGACGTTGAACGGTAAAAGGGCAATCATATGTTAATGATAAATTAAGTGCAATGAACGTGCCAAGGTTCCTTTTTTCAAATTTGGGGACCACTGGTCCGCTTGCAGTGGGGAATGTATCTCTTGCTTTGGAGAAGTTAATATGCGGGTCCCGAGGAAGGGACATAGCACTTCTTACAATTGGGTCTAGGTTGTTTATGCATGGCTTAACATGTGAGGCGTCACGTGGTTCCAACAATGATGTGCTTCCGATGGCTAGAGGCCGAATGGAAAAATACTACTTTCTTCGTTTTTGTGGCTCACATCGAGATTACATGTGAGGTTAATGCAGTTGGTAACCTCGATTCCGCAATTCAAAAAGACGCCTAGAATTGTGACGCTTGCGTGCTTTCTTTATAAGACCACGTTCCAACCATCACGTGCCTTTCGGTATGTGTTTAAGCAAAATGTTGAGATGTTGCGGTGAAAGAATTAGTGAGATAAATAATGAAGCTTAAAAAAATGACATACTCCAGTTGGTTTCTTCACTTCAATTATCTTTATACAGGACATTAGCCAGTATGTTAGTTCATATAATTTTTGTCAGGGTTGCAAAAATCTTAGCTGCTTGCCTTTGTCTGTTTGTCTTATTTAGCTGTGTATGCTTCATTTGGATGGCTTCGTTCTAGTTTTCCTAATTTAGTTCCACAGCCAATGGGTAATATTAAACTTCATTATCCTAATTTTCTATCATGAAAAAGGAATTTTAAGTAGAGTTTATATATATACATATATATGTGTATATAATAGATTAGCATTTCTCAATTGTTTGGTCATAGTTTTGAACTTATGTTAAAAGGCCAATATATCTAAAGGCACTGATTTATCAGTCAAGGAAGAAAAATTGGAGATATTGATCAATATTACAAGCCGATTCTTAAAGATACTAGAATAAGGAAATTGAGAATTATTTTAATATAATGATCTACTCGTTTATTATTTTTCATTGTTATATTGTTTCATTATGAAGTGCAACATTTATAATAACTTTATATAATGGAAATCATCTCAACAACTGTACATTGAGAGTAAGAAACAAACATCTTTATTCTTTAACACCATAGTCGCATATTGGCTGGAAAGCGTGCAAAATCATGAAAGTACATCTTGTCATGTCAATTAAGCTATAGCTGATGTGCCATTTTCTATGTGACAAGATAGAATATGCGGATTAATGCACCAGTCTTTGACTTTGACTGCAACTAAATAATTATAAGGGAAAAAGTTCACGAAAAATCTTGAACTTTACCCCAAACTTTTTTTTTTGACGTGAAAAACCCTTAACTTTGCCAACCGTGACACATTCACCACAATTTTGTTTTTTTGTGACACAAAAAATCCTGAACTTTTATTATGTGACACATTTACCCCAAAATTATAGGGCATTTTGGTCTTTTCATTTTTTTAAAATTTGTTTTAATTTTTTTAATTTTTTTAATTTTTTTTCTTCTCTCTTCCCTTCGCCGGCTAGCCGATGGAGGGAAGCCGGCATCCGGCGATGGCTACCCTCGCCAGCCTCGGGTGAGGGTCACCCTCGCCGGCGTCAAGTTAGGGCGGCCCTCACCGGCGTCAGGCAAGGGCCATCCTCGCCTGCGTCAAGCGAGGGGTGCCCTCGCCAAATCTGGCGAGGGCTATCCTCGCCCGACGCCAGCCAGGGCTGCCCTCGCCTGCGTCGGGCGAGGGTGTCCCTACCCTCGCTAGATTTGGCGAGGGCCGTCCTCGCTCGGCGTCGGCGAGCGTGTCCCTGCCCTCACTTGCGTCTGGTGAGGATGACCCTCGCCAGATCTAGTGAGGGCACCCATTGCTCGACGCCAATGAGGGTGTCCCTACCCTCACCTGTGTCTAATGAGGACAACCCTCGCCAGATGCCGGCGAGGGCACCCCTCCCCAAATCTGGCTAGGGAGGCCCTCGCTTGACGCCGGCAAGGGTTGCCCTCACCTGACGTAGGCGAGGGCCTCGCCAGACGCTGGCTTCCCTCCGCCATGGCCAGCGGAAGGAAGAAGAATAAAAAAAGAAAAAGAAAAGAAAAAGGAAAAAATAGAATAAAAAGATAAAAATGCCCCTGATGGGTTAAATGTGTCACGGTTTGAAAAGTTTGGGATTTTTCACGTCACAAAAAAAAAGTTTGGGATAAATGTGTCACTTTGAGCAAAGTTCAAGGTTTTTTGTGGCTTTTTCCCTAATTATAATAATAAGTTGCGACAGTAATGAGAATTTTATTCCATAGAGAATTAGCTTACAATCATTTGTGTCTAATGAACGAAGAATTATTAGAAAAAGAATAGAGAAGTCTATCATGGCCCTAGGGACAAGGGGTTTATTCAAGAATAAAAGGATCATATGGAAAAGCAAAAAAGAAAAGACTGAGGGTCAAATGTCCTAATCTTGAAGTCCATGGATCTCTCTCTCTCTCTCTCTCTCTTTGACATCCTGAATTTTCAACATGTTTTCTACTGAATTAATCGGACATTCGGACATTTCATCAATGCGCCTATAGAGCTATTCTCAAAGCTAATCACTTTCGAGATAACTAGACTAGTTGGAAAAGCTATTAAGAAATTTTAATGCAATAGACTTGAGAATTCGACTAGGCATCGACTTCTTGATCGTGCTAATCTTTAGAGGCCATTACGGCATAGTTAAAAATCAATTTGAGATCAGAGATAGATCGGTCCGACTGAAATGTGTGGCCGATCGTAAGTGACTCCACTAAATTGGAAAATTCTCATCGACCGACACTAATTTGATTTTACTGTCGTTTTGGTACCCTGTGTCAGTAATTGAATCATCGAGATTTTCACGACATGCGAGAGTTGCCAATGTGTTGAGTGGGTTCATTGTGGCTCGAAGAAAATTGACCATGGGTCATTTGCCCTAAAAAGTTTTGAAAACTACAAAGTAGTTTAGGTCACGCTAAAAACGCGCCGAATGGAAATTAACCACAAATTCAAGTCCAATTTCATAAATTAAAGATTTTGCCATATCATAATAAATGTTAGAACCCATGACTCAATCTCAGAAGATTTTTCTAAGAACCAAGACTTTTTGGGAAAAAATCGGCTTATGATCGTTTTGTGCCGAAAAGGCCGGGGAGTGCTTTTGATTTCAAATTTGAGATGCAAGATGGATTCTTGGGTGAGGAAAATTATCAATTGAGTCATTGAGGTATCAATTGATTTTGTATAGGCCAGTTGAGGTGGAATTGAAGTGGACCAAGCAACCAATTGAAGCCATTTCACTTCAAATTCGTGTGCCCCCTTCCCCCTAGCCATTTTGGACCATTTGAGAGGTTGTTGGGCATGCATGGGTGGCTTCATGACAACCATGGATTGCTAGCTTCTTTGACAAGTTTTTAGGAGACAATTTGGCAGAAAAAGTTGGCCAAGGGACCCTCCACCCTCATCTCTATTCTCTCTCTCTCTCTCTCTTTCTCTCACCCCACAGCTGGCCAAACCCTCTCCTCTTCCTCCATTCTCAATGCCACCAGTAGCTGGAGAAGAAGATAGCAGCCCGTCGCCGCCTGGAACGCCGAAGCCACACATCGTCGCCGTCCATGCGCGCACCACCAACCATGCACTGTCCGTTCCTCTCTGCCCAGCCGTGCCATCTAGCAGCTCCCTCTCTTCATTTCAGCCTTGTTCAGCCACTGCAAGGGGCTAAGGAAGTCCCAGAGCCGCCAGTTTGGACTCGAGACCACCCAGTTGTCCATCCCTGAGCCTTGTCGCCACTTTAGCTTTGTTTTCCTTCTATTTTGCAGCAAGAGCAGAGAGTTGAGAAGTAGGTTTCACAACCACTTCTAAGCCCATTTTGAGGTGCTTGTGGGCCCTAGATCTTAAGCCCACTTTGGAGAAAAACATTCCCTGCGATGTTCCCAACATTTCAATCCGAGCGGATTGTTAAACGGGTGAGTTTGGCTCACTAATCCATGCTTAGTTGGCTAATGATGCTTAAGGGTTGATTAGTGTTAATTAAGCATGATTAGTGGTTGAATTAATTTAGAACAATTAAATTAGTAGCTTAATGATGCATGTTAGGTGGTTAGACTTAGTCTTTAACAAGTAGAGAGCTTCTAGTATTTATGGAACAAACCTTGGGATTTTTTCAGGTTCGTCTCGGCTTCCAATTAGGCATTACGGGCCTAAATTGGATTTATTGTATTTATTTAATAATTTTTTAAATGAATTTTTTTTTTTTTTTGGAAATTAGGCAAGGATAGCCAACGATTGGAATTTTATTTTGATTGTCGTAGTGTAGTCCATTTATTTAATTAAGATTTATTTTGTGTTGAAATGAATTATTTGTGAAATTAGGATTTATTTCCTAAATTAAATAATTTTGGTTATTAATTGAAAAATAACCGAGCATCGGTTGATAATGCCAAAAATGTTTGGTGGACTACAGAAAATAGTGGGAGTTATGGAAAGGAAAATATCATATTTTGGCTATGGCCAACTGTGTGCTCATGCACAATATTTTATTGGGTAAGACAAAAGTAAGAAGAAATGCTGTGACGTGGCTTGGTGACTGAATAGGTCGCTTTGGCAAATAGGTTGCCTTAGAGAAAGCACATGAATAGTTGAGTATATATATCACCTGGAAAAGTACGGGACTCGGTGTTTAGTACGTTACCTTGGCAAATAAGTTGTCTTAGAGAGTGTACATGGCTCGATGATTTGGTATATCGCCTTAGAGAATGCATGTGGCTCGGTAATTAGTACATCGCCTTGGCAAATAAATTGCTTTGGAGAATGCACAGGGCTTGAGGATTAGTATGTTGCCTTGGCGTATAAGACACCTTAGAAAATGCACATGACTCGGTGACTAAGTATGTCGCCTTGGCGAATCGGTCTTCTTAGAGAATGCATGTGGCTTGGTGACTTGATATATTATACTGGAAATTGTATAGTATGAATGGAAATGACCAAGGGATGGTCATGATGACATATAATCGACTAGGTCGATTGATCGATGTATTGATCCATGATATTTTAATTAGGTGCCTATTTGAATTGTGTTGATTTGTAGGTGGAATTTGAGGCTAAGGTATGTCCTCTGACCCATGTGTGCATAGGCAGCCTAGTAGACGTATTGATTTACTAATCGAATCATAGGGGGTAGAACTCGCTGAGACGTTGTGTCAATGGTTTTTCTATAACCATTTATGGTCCCTAAATGGCCGCACCTCCACCTCCACGTCCTCCCATGCATTTTGGCATCCCTGAAAAGATTACTGAGATAGCATACCACTTTCACATACACCCTCACTCGGAAGGACTAGAGTACACGCTGGTAAAGTCCACTGTCTGGGTTGATGTTGGTTGGGATGCCTTGAGGCCCCATGAGTATCGATCGTGGTACCGTCATTACTTCGATGGGTGAAAAGAGGGCCCCATACTTGAGGGTGATGTGCCGATGTACATTCTAGAGGAAGCGTTCGGAGAAGGGACGGCTGATCATAAGGACGAGTTGGTAGTGGATGCAAAAGACCCTATGCTCGAGATTGATCACAACCCCCCCAGCCATCTGTAGCAGACTCTAATTGGAGCATGCTAGAAGAAGGGGAGATAGCCGAGCAAGAGGAGGGACCGAAAGAGGATCAAGAGTGGGAATGGCCAGAGGTAGAAGAACTTGAGGAGGAGGAACGAGAGGAGGATTACCTGTTGGAAAACCCTAAAGAGGAGGAACTAGAAGAAGACGAGGAGCTGGAAGAAAATAAGTTTAGTGAAGAGGAATCTAAGGAGGATCGGGATGATGATCCTGAGTACGAGTCGAATGAGGACCGAGATCCCTTCCCATTTTGTGAACCTCAGGTACTTATGGATAGGTGTTAGATCAAACCTATGTTAATAATATTGTAAAATATACTATGAGGTGTGTTTGTATAAAAGTGTGGTTATGGTTTTCAAATGTGAAAAATATAGCCTTGCTTTTTTTTATCCCAAATGTTTTATTATCTGGGGATTATTATATGCTTTCGCATGCATATTAAAATAAAAGGGTCGGCGATGCGTCCTGGGACGTCGCTATTAATTGACTAGGTGAGTGTGACATTCCTTTTAAGTGGTATCATAGCATGATTGTAGGAAATGGAGTGATAAGGTGCGATGACCAATGTGATAGTAGTAGGAAAGACATTTAAATTAATGTATGATGCATGTCAATGCTAGATGATTGGTAAAATTGTTTGCCGTGTGTGTGTTGCTTATCTTCTAATCCCGTGTGGATTTGGAAGACAAGTGTCAGTTGAGACTAAGCCATGAGCAAGCCAGAGCAGAGGACTCCGAGTAAGCGAGTTATTAGACCCTCAGCTCGGGTTAGAACACCAATAAGGATCAGTATCCGAGGCCAAGGAAAGGCACAAGCACAGGCCAGTGCCAATGGTGTGGCACCACCTGTAGTGGGTGCAGGGGTAGCAACCCCTAATGATCTCAAGATAGATGGGATCATGCATGTTCTTGAAGTGATGGGTAACATAATGGATTAGCAAGTGCAGAACCAAGCTGTTACTATTGAAGTCGCCGCTCAAGCCGCCGCTATTGCCGCAGTTGCCGCCACCGCTGAAGTCGCCCCTACTGCTGCACTTGTTGCCGTACCTGCTGAAGTTCCGCCAGGGATTGTGGTCACTCAAAGGCAAATTCATAAGTTGGTGGAGCAATTTTTAAAATTGAACCCACCTTTGTTCGCCGGGACAAGAGACGCCGAAGTTACTTTACGGGTTCAGAAATTGGAAAAAGCGTTTGCACTACTGATGTGTAACGAGATTGAGAAAGTAGTCCTAGCAACTTACCAGCTATAGGGAGTTGCATATACTTGGTGGAGGACTACTCGTTGAGCAATATTTCCAGAAGGTGTTGCACCAGATTGGAACACCTTCCTTGAAGCCTTCAATGACAAGTACTTCTCCGAAACGGCCAAAGAGGTGAAGATGACAAAATTTCAACATCTTCGCCAGGGTTCCCTAACTGTTGACGAATATGAGGCAAAATTCGCTGAACTTTCGCAATATGCTCCAAAATTGATAGAGAACCCGACGAACCGAGTGAGAAGGTTTAGGGATGGGTTTAGACTAGACTTGAGGAGCATACTGGTCTCTCTGGATCTGGGGACTTACAACAACATTTATAGGAGAGCCTAGAAGATTGAGAAAGATCAAAACAAAAGGGCCGCCTCTTCTGGATCAAGGTTTAGCTCCCATAGGGATAGTATCCGCCAAGGAAAGAGGCCTATGCCCGGAAACATATTCCAAGGCCCGCCCAGTAAGAAGGGTGGAATTGGTAGGTCAGGGCCCATTAGGAGTGAAGCATGTCGCTTCTGTGGGAGGAGACATGGGTCAGCTCCGTGCCCAGCTAGGACAAGAGCATGTTTTGAATGTGGCCAACAAGGTCACATAGCTAGGAATTATCCGAGAAAGTCAAGAGGACAACTGTAGTTACCACCGCCGCCACTGTTGAGATAGATAAAAGGGTATGCCCCTTAGAACATGCGACAGGGAGGATAGCTGAGACCTCCAATGCAGGGTATAGTTTATGCAATCATGCAAGGTCAGGCAGAAGCTGCGTCTGACGTGATCACAAGTATGGTTTCGCTCAACGACCATCCTGCTTATGCTTTGTTTGATTCGGGAGCAACCCATTCCTTTATTGCCGAACAATATGTTAAGTTGTTAGGATTAAGTCCTATATTATTGGAGTTGGCAGTTTGCATATCTACACAGTTGAAGGATAAAATTATTACTGCTTTGGGTTGTTCTTGTTGCAAGTTAGCAATTGGTGAGCGAGTGGGGGAAAATAGACTTGTTAGTCCTAGCCATGTATGACTTTGATTTGATAGTTGGTATAGACCGGCTCACTAAGCAACGAGCTATAATGGTCTGCTATCACAAAGCGATTCCGTTTGACCCGTTAAAGGGTAAAAGTTTTGAGTTTGTCGGGAATCGAGGAGGACCCTCGATTGTCTTGATTTCGTCACCAGAGGCAACTCGTCTGTTAGATGAGGGTTGCCAAGGTTACTTGGTAACTATCATGGATACGATAGTTGTGGAGTTGAAAATGGAAGACATTGTTGTGGTTCAAGAATTTTCGAATGTCTTTCCAAAGGAATTCCTAGGTCTATTGCCAGAAAGAGAAATAGAATTTGTGATCAAGTTAGCACCCGGGACAGAGCCAATCTCTAAGGCTCCTTACTGGATGGCATTATTTGAGTTGAAAGAACTGAAGGTGCAGATGCAAGAGTTATTGGATAAGGGGTTTATTCGTCCCAGTGCATCGCCTTGGGAAGCACCATTTTGTTTGTAAAGAAGAAACATGGTTCATTGCATCTATGCATCGATTATCGGCAACTCAATCAGGTAACGATCAAGAATAAGTATCTATTGCCGAGGATTGACGACTTATTTGATCAACTTCAAGGAGTGTCGATTTTCTCGAAGATCGACTTGAGGACATGATATCACCAGTTGAGGATTAGGAAGGAGGATATTTCAAAGTCAGCATTTCGTACTCGGTATGGTCATTACAAGTTCACAGTGATGCCATTCGGATTGACGAATGCTCCTACTGCCTTCATGGATTTAATGAACCGAGTATTCAAGGAATATCTAGATCAGTTCATGATTGTGTTCATCGATGATATTTTGGTGTATTCAAGAAGTGATGAAGAGCATGAGAGCCATTTGAGACTAGTGCTGCAGACACTAAGAGTCCATCAGTTATATGCCAAGTTCAAAAAGTGCGAGTTTTAGTTAACTCGTGTTGCTTTCTTAGGGCATGTGATCTCAGGTGAAGGAAGTGGACCCAAGCAAGATAGAAGCCGTGATCAATTGGCCAAGACCTACAATAATAACAAAGATCATAAGTTTTCTGGGTTTAGCAGGTTATTACAGATGGTTTGTGGAAGGGTCTTGTCTCTAGCATTGCCATTGATAAAACTCTTGAAGAAAGAAAAGAAATTTACATGGACAGACAAGTGTGAGAGTAGTTTTCAAGAGCTTAAGGAAAAGTTGACTACCGCATCTGTGCTGACGATTACATCTGGTCTTGGAGGATTCGAGATTTATAATGATGCATCACTAAGGGGATTGGGTTGTGTGTTGATGCAACATGGTAGAGTTGTTGCATAGGCCTCCCGTCAGTTGAGATCTCATGAGTTGAACTATCCGACGCATAACTTAGAACTCGCGGTTATCATATTTGCGTTGAAAATTTGGAGACACTACTTATGTGGGGAAAGATTCTAGATCTACGCGGACCATCAGAGTCAAGTTACTCTAACCGACAGATCCAGATGTGCAGAAAATTTTACAAGAGGATACTGAGAAAAGAAAGGTTGACTTTCAAGTTTTTTATGATGGAATACTAAGGTTCCAAGGACGTTTGGTTGTACCTGATGATGTGGAGCTTATAGAAGATATTTTATCCGAAGCACATCATAGCAGTTACAGCATTCATCCTAGAAGTACCAAGATGTATCATAATCTGTGTCAACACTATTGGTGATTAGATATGAAGGCGGACATCGCCAAGCATGTCGCCAAGTGTTTGACGTGTCAGCAAGTAAAGGCTCAGCATTGCAAGTCGGGAGGACATCTGCAACCTTTCGTGATCCCATAAAAGAAATGGGAGCACATCACGATGAACTTCATGACTAGACTACCGAGAAGTCAGAGAGGGAATGATTCAATTTGGGTAGTAGTCGACACACTGACAAAGTCAGCTCACTTCATTGCAGTTTGAAAGGACCTAAGTTTGGATAGGCACACAGATTTGTATGTGCGTCAAGTAGTTCAAATACATCAAGTGCCGGTTACGATAACTTCAGATAGAGACCCAAGATTTACCGCCGCTTTTTAGAAAAGCTTACAGAGGGCCTAAGGTACAAAGCTTTAGTATAGTACGGCATATCATCCTTAGACGGATGGCCAGTCCGAGAGGACAATTCAAATCCTTAAAGACATGTTGAGAACTTGTGTACTAGACTTCAAAGGAAGTTAGGAAGATCAGCTACACCGGGTAGAGTTCGCTTATAACAACAATTATCAGCAGAGCATCAAGATAGCCCCTTTTAAAGTGTTGTATGGCAGAGTGTGCAGAACACCAGTGTGTTGGGATAAAGTTGGGGAAAGAAAGATTACAAGCCCAGAGTTGGTCCGGCAGTCAGTGGAAGCCGTGGCAATGATTAGAGGCAGATTTAAGACCACTCAGAGCAGGTAGAAAAGCTACACAGATAAGTGTCGAAGGTCTTCGGAATTCCAAGTTGGTGATCACGTTTTCTTAAAGGTATCGCCAATGAGGGGAACTTCACGCTTTGGTAAGAAAGGAAAACTGAGTTTGAGGTACGTAGGTCTATTTGAGATTCTTGAAAGATTGGGAACCTAGTGTATCATCTTGCGTTGCTGCCGAAATTGGCGGAAGTGCATGACGTCTTTTACTTGTCGATTTTAAGGAAGTATGAGCCTGACCCGACCCACGTGCTCAATTTTGAGGAATTGGGTGTAGATAACTGTGTGTCATACATTGAAAGCTCGGTTCAAATTGTGGATCGTAAAGAGCGAGTTCTACGATACAAAGACCATTCTGTTGGTCAAAGTGGTCTAGCAACACTACTGTATTGAAGGAGCAATATGGGAGACTGAAGAATCGATGAGACGATTGTACCCCCACCTATTTAAGAGGGTTCTATAATGGTTTAAATTTTATGGACGAAATTTTTATAAGAGGGGAAGAGTTGTGACATCCTGAATTTTCAACCTTTTTTCTACTGAATTAGTCAAGCATTTCATCGACACGCCTATAGGGTTATTCTCAAAGCTCATCACTCTCGAGATAACTAGACTAGCTGGGTAAGCCATTAAGGAATTTTCAGGTAATAGACTTAAGAATTTGACTAGGAATCGACTTATCGACCGTGCTCATCTTTAGAGGTCATTATGGCACAATTAAAAATCAATTTGAGATCAGAGATAAGTCAGTTCGACTGAGATATGCGGTCGATCGTGGGTGACTCCACTAAATTGGAAAATTCTCGTTGACCAGCACTAATTTGATTTTATTGTCGTTTTGGTACCTTGTGTCCGTAATTGAATTCTCGAGATTTTCATGATAATCGAGAGTCACCAATGTATCAAGTGGGTTCATTGTGGCTCGATGAAAATCAACCACGGGTCATTTGCCTTAAAAAGTTCTAAAAACTACCTGGTAGTTTAGATCACGCTAAAAACGCATTGAATTAAATTAATTGCCAATTCAAGTTCGATTTCAGAAATTGAAAATTCTGTTATATCACAATAAATTATAGGACCCATGACTCAGTCTCAGAAGATTTTTCTGATAATCAAGATTTTTTGAGAAAAAGTCGGTTTAGGACCGTTTTATGCAGAAAATGCTAGGGAGTGTTTTTTGATTTCAAATTTGAGATGCAAGATAGATTCTTGGGTGAGGAAAATTATCAGTTGAGGCATTGAGGTATCAATTGATTTTGTATAGGCCAATTGAGGTAGAATTGAAGTGGACCAAGCAACCAATTGAAGCCATTTCACTTCAAATTCGTGTGTCCCCTTCTCCCTAGCCATTTTGGACCATTTGAGAGGTTGTTAGGCATGCGTGGGTGGCTCCATGACAGCCATGGATTGCTTCTTGGACAAGTTTGTAGTGGACAATTTGGTGGAAAAAGTTGGCCAAGGGACCCTCCACCCTCATCTCTATTCTCTCTCTCTCTCTCTTTCTCTCACCCCATAGCTAGCCAAACCCTCTCCTCTCCTCTCCCTCCATTCTTGACGCCACTAGCAGCTGGAGAAGAAGACAGCAGCCCATCGCTGCCTGGAACGCCGGAGTCGCACGCCGTCGCTATCCATGCACATGCCACCAACTGCGCATCGTCTATTCCTCTCCGCCTAGCCATGCCGTCCAGCAGCTCCCTCTCACCATTCCATTGCAAAGGGTTGAGGAAGTCCCCGGAGCCGTTGGTTTGGACTCGAGACCAACCCGTTGTCCATCCCCGAGCCTTGCCGCCACTTTAGCTTTGTTTTCCTTATATTTTGCAACAAGAGCAGAGAGTTAAGAAGTGGGTTTCACAACCATTTCTAGATCCGTTTTGAGGTGCTTGTGGGCCTCGGACCTTAGGCTCATTTTGGAGAAAAACGTCCCCTGTGACGTTCCCGACGTTTCAATTAGAGCGGATTGTTAAACGAGTGAGTTTAACTCACTAATCCTTGCTTAGTTTGCTAATTATGCTTAAGAGTTTATTAGTGCTAATTAAGCATGATTAGGTTGTTATATTAGTTTAGAACAAATAAATTAGTGACTTAATGATACATGTTAGGTGGTTAGACTTAGTCTTTAGCAAGTAGAGAACTTCTAGTATTTATGGAACGAACCTCAGGATTTTTCTCGAGTTGTCTCAGCTTCCAATTAGGCATTACGGGCCTAAATTGGATTTATTGTATTTATTTAATAAATTTTGAAATTAATTATTTATTTATTTATTTTCTGGAAATTAGGCAAGGATAGTCGATGACCGGAATTTTATGCTAATTGTCGTGGTGCAGTCCATTTATTTAATTGAGCTTTATTTTGTGCTGAAATGAATTATTGGTGAAATTAGGATTTATTTTCTAAATTAACTAATTTTGGTTATTAATTGAAAAATAACCAAGTATCGGGTGATAATGCCAAAAATGTTTGGTGGACTATAGAAAATATTAGGAGTTATGAAAAGGAAAATATCATATTTTGGTTATGGCCAACCGTGTGCCCACGCACAATATTTTATCGGGTAAGATAAAAGTACGAAGAAATGCTGTGTGACCAGGTAGGTCGCTTTGGCAAATAGTTCACCTTAGAGAATACACATGAATAGTAGAGTATATATATCACTTGGAAAAGCACGTGGTTCGGTGTTTAGTACGTTACCTTGGCGAATAAGTCACCTTAGAGAATGCACGTGGCTCGGTAATTAGTACATCGCCTTAGTGAATAAGTCACCTTAGAGAATGCATGGGGCTCGATAATTAGTGTGTCACCTTGGCATATAAGACGCCTTAGAGAATGTACATGACTCGGTGACTAAGTATGTCGCCTTGGTGAATCG
Organism: Eucalyptus decipiens; assembly: GCA_014182575.1. Lineage (NCBI taxonomy): Eukaryota > Viridiplantae > Streptophyta > Magnoliopsida > Myrtales > Myrtaceae > Eucalyptus > Eucalyptus decipiens. The sequence continues at coordinate 836,634 of CM024614.1, read as the reverse complement.
GTCACTTTAGAGAATGTAAGTGGCTCGGTGACTAGGTATATTATACTGAAAATTATATAGTATGAATGGAAATGATCGAGGGATGGTCATGATGACATGTAATCGACTAGATCAATTGATTAATATATCGATCTGTGATATTATGATTGGGTGCCTATTTGAATTGTGTTGATTTGCAGGTGGAATCTGAGGCTAAGGTATTCCCTCTAACCCGTGTGTGCATAGGTAGCCCGGTAGACGTATTGGTTTACTAATCGAGTCTTATAGGGTAGAACTCGCTGAGATGTTGTTTCAATGGTTATTGTATAACCATTTTAGGTCCCTAGATTGCCGCACCTCTACCTCCTCGTCCTCCCATGCATTTTGGCATGCCTGGAGAGATTACGGAGGTAGCATACCACTTCCACATACACGCTCATCCGGAAGGACTAGAGTATGTGTTGGTAAAGTCCACTGTCTGGGTTGATGTTGGTCGAGACGCCCTAAGACCCCATGAGTATCGATTGTGATACCGTCATTACTTCGATGGTTGAAGAGAGGGCCCCATACTCGAGGGTGATGTGCCGATGTACGTTTTAGAGGAAGCGTTCAGAGAAGGGACGGCTAATCATAAGGACAAGTCGGTAGTGGATGCAAAAGACCCTAAACTTGAGACTAATCACGACTTCTCCTAGCCATCCGCAGTAGACTACAACTGGAGCATGCTGGAAGAAGGGGAGATAACATAGCAAGAGGAGAGACTGGAAGAGGATCAAAAGTGGGAATGGCCAAAGGTAGAAGAGCCTGAGGAGGACATACCAGAGGAGGATTACCTGTTGGAAAACCTTGAAGAGGAGGAACCAGAAGAAGATGAGGAGCTGGAAGAAAATGAGCTTAGTGAAAAGAAATCTGAGGAGGATCAGGATGATGATCCTGAGTACGACCCGGATGAGAACTAAGATCTCATCCCATTTTGTGAACCTTGGGTACTTGTGGATAGGTGGTAGATCAGACCTATATTAATAGTATTGTAAAATATACTATGAGGTGTGTTTGTATAAAAGTACAGTTAGGGTTTTTAGATGTGAAAAATATAGCCCTGCTTTTCTATTCCAAATGTTTTATTGTTTGAGGATTATTATATGCTTCTGCATGCATATTAAAATAAAAAGGGTCTGTGATGTGTCTTGGGACGTCGCTATTAATTGACCAAGTGAGGGATAGATGTGTGTTCGAGGATCGGGGCGTGACACTCGCTCTCTCTCTTTCTAATTTCTATAATTACAGAGTATTATAGTTGGTCGTCGAATTTGCTGAGAAGCGCGTTGGGTGTCTCAGAGAGAGAGAGAGAGAGAGAGAGAACTTCAAATGGGTCGGGTGAGAGCTTTTTGGCCTTAGTCTTGGATACGAAGCCAGCATTTGCAGGTCGCATTTCACACAAATTTTGTCCGGAATTGTTTTAAGTTGACCGGAGATTCTTCAATCCCAGAAACTGATTGAAAAGTCAAAATTTTAAAGGGGAGCTGAACCATAATGGCCAGCTGATGATGAGAGGTCTTTTAAGGGGAGAATTGTTGGTGAGACTTTCAACGCCACAAGAAAAGACTTGTAGGTTTGAACAATAAACTAAAGGCACGGGGCCATTTTGGGAGCAGCAAAACCCTAATTTCCTATGCACGTACAGTATACTATTTTCTATTTATATCTTCTGCAATTCAATCACTATATAAATAGCATTACCTTGGATGATAAACCTAAAGGCAAAAAGATCAAAGCGCATGTTTGCGGGAAACTCAAGTATTTAGAATGGGAATGATATAGATAGACTAGAAGTCACTTTCTACGAAAGTAGCAATATTGACAATGTTGTATGCCACACGTAGAAAAATGTTATGATAAAACTTCGTCTTGGGAAATAGGGGGAGGGAGAGGGGAAGAGAGAGAGAGATTACATGAATTTGAAAGAACTGCTCCTAAAATATAAATCATTGTGTGGAGAAAAACTAAATGTACCTAAGACATCGAAATTATTCCTTAAAAAAAAAAAAAAAAAAAAAGAAGCAAAATTGACCCATTGAAATATGAAAATTCAATGGTGCGGAAACCCTTTCAATATTACATGTTAATTGTGAAAATAAAGCAATTTAAAAGAAAATATGATGCTTCTATAAATCTTCCTTTCGAGTATTATCCGACAGAGTAGCCAACACAAAGTACTGAAAGAAAGCAAAGATATCCAGAAACCGTTGGCATTTGTGCACAACGAGAGAAAAAGATAAAAAATAATAAAAGGAAAGGAAGGGGCATGAGTGTACGGTCCTGTTTTTTCATCCTTTCATATGTATGTGTCATCCAATCAACTATTAACCCAAATATCATATGCCTGAAAGCGTCCGAAACAGCTTATCTATTGATTGGTGGAGCATCATCCATTTGTGAATAGTACTACTAAGTTACATTAACTTTAGCTTCTGTCATGTCGTGTCTAATCGCCATTCTTAATCTTGGCCTTACCTCTGTCGTGTCATGCGTTGGTGAGATCTTTCTGTCCTTTCTTTAAGGGGATGAAATCCAAGGCAAGGCTTTTATTGTGAATATGAAAGCTACTTTTTTGGGCATAAAAAGTTTTCTAAGGCTTTCACCCAAAAAAAAATTAAAAAGTTTTCTAAGGACAATTTTCTCTTTTTAGAAAAAATTCTTTGATCAGTAGCCTCACCAACTCTCCTTTAGATTTTTTGAATAAATTAATGCCCTGATATTTTCCAATATCTTGTGCTGCTTCTGCTCCTGAAATTTTCGAAAGCAAAATTTTGATATATGATGTGAGATTTATCTCATTCTTTTCACACATTACCGAAAATACTTGTTCATGTCGCACATAAAATTTACCTTCCCATCAATACTACTTATCTTCCACAAGCAAAAAAAAAAAAAAAAAAAAAAACAGTGACTGGGAAAATAAAGACAGTGTGCGATTTACATATCATCGCTTTGATCACTTTCGTATCATTCCCATGTGCGCTACCATGAAGCACTAGCTCAAAACGCAGTTCTTTCTCTTCCCTTTTTGACCGCGAAAGCTCAGCTCACCACTGTGCCGCAAATTTTTCTTCGTTTATTAAAGACTCAAGTTGAATCCCACGTTTGACAACTCTATATCTCTATTTTCTTTTCCATGCATATATTGTTAGGCAGCGAGAAATCAGATGCAAAAAAAGCAGCCACGGGAGATTGAAGTGGCAAGTCAGATTCTATCACTTCGAAAATGTTCAGGATCGATCTTCATGAAATGAGAGGGTCAATTTAAGGGGTTGAACGTGCATACTTGCACATGGTGATCCCATGTGGAGGCTTGATAGGCAAAGCTTTCTGACCAAACCTCTAAAGCAATTCAAAGAAGGCTGGACGTTGAAAGCTAAAAGACTGTGCTTTTGATAACTAAGTGCAATGAAAGTGCGAACTTTCTTATATTAAATTTACGAAAATTTTGGTCCTCTTGCAATGGGGGATGTATCTCTTGCTTTGTAGAAACCTTTCTAGAGGTGAACCGTCAAGAGAAAACTAATGAATCATTAAGTAAATACATAGTGTGGACTCTTCTAAAGTGCGAACTTTCTTATATTAAATTTACGAAAATTTTGGTCCTCTTGCAATGGGGAATGTATCTCTTGCTTTGTAAAATTTTGGTTCTTGCAATGGGGAATGTATCTCTTGCTTTGTAGAAACCTTTCTAGAGGTGAACCGTCAAGAGAAAACTAATGAATAATTAAGTAAATGCTTAGTGCGGACACTTCTAAAGTGCAAGTTTCTTATATTAAATTTACGAAAATTTTGGTCCTCTTGCAGTGGGGAATGTATCTCTTGCTTTGTAGAAACCTTTCTAGAGGTGAACCGTCAAGAGAAAACTAATGAATAATTAAGTAAATGCTTAGTGCGGACTCTTCTATACTCATACCAATCCTAACTTTGGGGTTTCAATTAAATTATTTATAATGCGATAATCAATTCAATTTGGAGTTGCCATTAATCTATTAGGGGTCTATTAGAAACCCAAGTAAAAACTAAAATGTGGGAGAACATCTTACTTTGAGAACTAGAGATTTTCGGGATTTGGGAATTTGATCACTAGATAAATCTAATGCATTTTTTTATATCTTTTCTCTTTATTTTAAAATTGCAATGAATCTGAGTCAATTTCAAGCCTAAACCACTAATATGCAATAGGTGATTATGGAAGTGCCTAAGCAAGAATTTAATAGTCAATTATCAAAGTGAAAAATAAATGCTTGAGGAGATAGAAAACCTTGATGCGCTAAGCAAATCAAAAACTAAGTTCCATTTTGCCCAATGCATAAAGGCTCTGCCAGATGTTAACTAAAAGTAAACAATGATACAATTCTTACGTAGCTGTATATGCTTTAGATGGCTTGCTTCTAGTCCTTTTTTCAGTTCCCCAGCCAATGGGTAATTATCAAATTATTTATCCTAATATCCTAACATGAAAAAAAAAAGAAAGTTAACTAGTTCATTGGTTTTAGAATATATTAGCATTTTTAATATTGTTAGCTCATACTTTTGGACTCATGTTTAGAAGAACAATAATGGCCAGAAAACGAGTAAAAAAAAAAAAATCTTTCCACTTCAATTAAGTTAATAGTCAACCTATGGAATAGTTTCTTTTAGTTACATCACTATCTACGGGGCATATTCGCGGTGAAGTGAAATATAGTCATCTTGTTTATACAACAAGATAGAATATGTGACTTAATGGACGTGTCTATGACTCTAACCACAACAAAACAATTATAATACGAAGCTGTGACAGTAATGAGAATTCATTCCATAGAAATTAGCTTACAATCATTCGTGTCCAGTGATGATGAACAGTAGGGAAAGAAATTGCAGAAAATCTTAGGCCTAGCCTCCCAAGGGATTATTCAAAAGTAGAAAAGTCCCTCTTAGCCGGAGGACCAAAGGAATTATTCAATAATAAAAGAATCATGAGGAGAAAAAATTAATTAAAAGATAACTAGTTTGTCCCCAGCTCGAAATTACAAAACCAGCAAAACTATGCAAGAAGATCGCTGGCCCTCGATTATAATCACTTCTTTGTATTGGCATGTCCATGAGGCGACCTTGCAAGGCGAAGCTGTCTCTCTTGGGAGAGTAATTTAGCAAACCTGCAGTATATATCAAAGGGGAAGCTACATTAGTCAAACCAGCCCAAAAATGCAAAAACTAGAGAAATCGTCATGTCTTTCTTATCCTGAAATTGACTGTTCGTGATTTCTAATGCATATACCTTCTCAAAGCCTCTTCGTTGGTCTCTTGGTTGGGCGTGGGCTCACACGCTCCGGTCTCCAGGTTAACCCTAGAGACCGGCTTCTTCAACAATGCCTCACCGGTTTTCACTAGGTCGTTCAGATTCTTTTTCGTGGCCACATCCACAGATGATAAATCACCCGTTAATGTATCATCCTGAAAAATCAAGCCATGAAGATGCAATGATCAGAATAAAACAGACCTGTGTTACAATATTTTGTGGGAATACTCTTCGTCGGGGAATCTTTGAAGAGAATATCTGTGGATACTAGATATACCTGGATCCTGAGATAATTGTCGTGGAGTTGTAGGGCTTGAAACACGGCGGAGATGTGGAAGTCGACCATGTCCGCGCTGGCTTGACTGAAGACGTCGATCAGTGGGGAGCCACCGCTGGTCAACCAACCCAGCACTCCCCACTTGGCTGCTTGATGTGCCGTATATTTCCCCTCAGCCTTCCTGGTACCGGTCCCGAGTGAAATCACCAAGAACCTCCGGTAATCCATTGGCTTTATAGGGAAGAAGTCTGAATTCCCTCCTATGATTGCCTTGGTCACCTCTCCCATCGCAACCAATGTCTACACAATGGGAATATCATCGATAATTCGTTTATGTCACACGTTAATTGAGAACGAACTCTCGACATTTAAGTACTTTTGTGCAAAGATGATAAAGGATAAACTGAATCAATCATGTGTCGAGCAATTATTGACTGTATTTATTGAAATTGATTTCTTTTAAGAATTATTCATAGGAGGAATTTCATGTTTGAGATTAATATACAAGGAGGCCAATTTGATTATTTTACCGGATTATTTGCAGCTACACCACCATCGATGAGGTTGAATTCCCTCACTTGGTCTGTGGGGTCCTTCGTTTCAAACTTATGGGCTGGGAGATAAGTTGGCGCAGCTGAGGTCGAAATGCATATGTCCGAGAGCAAGGCATCCATGCTCGGATCTTTCTTCAGCTGGCGACAATTTGATGAGAATAATGTTGGTTATCCTTGTAAGAGTTCATTGTCTACATATCCTCAAAACCATAGAGAAATTTCAAGAAGAATATGAAGAGATGAATGACCTGGTAGCTAGAGAAAATAGTTGGCTGAAGGCTCTTGATATCGAACGTCGGTATCACGACGTTTGTCAATGTTTGGTGTAATCTTTTGTCTCCAAGTTCGTCCCTCACGACACTGTGAAGGTATTTTCCATCGTATTTGGGTCCCGCCATGGCTTTGATCATCTTCGTAACCGGTTTGAAAGAGCAGCTGCATAGTTTTAGGGACATTTATTAATTTCTCTCAGTTGAGAGATAATTAAACCATGAAGAGAGATTAACAACTCCTTCATGTTTTTCCTTTACCTGTCTTGGGGGAAGATTTTAGGGCAGTGATTGAGGTAGAAGTCTTTGATGTCTTTTGCGGCAAATACAGGGCGGTTGTTTTCATTAGGAGTGGTAAGCATGGCAGTGACAAGGCCGCCAGTGCTTGTTCCAGAAATAACGTCGAAGTAATCTGCAAGTCTTGCATCTTCGCCATCTAGTTTCTACAAAATTCGTCAAACAATTTTAGCTCAAGAGCGATGTATCAGATATGGGTTACATAATTATTGGTTGCATGTACTTTATATATATATTGAAAATAGTCCTGTCCTTTGAAAGTTTGCTTAGGACAAGCATGCATAAAACCTTTTACATGCATGCATTCATGCATTACGAGAACTACATGCAAATCGTCTAAGTGCATATAAATCTAATGAATATAGTTTTGCTCACTAAAATTGAGATACACACACACACACACACACACACACACACACACATATATATTATTCATGTTGACAAAATTACTTTGCAGAAATTTGTAAAGATTGTGGAAGCCTACTAATATGCTAATAGGATCGGTGAAATATATTGATAATAGATACAACAGAAGTCGTATATAGTGTGCTCACCTGAAGTTCTGACTCTAGGAAATGAAGAATGGTTCCAGGGATAAGGCCTCTTATCCCACCCCCATCGATGCTCAAAATGGTGATCGAATTTCCATAAGTTGGAGGCTGAAGAGGGAAACTCGTTGCTCTTTCCATTTGTAAATGGAGTCAAACAGAACGAAACGAAGTACTTGCAAGTATGTACTCTTGGTGCCTTTGAGAGCTGTCAAAGAGAGGGAGAAAGAGGAAATGTTTTGAGCTAGTGTATCAAGTTGGGAGAAAGAGCTAGTTTGCGTGATGGCTTTCCAATGCATGAGCCATGCGTATTTATAGGCTCTCATTCCCTCTCATTTTCACTGGGTTTTACGAAACGCTACGATTCAAATTAGACCGGAATCGATGGAAGTTGCTGGGAACTGGTTAAGTTGGACCCTAGACTCTTCATCTGCGGAGACCATATTGAAAAGTCCAAATTCAAAAGGGCTTCGTCAACATTGTGATCAGCCTTCAGTCACCGATGCATATGCGAAGAATTTCTGGTGAGACTTTTAGGAGACCAGTAGGTTTGAACACAGCTTGAGAGCCGCATATTGGAGTGTACTTGGCCATGATAGTGACTAGCGAGCGACCGGCTTTGTGTGATATACCAAGGGTTCATTCTAGATTTTTTTTTTTTTTGGCGCTATCTAAACAACTTGTTCCTGGACAAAAAAAAAAAAAAAAAAAAAAACTTGTTCTCGGGGTTAGCTTTGTCTTCTTCACAAGATTAAATGGACGGTACATGAACAATGATTGGTGCATTGCTCAAACGGACTACATGGTAAGACGACTCGTACTATGGTTTTGATTTAATCAAAGTTTCGCATAAGGAGACGAATCTGCAGTTGTTTCAACGAAGGCCCGGGGCCATTAATGAGTGCAATTCGCCCGTCTGAATTGGAAAACCACCGGAGATTGATTGATGAAGGCGGCTTTGAAATGGTTTGTCATGGAAATTTCAAGAGATGAGAAATGGTCAGACCCAATCAAATTGCGAGCCAAGTTCTCAATTTTCCGTAAACATTAAAGATGAGACGAAAATCAAGAGAAGGGGCATCGAATTTTTTTTTTTTGATTAGTTTGTCTTCATTTCAGGATAAATATCTACTTTCGCATATTGTAGTAGTGACCCTTAATTATAGGAATTGCAGCTTATCGGCAAAAATATGTCAAAGTTATACATATGGAACTATTCAAAGCGATATGTCAGTATTCTTCTTTCTAGAAAATCTGCAAAACGCTTCTTACAAGTGCTTAAGGACGATAACCACTGGGATTCGCATCAGTGGCCACCCTTCCAACATGAAAGAGGGAGGTGAGGGATTCAAATCCCCACCTTCTCAAGGGGGGATGGGGGTGGGGACGCGTAAGTTTCAGGAGTGGGTTTCGACTCCCACGCCCTGCAAGAGACAGGGCAAAAGTCTGAGAGTGAGTATAGAGTAGGAATAGAGTAGGACCGACCAAAAAAAAAAAAGTGCTTAAGGACGATTACCTGTAATTAATACTGACAATTCGTATAACCATGTAAACATAATAGACTTTTTAAGATAGATAAAACTAATTTGCAGTGTGCAATAGCTAATAGCTAGTTTTTTTTTTTTTTTTTATATATATTATTATATGGACCTAAGATTAGGCGGATCAATGAACATCAGGTACATGAATTATCTCACTATACTTATGGACACAGTACGATGCGAGACGGAGCCCGATGTCTGACTTAAAACATTAATGAATACCCTTTTCTGATCCTCTCTCGTTATGACTTGAAAGGCCTTTGCCAAAGGAAAAGAGGACTAACTTAGAAATACTAATTCCTCTTCAAATTTATCATTTCTTAACTTCGAAACTCATGGAATTAATCTTATTTAGAACGGTTGTCTTGATTGTGGAATATATATGTGTGTGTATTAAAAAGTGCCTTTTGCTACTTGTTAAACAATCAAACAAGAAATCTGACCAAAAAAAAAAAAAAAACAATCAAACAAGAAAATATAACAATATCTAATGTCACTGACTGTACCTGTATTATGTATAAGTAATGCTTTACAAATAATATATAACCCGTTGGTTTAATGATTTCACTGGAGAAGTAATAACAATTTAAATGATTTGGCTAGATAAGTGTCCCATTTAATTACTTCGATTGACTTCTTCGATTCGACATGTATAATATTTCTATCATTTCATTGGGACGGTGGACTTTTCTCAATCTAGAACCGGAGAAAAGGCAAGTCGATCTCTGGGAAAACTAAGAGATTGACCCATTGGTTTTAGGGTTTGGAAGATCTTCCCTCGCACTTTGGATAAGCCGACCCTCCAGAACGATCTTCCACGGCGAAAGGCAATGCTTTGAAAGATAAACTTTTCTTCCTGTCTCCATGAGTTTCTTCAACCTGATAAGTCTCGCTTCAACAACATAGAATTTTCTCACAATGCTTTCTGTCAATGTAAGTTCTGCCTCCATTTTGTCAAAGTACAGTAGACAATCTTTTTCTTTAGATAGAATGACACAAATGATCCCTAAACTTTAGCCAAAGGTACAATTTGGTTCTTATTGTTTTAGTTGTTCAATGTAATTCTTGAGTTTTAATCCAATGTACCTAAACTATATGAAAATGTTCAACATTATCTATGAACTTAAATTAATGGACAGACAATAATGAATATTTTAATATAGTCTGATGACTAGTTTGAACATATATCAAAAGTTTAGGGACCACATTGAATAAATTAAAAGCTCATGAGCCACATTGCATATTGGACCAAAGTTCATATATCACTTGTGTCATTTTCCCTTTTTCTTTTCTTAAGAGTAAAGTTACCGGTGAAAATTGTAAGATGGCTAAGATTGCAAAAAAATCTGGTAAGATTGTAAGACTTTATTCTAGCACGTAAATTCACAAGAGTAGCCCGTAAAAACTTAATGGGCTTTCGGTGTCGGGACGTGGCTTGTGTTTATGGCAAGAGATATTGAATTGGCAAAGATAATTCGTTGTATATGAGCTCTAATACATCAGCCATTTGAATCCCACTATGTGGCTATTTTTCTTTCTCTTTTTCCCCTGTTGAGTTGGATTTTTTTATATGATGAATTTTTCCTCTTTAAACAATAGAGATTGAAGGACAATCATAGGAAAAATTATGAAAATAATCATCAACCTATTGTACATATGCCAAAAATATTACCCCGTGTTTTGTTTTGTTTTCCAAATTGACAAATGTTATCTTTTGTCACAAATAAACTAAATCTCTAACTATCTGCTTTCTTTTTATTTTGTGCGCTTTAATATTACTTTGATATTACTGTGTGAGTTATTTGATGTAGTGAGAGTGTTTTATTAACTCAAGTGTGATTGCAATCTCTAGTGTATTGCTTGATATATAATGAAATCCTATGTTACCCGCTTCATGGAGTAAGTCACATCGACTAACCCACAGTGTTTGATTTATTTCTTTGATCTATTTATCATTGCTTGACCCCTTCTTTTTCGCAACATAGCCGACCACAGGATAAGTAAATGAAATTGTAATTCATAACTTGATTGTATTTTGCAAGCTCATACTGGCAATATAATACATGCAAAACAATGCTCGGGAATAATTAGATTAAAAGGTTACATCAAATGCAGCAATTTGGCATTTGTAATTTATACAGGAATAATGGAAAGAATAAAATACTCAAAGAATGAATGACTTGTCACCTAATAATTCAATCTTCATAATTTCCAATATGTTGTTTGTACAAATTGTAGCATTCGATGACTACGATTGTTTCCAATTTGTGGAATTATGTCCATGAGGTGACCTCGCAAGACGAAGTTGTCTCTCATTTGAGAGTAGCTTTGCAAACCTGAGAGAAAGCAAGCAATTGCATTTAGTAACCCGAACTATGGACGTAACCCTTGAACTTCTTAACTACATCATAGCTTGTCTCGTCCCGATCCTCGGGCATGCACCCATCTCTCACCTTGGTTGATTAATAGCGACGTCCCAAGACGTATTGCAGATCCTTTCTTTTTAATACGCATGCAGAAGCATATAATACAAACCCTAGACAATAAAAACAATGGGATAGGAAAGTAGGACTAAATTCCGAACTTTCAAAAACAACCACACCTATATACATTGCAAACCAGTGCACATATATATATGGCGGACTACTACGCCAGATTCAACTTAAATAAGTTCAGGATCAAGGTCTACAAGCAGGGGTGGGGGTTTCACAAGCTACAAGTCATCGTTCTCCTTTTCATCATCCTCCACACTCTAACTGGAGCCTTCAACAAATTGCATCGGACTTTCGAGAGCTTCAAAATCCAGGTATGTTGCATCTAGGGACCTGAAATGTTGTCCCACAACCGGGATGAGACTATGTCTCAACAAGTTCTACTCTCTAAGACCCGATTAGTAAGAAAATATGCCTTAGGGATTGCCTAAGGACAATCACACAATTTGAACAGACGATTGTCGATTTGCACACATCCTTACCTAGTATGTCATACCTTGCACGTTATAATTCAGCATGATACATGCACTGCACATGGCCATTAGATGATGCATTCAATCAATCACACATGAGTTGCGTCACAAGCGATCTTACCTGGCCATTGCCACACCTTGCACGTCATCGATTCATGCGTGCGTGCCATAAATGATGTGCTTAACTCATACCTTTCAATTAATTTCGGCCACACAGGCACAGTACTCGATACACACAGAAATACAGCCAAACAGGCTCCGTATTACGCCACACAAGCACGTTCTACACAAGCCTGATATTACGCCACATAGGCACGATCGATTTTCGCCACACAGGCATGTTCTACACTACACAAGCATGATATTATGCCACACAGGCACAATTGATTATTGCCACATAGGCACGAGCTTTCCACTTAGGAGTATCTCTCACATGATTATGAAGTATAAGTTCTAGGCATGTCACAAACCAATGATACATCATCAATTTTGCACAAACCAGCAAGTATTACACCAACAACGTCGCAACCATGACGTAACCATTCATGCCTCAACACACATAGTCCTCAAGGCATAACATAGAGTAACCACATCACAAAATGTACCATTTTCAGCAAGTAAATCATCGAGAACCATCTCATAATAGACTCTAACCGGTAGAATAGGCCCACTCGCACGCCTCCAAGTATAAATCCAGAAATCTAATGAAATGAGTTCAGAAAAATACCAAATTTGAATATGTTGTAATAGACACATAAACGAACATTTTTCATAAAACACCTAAACCCAGATCTTTCTAGATTCGGCCTAGTAAATCGCTCAAACCAGTACAAATCTATGTCCGTTTTCCAGAAAATTTGTTTTCCGAAATCAGCTTGGTTCAAGATCTAAACCATGTTCATTTGATCTGAAATTTGATTATGTTAAACTAAAAGATATGAAAAAAAAAACTTTTTTGAAGAAACCATTTTGAAATTCGAATCCTAAGAGTTGATAAAAACCCCTAGAATCCTCAAAGGTCACAAGTTACAACATAGTCTGAGATTCTATTTGCAAATGACGAAGCTGATATCTCCATTTTTTAAGTCTCCAAAAATCTTGAGGAAAATATATGTTGTAGCTAAGGATGTCTAGAACATTTCTTAAGAAACATCAACCTCAAAATCATAACCCATTTCGATCCACAAAAAGGGAAAATGGAGAGGGTCTAGAAATCTGAACTGCAGAAATTCTATTGAATTCGACTAATCCATCATCAATTGCACAAATCTCACTAATTAAGTTACACTAATCCACTCTAAGGCTAATCTAACCATCCTAGCTTATCACTAATCCATACTTAAGTTAATCTAAACAACCATTAAGCATCATTAATCGATTAATAAGAGATTAGTGAGCAAAACTTACCCGTTTACCAATCCGTTCGAGTTGAAATGTTGGGAACGTCGCAAGGACGTTTTACTTCAAAGCGGGCCTAGGGACCAAGGCCTACAAACACCTCAAAACGAGCCTACAAGTGGCTGCGAGACCCACTTTTTTGCTTGCTGGTCGCTGCTAGAAATGGAGAGAAAATAGCTCGGTTTAGCGCGGTGAGGCTCGGGAAAGATAGAATAGGCCAAAGTAGGCCCAAATGTGGACTTACGGGGGTCAAACAAGCTCAGGACTGATATAGCTAGTATAAGCACCTAGATGGGGGTGAATAGGTGTAAAAATAATTTCTCGAGATATGAAAGCAATACTAGGCAGACAATAGAAAGGAAGCTCTCCTTTATTTAATGAAACGAACTAAGATCAGAGCAAAACAGAGAGTAGGGAAGAGAAAATTGAACACAAGGATTATAGTGGTTCGGCTTATTCAAAGCCTACGTCCACTCTTCTGTATTGACAGCCCACTGGCTGGATTTCACTATGAACAAAAGAGATGTTACACCAATGCTTTCCCTTGATTCCACAGTGTTAGATGTTCTACCACACTTCCTCAAGGTATCTCGAAATATAGACTCTCTTTTGTGTACAAGATTTCGCTCAGTAAATGAATTGACTATGAATTAAGGAGCTTCAGACTTTGGAATTCTTCTATCGTGCACACACTTGAACAACCGGAACGTCTTCCTTTTATACTCATGTATGCCATCATACCCGTTGGCACTTATCAAAGAAATTCTTCCAATCTTCCCGTTGGACAGAATCAATTAGGAAGATCATTCGAGCTATTTAAGGAACATGTCGATAACCCATCAATCCTGCTCGCCCATACAATCAGGATCTTGGTTTCCATAAGTAGAACCTTCCAAGAATACTTCGCCAATCATCGGATCCTTAATCAATCTTGATTCGAATAAAGGAATCCGTTATGTCATATCCAGCAAAGAGATCTTCTCCAGTCGATAAGGCTAAATCCTTAATAAACCACTCAGTTCTGGATAGCCTTTCTTCAACGGATTAGAAACTGTCACTGAGAATAGACTTTAAGTCTTGAGTCTGGTAGTCCGGAAGTCTTCAGACTTTGAATAGTAGAGTCTGCAAATCTTCAGACTAGACTAATAGAAACGTTTTGTCAGCTTCAAAATATTCCATAAGGATTTCTCCAACAAGGACAGCCTCGGGTGAGCTGCAACAGACTTGAAGTAGCTGCTAGAAGGCGAGAGGAAGACGGTTAAGGGGCAATGGCACACGGGTAGGTGTGGGTGGAGGCAGAGCGACGGCGTGGCAGTGTGAGGCAGCAATAGGCGGCTCCGATTTCTTCTCCAGTTGCTGGTGGCGTCACACGGCTTGGAGGGAGAGAGAGAGTCTTGGAAGGTGGAAATGAGAGAGGGAGGGGAAGAGGATAGAGATGAGGGAGAGATGGAGGTGTGTGGAGCAAGCTTGGCCTTGGTGGGATCCTTTGGCCAACTTTTCCACCAAGTTGTTTCCCCTCTTTGCTTGTCCATGAAGCCAACAACCCATGGCTGCAAATGAGCCACAGATACATGCCCAACAACTCATGAGATGGTCCAAAATGCTAGGGGGAACGGGGAGCTACGAATTTTGCAAGAGATGACATCAATTGGTCTCTCATTCCTTCTCAAATCAATCCCATTTAGCCTCCATAAAATCAATTGACCTCACAATGCTTCAATCGATAATTTTCCTCACCCAATAAACCATCTTGCATCTCAATTTTGTAACCAAACTTAATCCCTGGCCTTTTCTGTACAAAAATGGCCCTAAGCTGTCTTTTTTGAAAAAAGTCTTGGTTGTCAAAAAAATCTTCTAAGATTGAGCCGACGTTCCTAAAATCAGTAGGGCGTATTTGCTTAAGCACAACACGAGTCAGAGGACTTACTTTAACCTCAATTCTATCATGCAAATCAATATCATTAACAGATGCCTCAAATCACATCAACCAATCAATTTATACAATCATTGAACATGTCATCACGTCAATTCAAAACTCATATCAAATCATTGATCAATCAACCTAGTCGATTACATGTCATTGGACCATCCCATGGTCAATTCAATCAATATTATCTATAAAGTCCAACCATATCAGGACTACTCACTCTAAGTTGATAAATAGATGGTATCGCTCGCACTAAGCTGATAGGGTTAAGGTATATTGCTCTCGTTAAGTTGACATATCACTCGAAGGCTGATATAGTATACCCTTGATGCTCACTCTAAACTGATAAAGTGTACTGATCACACTAAGCTGACATATCGCTCGCAGGCTGATATAGTACACCAGTATACTACTCTCGCTAACCTGGTATATCAGAGCATGTATAATGATATAGTATATTATCTTGACCATTTAATCATTTCACCAATTTTTATCATTTCCGATAAAAATAGCCGTGTGTGGGTACACGGTCAGCCTTAGGCAAAATATAATAATTTTACTTCCACAGATCTCACCATTTTATATAGTTCACCAAAATATTTTTGGTATTGTAAACTGACGTTCAGTTATTTTCTAATCAATTACTGAAATTAATTAATTTATGAATAAAATCCTAAAATCACAATTAATTTAATTTAACACAAATTAGAGCTTAAATAAATAAATAGATTGCACCACAATAACTTGCATAAAATTCCGGTCATCGGCTATCCCAACCTAATTTTTGGAAAATAAATAACTTAGTAAATAATTATATAAAATATTAAATAAATGCCAATAAATCCAACTTAGGCCCATAATGCCTAATTGGACGCCGAAATGGACCCGAAAAAATTCCAAGGTTTGTTCAATAAATAATAAAGCATGTCTACTCGCTAAATGTACTAACCATTTGCCTAACATGCATTGATAATGCACTAATTTAATTGCTATACTCTAATCTATTCACCTAATCACACTTAATTAAATCTAAACAACCATTAAGCATCATTAGCCTACTAAGCAAGGTTTATTGAGTAAAACCCACTTGTCTGGCGATCCAATCGGTATAAATTGACGAGGATGCGAGGGGGAACAATATTCTCTAAAGCGGGCCTAGCTCCCGAGGTCAGAAACGGGCTAAAGTGGGTAGTGATGCTCACAAACCCTTGCTGTTTTGGCCACAGCTCAAGGCTGAATGAGCTGCAATGATAGCTGTTTGGGCACAGCTTGGGATGAGTTTGGTCACCGTGAGTAGTGGTGCGGACTTGGCTTGATAGGCTGTGTGGCATCCCAAAATTCATAATGACCTCTAGTTACATTAAAGTCTATGAATAAGAGATGGAAGTACCATTAAGTTATTTTATGGCCATTTAATCCAGAATTTGCAATAAGATATATGGCCAAGCTTTTAAGGGATAATTATGTGATAGGAAAGAAAATTCTATCATTGGCCATGTGCATCATAAATTGGAATTTATGGATTTGTGACTATAAGTTTAATGGCCTTATTATTTATGCAATTAAATATTTATTTAAATGATGATTAAGATATATTATAAAAATAAAATAAAATAAACTTGGGCCATTTAAGTTTGGACCTTAGGTTCAAGTGAGATGGGCCTAAAGTGGGCCAAGAAGCCCGGCCCATTTTCGGCGCATGGAGGGCGAAGGAGGAGCCGCATGGCTTCCTCCAAGTGTCTTCAACAAGGGAGACACTTGTCTCCTTCTTAGGGACAAGTGTCCCCCATGCAAGAGAAGAAGGCATGCAAATATATAAGCCACCAAAAAGAAAGAGAGAGAGGGAGAGTGGCTGGTTTTGAGAGAGTGAGGGAGAGGGAGAGAGTTGCTGAGAGAGAGTGAGATGCGAGAGAGAGGGAGGCCGAGGAGGAGGAGCTCGCCCGTTGCCGCCCGCACGCCGTTTGTCTGTCGCCGGTGTGCCGTCAGTGTGCTCGTATTTGCTCGGTCTTAGAGGCAAGTTGGGACTGATTTCCACCCCTTGCATGTGTGCCTTGCATGTGTGGTTGAATTTTGGATGTTTAGAGGTTAGAAATCGAAGTACATGATGTTTGTTCTTGGAGATGTTTGCTGTTTTCGCATGAACCGCCTGAGTCAGAACTTTGTGAGAGCTTGCATGCATGTTTTGAGTTCTATTTTGACTTTGATCTCATCATGCAAGTTGCAGCTAACATATTAAGCTACAACATACTAAAATTTAGTGCAAATTGATGGAGATTTAAGGGGTCAAACTCTCATCCTATGGAGATGCTAGATCTGTAATGTTTTCGCATGAACCGCCTGAGTCAGAACTTTGTGAGAGCTTGCATGCATATTTTGAGTTCGATTTTTACTTTTATCTCTTCATGAAAGTTGTATATAACATCTTAAAATACAACATACTAAAATTTGGTACAAAATGATGGAGATTTGAGGGGTCAAACTCTCATCCTCCGGAGACACCAGATCTGGAACGATTTCACTGACCTCTCGGTGGATTTGTGGTTGCATGTTGATTTTTACTAGGAATCTCTCTTCGATTTCTTCATGGAACATGTATAGAACATCTTAAAATATAACATACTCAAATTTTAAGTAAAATGAACAAGTACAACCTAGTGAATCGACTTACTCTTGAAGACGGTAAATCTGGAGACACGGTACAGGACACCCGAGATTTCATGGACCCATATGATGACTATACTCTGGAAACGTGACTTAGATCCCTTAATGAAAGTTGTAGGGGATCTCTTTAATTAAAACATATCCAAACTTCAGAGGAAACTAAGAAGAATAAGTGGGTGAAAATTCGGTATTTCGGAGATGACTACACTGGACGTTTCGGTGTTAGATCCAGAAACTTCGTATGACTATAGAAAATAATCTGAAACGAATTTGGATTATAATTATTCATAAAAAATCTACTTTAGTGTCTTTTCTATAACCTGGTAAAATTTCATAATTTTCAGAGGTCGTTTGGATATTTTAATTAAATTATTTCGGAAACTGTGCATTCTGTTTCTATCCGAAATTGCATGCTGTTTTGTGTGAATTGTACCTTCTTGTGTTGAACTCTATTGGGCATGTGTTTTTCATGAAATTGCTATCTTATTGTCTTGTCTAGTACATGTCTTGATTTCATGATTCTTGAGAAGCATATGGATATTTAATTTAAATATTTTCTAAAAATGGTACATGCTGGAATTTTATAAACTTTGAAAAGGCATGAAATATGGACCATTTTAAATTGCATGGATTCCATGAATTGTATTGCCACAGATGATTGTGTCTTGCTGCATGTCTGATGATGATTGGAGATGCATGTATGAATTTAAATGATGGAAATGATCTTGATTGCCATCATATCACATGCCATGTTAAAATTGAACTATAATCGAAGACGTGAATTGGGATAAATGAGAAGGCCGTCGGAAGTGTGAGCCGACGATTCTCTGGGAGTGTCGGGATGCCCGGTGGTATATGGTACGTAATTCTAGGGGAGGCCTGGTGGTATGCTGGTATATAATTCCGGAAGCCTCGGAGGTTTGTGCTCGGGGGGATGCCTCGCGATACTAGTTGGGATGCGAGATGCCTGGCCAGGGAGTGTAAATGCCGGAAACCCTGGAGGTTTGTGCCCAGGGGGATGCCTCGTGATGCTAGTTGGGATACGAGATGCCTGGAATGTGGGGGTGCCGGATGTCCGGTTGTATCTTGGATACATGCCCGGAGGTTACTCGCAATGTCTGGTTGGATGCGAGTGATGAATGTGGGATGCAAACATTTGTCCCGGGAAAAGAGAAATGTGGCGGTTCAAAATGAAATTGAAATTGAATTATGCATGATGATATATGCATGATATGATGAGATGTGCATGGATGCATGGTAATGATGATGGTAAGTGTATGATATGATGGTGATGTCTATATGATGATGATGGTACATGAGGTATGATGACATGTGCATGATGCCATGGTATGTTGTGCATGGATGCTTGTATGACATGTGATGCTATGATTGTGATGATTGCATGGCATGATGTATTGAGTGGTTTATTGGTCCTTTATCTGCTGAGTGGTTGTACTCACCCCTTTTGGGGAATAACATTTCATACTAGATAAGATATCTTTGCTGCCACTGCTACCAGTAGATGAATCAAGTAGTTGGATATGATTTTAAGGAGGAGGATAGCAAAGGGAGGAACTTTTGGACGCCGACACTGATCGATGGACTTTAAGTATTCGACTGTTGGAGAAGATGTCGGTCATCCTTTGAAGTGTAGCCGAGTATAGAAGACTATGGCATTTTGATGTACCGACTAAAGATGTCCATGTGCTTTATGTAAATAAATGTGTTCAGCTTTAACTTATATAAGATGTTTAGTAGGTGTGCATCATTTTCTGAATATAAGGAAGGGAGTTGTTGGATGTGCTTCCGTACACAAATTGTGCAAGGGATCGATCTAAAAGATGTAAACCCCCAGGTTGTATGGACCCGCTGCAAGAATGAAATGGTATCAGAGTGACATGTTATTAGAAAAAGTGAATGGTAAGCAAACTGTGGTAACCCTAATCGGATCGGGGGCCGTCGAGGGGTGCCACAGCCTGAGCTAGGAAGCTCGCTACTCTGGTAGGTCGGAGATGGACAGGCCGTGAAGACACGGATGGAGGAGAGAAGTTCGACGGTTGATGGGCCCTTCGATGGGTGGGTCACGATCACGGGTTGAGGGAGTCAACACTTAAGGAGCAGCGTTGGTTGGACAGGTAGGGACGCGCGAATGAAAGGAGATACAGTGGAGTTTGATGGGGCATCTATGGGGCTGCTACCTTTTTTTTTTTTTTTTCAACAACACTGAAAAGGAGAGAAAAGGAGACTGTAGAGGAATAAATAGACAAGCGGCAACTTTGGTGGATTGCCGCCGTGGAAATGGGATGAAAGAGAGAGATAGTGTGGGGCAGCTAGTAGGCGAGAATGAAGCAAACAGAGAGAGAGACGTGGATGGGTTGGTGTGGCACCCCGAAACACCTAAGGTTGCCACAGGTACCTATCGCTATACCTAATGAACACTAGTTACATCTCTTAGTAGAAGCATTGTAGTTCATAGGCATTTTTTTTTTCTTGAAAATGGTCCCAGCGCAACTTATTAGCGGAAGCAAAATTGAATATCACCATCTCTCCCTCCAATAATCATGATACAATGCACACCACTAAGCACCATAAGAAAAGATAAAGCCAAGATACTTTTATTTATATATTTTCATGATGGATTTCTAGGGTTGGTACAACAAAAAGAAAGCCAAGACTTTTAACTACACTTGGCCACATCCCAAAAGGATATTTCGACCCCTATAATGATCACGTGTCATCCTCCATCTATCAGTGTGAGCTACCCCAAAAAGAAACATCAGCTCTCTACTCCTCACATGGCCATCACACCCATCCTGGCGCGTCGAGTGGTGGTGACGGCAACATCCCCCTAAACACTCCATCTCGGTGGACGTGGATCGATAAAAACTCCTGAATGATGGGGCCCCCAGCCAGGCCCAAATTGTATATGACCAGCACTCGAACTCACACAAACGTCAGACCAGAGATGGTAATGCAGTCGATCTCCAAACACTCTACCTCCACGTTAGATGGGAGGCCATAGAATGTACCCCGCGTGATAGTAGGGAGCGGCATCTTTCTAATATGAAATGTTGGTCCCTGAAGGGGTGAGTACAACCACTCAGCAGGTAAAAGATCCAATAAACCACTTAGTGCATCACACAATACAATCATAACATTCATAGCATAGTACATGTCATTCATGCATCCAAGCATAACTTACCTTGCGGCCATGCACATGTCATCATACCATATGTACATACCTCCTCATGCACTCATCACCATCATGTCATATATATGCCATGCCATAGGTGCACACACAACCATGCACTCATTATCATCATGTCATACATGTACCATCATGCCATAGGTGCACACACAATCATGCACTCATCATCCTCATGTCATACATGTATCATCATGCCATAGGTGCACACAAACCCATGCACTCCTCATCATTATATCATAGATGTACCATCATGCCATAGGTACACACACAACCATGCACTCACCATCATCATATCATAGCCATGCATATGCAATCATACCATATGTACATGATTCAATTTTCACTTTTTATCTTTCAGTTTGATCACCACATCTCTCTTTCCCGGGATCAATAATTGCATCCCACATTATCACTCGCATCCCAACTTGGCATCGCGAGAAACCTCCGGCACACACTACCGGGCATCCGGCACCCCCACATTCCGGGCATCTCGCATCCCAACTGGCATCATGAGGCATTCCCCGAGCACAAACGTCTGAGGCTTCCGGCACCCAACCATTCCAGGCATCTCGAAACTTCCGAGGACATCCGAGCATGTATCTCAATACAACCGGGCATCCGGCACCCCCCATCCCGAGCATCCTCACACTCCTAGGGCATTATCGGCCACCTCCAATAGTTTTCTCATTCATCATAATTCATATTCACCAATTTATATCTCACAATCAATATGGCACATAATGTAATGGCAACAAAGTCAAATTCAGCATTTGATTCTATATGCAATGCTAAATATCATCACATGCTCAGCAAGATTAAATAATCTCAATCAATATAATTAATAGGGCTCATCCAAAACAGAACAATCATAATTTACAGCATTTGAAATTCGTTCAATCCAAATTGCACAGTTTTAGAAAATATTTCCATTAAATACCCAAATGGTCTTTACAAATTATTGAATTCAAATATGTAATGGTCAAGACATAATGGCAGATATTTCATAGAGGACACTACACCAAAAGACCCTCATACAATTTGATATAGATCACGCATTACAGCATTTCCATTCTATCAACACAGCTTGCACAGATTTTGAAATATTTTTGGTTAAATAGGCCAATGAATTTAAAAAATTATGAAATTGGAATATGTTACAGGGAATACATAAAGAAAGATACTTCGTGAAGAACACTTTGCTGAAAGATCTTCCTACAAAATGATATGATCCATACATTGAAACTGATTAAACCCGAACGCGACAGATTACTCGGTTTTTGAAATAATTCCGATTAAATACTCTAATGAGCTTCAAATATTATGAAATTTGAGTATGTGGTAGTAAAAACTCTAAATTAGATTTTTCATGAAGACATAGAAGTCAGATTCGTCCTAGATAATTAATTATGGACGATTGAACCCCTGTTCCTAGCACCGAGCATTCCAGGTTTAGCCGTCTCCGAAAAATCACGATTTCAGCTACTTACCTTCCTTTTTTGCCTTCTAATTTTTGATATGTTTTGCCTCAAGAGGTCTACTACAACTTTTATTCAGAAATCAAGGTGAGATTTTCAAAGGAAAGTCACTTTATAATCCACGAAATCAATGAAGTTCAGTATAGCATTTTGAAATCTAACGTTTTCAAAAGAAAAATCGTTTCGCTAGGCTATACTTGTTATTTTTAGCTCAAATTTGAGTATGTTAGTATTCAAGATGTTCTCTACAACTTTCATGAAGAAGTCAAAGTGAAATTATCAGTAAAACGTTACATGCAACACGCAAAATCACCAAGAGGTCAACTAAATAGCTTCAGATCTAACATTTTCGTAGAGGGAGGTTTCACCCCACAAAACTCAACCATTTTGTCTCAAATTTTGTAATGTTATACTTTAAGATGTTATCTACAACTTTCATGAAGAATACAAAGCCAAAATCTGACTCAAATATCACATGCAAGCCATTACAACATTCTGGGTCGGCGGTTTACTCGAGAACAGCTTACTACTTCAAAACAACACACTAAAAACTTCAGTTTTTCACACCCTAGACATCCGAAATTCATCACCATTCAAACAGATATGCTAGATACAACATGCAAGAGCAGAATAAAGATCCCAACTTGCCTCTATACCGAGCAAACAGCAAGCACATGGACGGCGACAAGCGATGGACGCACGGCGGACGGTCGATGAACACACGGCTTCTTCCTCGCGTGGCCTCTTCCTCCTCTCTCTCGGTTCCCTCATTGTCTCGACAACTTTCTCTCTCCCCTTCTCTCAAAACCGGTCACCTTGTCTTTTATTTCCCCTTTTATTCCATCATTAGTAATCATTTGGTGCCGCCCAAGGTGGCCAATGGGTGTAACTCCCCTTTTGCCACTTGGCAAACCCCATGCATGATGGGCTTGAAGATGGGCCGGCCTCTCTTCTCTCTCTTTATGGTCGACAGTAGCATTTTATGGCTCTAATGGGCCAGCCAATTGGCCCATCTTAGGCCTATCCCTCTTGGGCCTAAGACCCAAACTTAAGTAGCCCATGTTTACTCTTAATAATTCACCTTAATTCCCTCTTTTATAATTTCCAAATTTACAATTTCATGTGGTCATAAAACTTGTATCTTTAAACTATAAGAATCAAATCTATGAGGTGCATAACCAAGAACAAATTGTTCTTATCAAATTATCCTATAATACAAAATTTTAATAACCCATGAACATAATATATATTTCCATCCACATAGCACTTGGTCTTAAAAGAAAATCAATGGCTAATGCATAAACCAAAGGCAATATCATTACCTAATCATAGACTTTAATACATCTAGAGGTTGCCTTGAATTTTGGGATGCCACAATTCTCCCATCCTTAGAGAATTTCGTCCTCGAAATTAAACATCACTCATGTCTTTTGAAACAAGTAGGGGTACTTTTGTTTCATTTGATCTTCACTTTCCCATGTGGCTTCTTCCATATCATGATGTCGCCACAATACTTTAACCAATGGGATTCTCTTGGTCCTGAGAATTTGTTCTTTCCGATCTAGTACTTGCACAGGCTCTTCAATGTACCTCACTTTTTCATCCACTTTGATGGCTTCATGATCGAGTATGTGACCAGGATCCGGCTGGTACTTTCTCAGCATCAATACATGAAACACATCATGCAAATTTCCCAACTTAGGAGGCAGCGCCAAACGATAAGTTACATCTCTTATTCTTTTAAGTATCTCAAAAGGTCCAATAAATCTAGGGCTTAACTTACCCTTCATTCCAAACCGATATATTCCTTTCATTGGAGATACCTTAAGAAATACATGATCTCCCACATTAAATTCCAAAGGCCTTCTACACCTATCTGCGTAGTCTTTCTGTCTACTCTGAGCTGTTTTAAGTCTTTTCCTGATAATCTTGACAGCTTTAGTGGTAACTTGTACCAATTCAGGTCTGGTCAATTTCTTTTCACCTACTTCATTCGTATAGACGGGAGTCCTACATCTCCTTCCATATAATACTTCATAGGAAGCCATGTCTATACTTTTCTGAAAACTATTATTATAAGCAAACTCCACCAAATGTAATCTTTCATCCCAATTTCCCTTAAAGTCAATCACACAAGCCCTCAACATATCCTCTAATGTCAGGATTACTTGTTCTGTTTTTCCATATGTCTGAGGGTGAAAGGTAGTACTAAATTGGAGCTTAGTTCCTAAGGCAATTTGAAGACTTTGTCAAAAGTTTGAAGTAAATCTTGAATCCCAATCTGAGGTAATAGTTACTGGAACACCATGTAAGCGTACCACTTGACTTACATATATCTCCGCATATTTGTCCATTGGGTAATCTATGCGAACTGCTAGGAAATGAGCATATTTGTCCATTGAGTCATGACTATTTGATGTCCTTGGCAATCCTTGTACAAAGTCCATTGTTATATGTTCTCATTTCCATTCTAGTATGTCTAACGGTCTCAAAAGTCCTGCGGGTTTGCGATGCTCCGCTTTTACTTGCTGGCACGCCAAACATTGAGAAATGTGCTTAGCTGTATCTGCTTTCATACCATTCCACCAAAACTACTGACGTAAATTCATGTACATCTTTGTACTACTTGGATGAACACTGTAATTACTCCTATGTGCCTCCGACAAAATTTCCTTCTTTACCTCTTCGTTGTCGGGAGAACAAAGTCATCCTTGGCATCTTACCACTCTATCTACAGAGACATGAAATTCTGGTCTTTTTCCTAAAGACACTGCATCATTCACTTTCATAATTTCCGGGTCAGATTTTTGTAAGGTTTTAACTTTCTGAATAATTTCAGGTTCAATTCTTATTGCACTAAGCATATTTGTAAGACAATCCATTTTCAATTTAAACTTCGAGTCCGCTACGGACTTTAACAAGCTCCATTCCGCCATTCTTAAGCTAGCCATCTCTATAGCTGACTTATGACTAAGAGCATCAGCTACCTTATTCGCCTTCCTTGGATGGTATCGTATCTCACAATCATAATCCTTTAACAACTCCATCCACCTCCTTTGTCTCATGTTCAACTCCTTTTGTGAGAACAGATACTTCAAGCTCTTATGATCTGTATAAATCTCAAACTTTTCCCCATATAAATAATGCATCCATATCTTCAAAGCAAACACTATATCTACCAGTTCTAAATCATGCGTTGGGTGATTTGGTTCATAGGGTTTCAATTGTTTGGATGCATAGGCTATGACCTTGCCATGCTGCATCAAAACACATCCCAGTCCTTTGTGAGATGCATCACTATACACTATAAAACCATCCAATCCTGTTGGTATAGTCAAGATTGGAGCCGAGATCAATTTTCTTTTAAGCTCTTGGAAACTCCTTTCACATTCCCCATTCCATTCAAACTTCATGTTCTTTCGAGTCAATTTTGTTAAATGACCCGCCAATTGTGAAAATCCTTCAGTAAATCTCCTATAATAACTAGCCAGTCCTAAGAAACTCCGTATTTCAGTAGGTGTCGTCGGTCTCGGCCAATTTATTACCATTTCAACTTTTACTAGGTCTACTGCAATTCCTTCTCCTGATACCACATGCCCTAAAAATATTATCTGGTCTTGCTAGAATTCACACTTGCTAAACTTGGCATACAGCTTATGATCTCTCAGAGTTTGCAAAACTATCCTCAAATGTTGTTCATGCTCTTTAGGCCCTCTTGAATATATCAGGATATCATTAATAAAAACAATCACAAACTAGTCCAAATAAGGCTTAAATACCTTATTCATTAGATCCATAAATGCAGCCGGCGCATTTGTCAATCCAAATGGCATGACCAGGAACTCATAATGTCCATAACGAGTCCTAAACGCAGTCTTAGGAATGTCCTCTTTCTTAATTCTTAGCTGATGGTATCCCGACCTTAAGTCAATCTTAGAGAAGACCGAACTTCCTTGGATTTGGTCAAATAGGTCATCAATTTTAGGCAAAGGATATTTATTTTTAATGGTCACTTGATTTAGTTGCCTATAGTCAATGCACAAGCGCATCGACCCATCTTTCTTTTTCACAAACAAGACTTGTGCACCCCAAGGTGAAGCACTTGGCCTAATGGATCATTTGTCAAGCAACTCTTGTAGTTGCACTTTTAATTCCTTCAACTCGACTAAGGCCATTCTATACGGGTCTTTAGATATTTGTCCTATTCTAGGCATTAATTCAATTTCAAATTTAATTTCTCACTCCAGCGGTAATCCGGGCAATTCCTCAGGAAATACATCTTGAAATTCATTAACTACTCGAACTTCATCAAGTTTAGATTCTTCCCTAGCATAATTTTTAACCATGGCCAAGTACCCTTGACATCCTTTGTCAAGTAACGCACAGGCTTCTATTGCTGAAATAAGTGCTATAGGTAGGTGGGTCTGACCTCCTAAAAATTCACAACTAGACTGATCAGGTAAGACAGATTCGATCACTTTTCTATAACAATCCATTTTGGCCCGATACTTACGAAGCCAATCAATTCCTATGTAACATCAAAACCATACATAGCCATTAACCGAGTTTATTTCCATATCCTTTCCTCCCATTGATATCTTACAATTTCCACACACCAGTGTAGACAATACCATATTCTTTAAAGGCGTGGAAATACAAAGAGGCGTCTCAAGAGGCGTAACTTCTATTTTACTCAAACGCCTATATCTTTCAGACACAAATGAATGCGTAGCACCCGTATCAAACAATGCATATGCCTTTTTACCATTGATAAGGATCGTACTTGAGATAACATTTTTGAAAGCTTCCGCTTCCTCTTGGGTGACCGCATACACCATTCCTTGTGCTGGTGGCCTTTGAGGATTCCTTGGTAAGTTTGATCTAATAGCACTCTGTTGTCCCTGTTGCATCGAGCCAACACTCATTTGTGACCTTTTTTGTGGGCAACTTCTCCGAAGGTGGCCCACTTGTCCACAACCAAAACATCTCAGTCGTCCATTACAAGGTCCTGGGCCATGTCGCTCATTACACCTTTGACAAACATCAGGCTGATAGGGTGCTTTCCCTATATTCAGGCTATTTCTTGCTCCCCCAAAATTTCCAAAATTGCTCTTTTTCTTCACATTCCAAGTCTAACCTCGACCAGAATAGGGTCTCTTACCCCTTTGCACATCATTAAAGTTCAGCTGTTTCTTAAACTCTAATCGCTCTCTCAACAGCTCCTGCAACACTAACTGTGCCATTTCATAAATCTCATGGTAATCCCTTATGTTCAAAGGCACTAGTTGCTTCCTAATGTCAGTTCTCAACCCTTTCAGAAATATCTTCGCCTTTTCTTCCTGATCCTTAATTAGTCTAGAAGCATATCTAGACAGTTCAAAAAATCTAGCCTCATATTGGTCCACTGTCAGCTCCTTTTGTTCTAACTGAACAAATTCTGAAATTTTCCTGTCCTTAGCACAGTCAGAAAAATGCTTTCTATTGAAGGCCCTCACAAACTCCTCCCAGTTCACATCAGTACCTAGTGGAAAGATTATGTTCTTCGAAGCTCTCCACCAAAACTTTGCATTTCCCTCTAGCTGGTACTTTGCAAAGTTATTTTCTCAGCATCATTGCAGTCCAATAGCTAGAAAATTTGTTCCATCCTATCAATCCAATGCTCCGCCTCTTTAGGACTTCCCATTCCATTGAACTTAGGTGGTTTCAACTTCAGAAATTGCTCCACTAGTCCTTGAGTACGGCTTTCTGCTCCGGGTTGTTGCTGCGCTTGTCTTTTGATTAGATTTCCTATATTGGCCAATGCCTGCAGGATATCTTCCATATGGGGTTTAGCCTTTGCTGCAAAGGCTTCAGCTCTCGATCGATGAGCACTTCTAGCTCGTACCATGATTTCCCTGCAGTTTCCAAGCATTTGCCTCAGGAAATATCTGTGACTCAATGCCTCTATTCAAAACAACAAATACTATATAAGTAACATAAACATGTTAATGGTACCTAAAAGCAATTCATAATAACTACTAGAGATCGACGAGTGATCACTCATCACCTGTTATTCAGAGTTACCTAACTATTCCAGTCAATATCCTATGGTGTGCATTGTCATCATGTTCCTCAATCTCCAAATGAGGCTCCATCACTCTAACCTATAACCATCGCTCTGATACCAAAAAGGGGAGGGGGGGCGACTGTGGCACCTTGAAACACCTGAGGTCGCCACAGGTACCTATCGCTATACTTAATGAACACTAGTTACATCTCTTAGTAGAAGCATTGTAGTTCATAGGCATTTTTTTTTTTTTTTTGAAAATGGTCCAAGCGCAACTTATTAGCGGAAGCAAAATTGAATATCACCATCTCTCCCTCCAATAATCATAATACAATGCACACGACTAAGCACCATAGGAAAAGATAAAGCCAAGATACTTTTATTTATATATTTTCATGATAGATTTCTAGGGTCGGTACAAAAAAAAAAAAAAAAAAAAAAAACCAAGACTTTTAACTACACTTGCCCACATCCCAAAAGGATTTTTCGACCCCTATAACGATCACGTGTTATCCTCCATCTATCAGTGTCGGCTATCCCAAAAAGAAACATCAGCTCTCTACTCCTCATATGGCCATCACACCCATCCTGGCGCATCGGGCGGTGGTGGCGGCAACATCCCCCTAAACACTCCATCTCGGCGGACGTGGACCGACAAAAACTCCTGAATGACAGGGCCCCCGACTAGGCCCACATCATACATGACCAGCACTCGAACTCGCACAAACGACAGACCAGGGATGGTAACGCAGTCGATCTCCAAACACTCTACCTCCACGTCAAATGGGAGGCCATAGAAGGTACCACACGTGACAGTAGGGAGCGGCATCTTTCTAATCTGAAATGTTGGTCCTCGAAGGGGTGAGTACAGCCACTCAGCAGGTAAAAGATCCAATAAACCACTAAATGCATCACACAATACAATAATAACATTCATAGCATAGTACATGTCATTCATGCATCCAAGCATAACTTACCTTGTGGCCATGCACATGTCATCATACCATATGTACATACCTCCTCATGTACTCATCAACAATATGTCATATATATACCATGCCATAGGTGCACACACAACCATGTACTTATCATCATCATGTCATACATGTATCATCATGCCATAGGTGCACACACAATCATGCACTCATCATATGACATGTATCATCATGCCATAGGTGCACACACAACCATGCACTCCTCATCATCATATCATACATGTACCATCATGCCATAGGTGCACACACAACCATATACTCACCATCATCATATCATAGCCATGCATATGCAATCATATCATATGTACATGATTCAATTTTCACTTTTTATCTTTCAATTTGATCACCACATCTCTCTTTCCCGGGATCAGTAATTGCATTCCACATTATCACTCGCACCCCAACCTAGCATCGTGAGAAACCTCCAGGACACACCACCTGGCATCCGGCACCCCCACATTCCCGGCATCTCACATCCCAACTGGCATCACAAGACATTCCCCGGGCATAAATCTCCGAGACTTCCAGCACCCAACCATTCCAGGTATCTCGAAACACCCGAGGACATCCGGGCATGTATCTCAATACAATCGGGCATCCAACACCCCCCATCCTAGGCATCCTAACACTCCCAAGGCATTATCGGCCACCTCCAACAGTTTTCTTATTCATCATAATTCATATTCACCAATATATGTCTCACAATCAACATGGCACATGATGTAATGGCAACAAAGTCAAATTCAGCATTTGATTCTATATGCAATGCCAAATATCATCACATGCTCAGCAAGACTCAATCATCTCAATCAATATAATTAATAGGGCTCATCCAAAACAGAACAATCATAATTTACAGCATTTGAAATTCGTTCAATCCAAATTGCACAGTTTTAGAAAATATTTCCATTAAATACCCAAATGGTCTTTAAAAATTATGAAATTTGAACATATAATGGTCAAGACATAATGACAGATATTTCATATAGGACACTACACCAAAAAACCCTCATACAATTTGATATAGATCACGCATCACAGCATTTCTATTCTATCAACACAGCTTGCACAGATTTTGAAATATTTTTGGTTAAATAGGCCAATTAACTTGAAAAATTATGAAATTTGAATATCTTACAGGGAAGACATAAAGAAAGATACTTCATGAAGAACACTTTGCCGAAAGAGCTTCCTACAAAATGATATGACCCATGCATTGAAACTGACTAAACATGAACGCGACAGATTACTTGGTTTTTGAAATAATTCCGATTAAATACTCTGATGACCTTCAAAAATTATGAAATTTGAGTATGTGGTATTCAAAACTCTAAAGTAGACTTTTCATGAAGACAGTGAAGTCAGATTCATCCTAGATAATTAATTATGGACTATTAAAGCCCCTGTTCCTAGCACCGGACATTCCAGATTTAACCGTCTCCGGAAAATCACGATTTCACCTACTTATCTTCCTTCTTTTCCTCCGAATTTTTTATATATTTTGCCTCAAGAGGTCTAATACAACTTTCATTGAGAAATCAAGGTGAGATTTTCAAAAGAAAGTCACTTTATAGTCCACGAAGTCACTGGAGTTCAGTATAGCATTTCCAGATCTAATGTCTTCAAAACAAAAATCGTTTCACTAGGCTATACTTGTTCGTTTTACCTCAAATTTGAGTATGTTAGTCTTCAAGATGTTCTCTACAACTTTTGTGAAGAAGTCGAAGTGAAATTTTTCAGTAAAAATTACATGCAACACACAATATAACCAAGTGGTCAACAAAATAGCTTCAGATCTAACATTTTCGTAGAGGGAGGGTTTCACCCCACAAAACGCAACCATTTTATCTCAAATTTTAATATGTTATACTTTAAGATGTTATCTACAACTTTCGTGAAGAAGATAAAGCCAAAATCTGACTCAAACATCGCATGCAAGACATTACAACAATCTGGGTCAGGCGGTTAACTCGAGAACAGCTTACTACTTCAAAACAACACACTCAAAAATTCGGTTTTTCACACCCTAGACATCCAAAATTCATCACCATTCAAACACATATGCTAGATACAACATGCAAGAGCAGAATAAGGATCCCAACTTGCCTCTATACCGAGCAAACAGCAAGCACATGGACGGCGACAAGCGACGGACGCAGAGCGGACGATCGACGGACACACGGCTTCTTCCTCGCGCAGCCTCTTTCTCCTCTCTCTCGGTTCCCTCACTCTCTTGACAACTTTCTCTCTTCCCCTCTCTCAAAACCGGTCACCTTGTCTTTTATTTCCCCTTTTATTCCATCATTAGTAATCATTTGGTGCCGCCCAAGGTGGCCAATAGGTGTAACTCCTCTTTTGCCACTTGGCAAACCCTATGCATGATGGGCTTGAAGATGGGCCAGCCTCTCCCCTCTCTCATTGTGGTCGGCGGCAGCCTTTTATGGCTCTAATGGGCCAGCCAATTGGCCCATCTTAGGCCTATCCCTCTTGGGCCTAAGACCCAAACTTAAGTAGCCCATGTTTGCTCTTAATAATTCACCTTAATTCCCTCTTTTATAATTTCCAAATTTACAATTTCATATGGCCATAAAACTTGTATCCTTAAACTATAAGAATCAAATCTATGAGGTGCATAGCCAAGAACAAATTGTTCTTATCAAATTATCCTATAATACAAATTTTTAATAACCCATGAACACAATATATATATTTCCATCCACATAGCACGGTCTCAAAAGAAAATCAATGGCTAACGTATAAACCGAAGGCAATTTCCATTACCTAATCATAGACTTTAATACATCTAGAGGTTGCCTTGAATTTTGGGATGCCACAGTTGGATTCGCAGAAATCAGGGGAAACATGTGGCACCCCAAAGCGGCTAAGGTCACCACATCTTACCAAAGAAGTACCTTAGTTCCTAGGCATTATTTTTTTTTTTTAAAAACGGTCTTAGCGCATCTTATTTGCGGAAGCATAATCAACTCCTACCAATTCTCCCTCCAACAACGATGATACAATTGCACACCACTAAATATCATAAGAAAAGATAAAGCCACAACACTTTTATTTACATATTTTCATGATGGACTTTCTCGGGTCGGTACAACAAAAGAAAGGCCAAGACTTTTGACTGCACTCGGCCATAACCCCTAAAAGAGACAACTCGACCCATTATGTCGATCATGCAAAATCCTCCATCCACTAGTGTTGGCTATTGTCCAAAAAGCTGCAGCTCCTACTCCTCACGCACGGGCCATCACACCCATCCCGGTGCGTCAAGTGGTGGTGGCGACAACATCCCTCGCATCACTCTGTCTCGACGAACATGAACAGATATGAACTCCTGAATGACAGGGCCCTCAGCCAGGCCCACGTCATACATCACTAATGCATGAACCCGAATAAACGTCAGACCAGGGATGGTGGGACAGTCGATCTCCACACACTCGACCTCGACATCCGAAGGAAGGCCATAAAAACGCCACGCGTGACAGTAGGGAGCAGCATCTTTCTAATCTGAAATGTTGGTCCCTAAAGGGGTGAGTACAGCCACTCAGCAGGTAAATGGCCCAATAAATCACTCAATGCATCACACAAAACAATCATAACAATTATAGCATAACACATGTCATTCATGCATCGATGCATAATTTACCTTGAAACCATGCACATGTCATCATACCACATGTACACACATCCTCATGTAATTATCACCATCATGTCATACATGTACCATCATGCCATAAGTGCACATACATCCATGCACTTACCATCACGCATCCATGCACTCATCATCATCATATCACATGCACCATCATGTCATAGGTGCACATACATCCATGCACTTATTATCATTATGTCACGTGTACCATCATGCCATAGGCGCACATACATTCATGCACTCACCATCATGCATCCATGCACTCATCATCATCATATCACATGTACCATCATGTCATAGGTGCACATACATCCATGCACTTACCATCATCATGTCACCTGTACCATCATGCCATAGGTGCACATACATTCATGCACTCACCATCATGCATCCATGCACTCATCATCATGCATAATTCAATTTCAATTTCCCAATTTTATTCTTTCATTTTGGGCCGCCACATTTCTCTTTCCCGGGACCAGTATTTGCATCCCACATTTATCGCTTGCACCCCACCTGTCATCGCGAGGAACCTCCAGCACAAATCTCTGGGCATCTCGTACCCCAACTGGCATCACAAGGCATCCCCCGGCACAAACCTCCGGGCTTCCAGCTCCCCCACTCTCCGGGCATCTCGAAACTCTCGAGGATCCTCCGACATTCAGCCATTTAAGGCCACCGGGCATCCGGCATTTACACTCCCTGGCCAAGCATCCCGACACTCCCAGGGCATCGTCGGTTCACACCTCCGATGGCCTTCTCACTTATCATAGTTCACATTTTCAATTATAGCTCAATTTCAACATGGCATATGATGTGATAGCAAACAAGATCATTTTGATCATTTGGTTCTTATATGCATTTCCAATCATCATCATACATGCAGCAAGATACAATCACTTATGACAATACAATCCATGGGGTCCATACAACTTAGAATAATCCATACATCATGACTTTTTGAAATTTACCAAATTCCAGCTTACACAATTTCGGAAAACATATAAATTAAATGTCCATATGATCTTCAAAAATCATAAAATCAGAAAATGTGATAGAAAAGACAAAAAGGTAGCAATTCCATGAAGAACACATTCCCAAAAGAGCTTCACACAAGAAGATATAGCTCACACAATACAGCATGCAAAATTCGGATAAAATCAGATTGCGCAGTTCTTGAAATATTTCGATTAAAATACCCGAATGACCTCCAAAAATTATGAAATTTTACCAGGTTATAGTTGAGACTCCAAGGTAGATTATAAAATCAGATTGCGCAGTTCTTGAAATATTTCGATTAAAATACCTGAATGACCTCCAAAAATTATGAAATTTTACCAGGTTATAGTTGAGACTCCAAGGTAGATTTTTCATGAAGACATAAAGGCCGGATTCATCCTAGATAATTAATTATATAGGGTCGAAGCTCCTGTTTCTAGTACCAAACAGTCCAATTGAGTTGTCTCCGAAAAATCGAGGTTTTGCCTACTTATCTTTCTTCATTTCCTCTGAATTTTTGATATTTTTTGCCTCAAGAGGTCCACTACAACTTTCATTAAGGGATCTAGGTGAGATTCTCAAAGGATAGTCACCATATAGCCCACAAAGTCTCGGGAGTCCAGTACAATACTTCCAGATCTGCCGTCTTTAAATGAAAATCGTTTCACTAGGCTACACTTGTTCGTTTTATCTCAAATTTGATTATGTTAATCATCAGAATGGTATCTAAAAATTTTGTGAAGAAGTCAAAGTGAAAGTGAAATTCTCAGTAAAAAGTGACATGCAACACACAAAACCACCAAGAGGTCAACAAGACAGTTCCAGATCTAGCGTTTTCGTAGAGGAAGGGTTTTACCCCTAAAAAATCAACCATTTTATCTCAAATTTTAGTATGTTGTACTTTGAGATGTTGTCTACAACTTTTATGAAGAAGTCAAAGCCAAAATCTGACTCAAACCATGCATGCAAGCCTCTACAACGTTCGGGGTCAGGCGGTATAGTCGAAAACAGGATGTTATTTCAAAAACAATACACTCAAGTTTTGGTTTCTCACACCCTAAACGACCAAGATTTATCACCATTCAAACACACATGCAAGAGACAACATGCAAGAGTAGAATATGGATCCCAACTTGCCTCCAAAATCGAGCAAACAACGGCACACGGATGGCGACGGACGAGCAGACCTCCTCCTTCACGCGGCTTCTCCCTTTCTCTCTCGGTTCCTCACTCTCTCAG
The DNA here is from genome assembly GCA_014182575.1 of Eucalyptus decipiens. Lineage (NCBI taxonomy): Eukaryota > Viridiplantae > Streptophyta > Magnoliopsida > Myrtales > Myrtaceae > Eucalyptus > Eucalyptus decipiens. The sequence goes on along the minus strand of CM024614.1, from coordinate 801,269 downwards.
CACCCTCTCTCTCTCTCACTTGGCTTGGACGACAACCCCCCATAACCGGTCACTCTCTCCCTTTTATTCCCCCTTAATCACAATCATTAGCCATCATTAGAAGCCTCCCACAATGGCCAATGGTGTGACTTTCCTTTTTGCCACTTGGCAAAACCCATGCATAATGGGCTTAGAAGAATTGGGCCGGCCTCTCCCCCTCTCCTTGGTTGACGGCAGCCCTCTCCATGGGCTTCATGGGCCAGCCTTTTGGCCCATCAAAGGTCCACACTCTTGGGCCTAAGGCCCAAGCCTAATTAAATCAAAATTTAACCCCCTTTTTAAATACTAATTATATCCTTATTGAGCCAAAGTACTATAGTGTAAAAATTAAATAACTATACACTTGATATCACAAATTCATAAATTCTAATTCACAATGTATATGGCCAAAGATAGATGATCCTTTTCCAAAATTTATCCATTAAATTTGGCCATAGTCCTTAATACAATACATTGATTTGAGCACCCCTAATGACTGGCGAGGAATTTCAGAATGCCACAAAACGGAATGTCAGCTGAGGGGGAAAGACATGTGCGGAATGAGAGAGAGAGCTAGTGGGACGAGCATGCAAGGATAAGAAGAAAATGGGGCCCATCGGTCAACATTCAACACCATTGAAAGACCAAAGCAAGGGACCGTCGACTAAGGAAGATAGAGACCAAAAAGAAAGGGAAAACGTACGGTTACCAAGAGAGAGAAAGAAAGAGACTGAAGGGGGTGAGCGTGAAGGGTGTGTGGTTAAAGAGAAGAAGAAGAAAATAAAACCAAAATTATAATTTTACTCAACTTCAACACAATAATAATTAGTCATTCAAGGCCAATTTCAACCTCAATTTGCACAATTGAAGTCCAAAGTAAGACAATCACTTCAACGCACAAATTTCCCTCAAATCCGAATTCTATTTCATTTTTTTTTCTGAGAGTTTGATTTTTCGAACAAACTTCTCCGATTGGGGTCCGTTGTGTTGCGGAAAAAGCCCACGAAATTCCCTATCACTAATTCACTCACACCAGATGCCAAAAATCCCTTCAAATTGGCCAATCCGAATTTCCGTTCCCTTCCCAGTGAAACTATTTTTCTTTAAAGAAGTAAGATCTGGAAATCGTAATGCTGACCTAGTGTGATTCTGTGAATTTTATAAAATTCTCCGGTTGAAATTTTAGAGGAAATGGATGAGTTTAAGTTGGTGAAACAATCTTTATCCGAAATGGTTAGATCTGGAATTCGAGGCTGATGTTATGGACGGTTATGGTTATTATAGTTTTTAATCTATCACCAATATGATTTCGAGTTCTGCATGAAATATTTACTTCTGGGCCTTGTCTATAACATATAAACATTTCAGAATTTTTGAAGCTGATTTAGGATTTTATTGAATTTGTGAATGAAACTGCGTATGGCAATATTCCGAAGTTAAAAAGACAGTGATGCATGGACTGTACTGAATTGCATGAAGTTCTTTTGATATGGTGTTCTTCACAGAATATTTTCCTCTAGATCTTGTATATAACGTGTCAAACTTTTGGAAATTATTAAGGCTGTTTGCTAATTTTTCAAGAATTATGACTAAAGGAGTGCAATCTGTTTTTATTCGAAATTTTACTGTATTTTAAAAAATAAATGAAATTGCTCCATGTGATATAATGTCTTGAGTGGTTGATTATGCTGCATATGTGGTGACATATGGCATGTTATATGACTTCAAAAGTTGGTTGAGACCTTTGATATTGTTGCATCAAATGCCGTGTTGAAATTGAGATACATGTGTGAACATAAATTGAGACAATAACAAGACCGTCGGAGGTGTGAGCCGATGATGCCCCGGGAGTGTTGGGATGCCCGGAGTGTGTGTGCCGGATGTCCACGAGAGTTTCGAGATGCCCGGAGTATGTGTGCCGGAAGACCTGGAGGTGTGTGCCGGGGGGATACCTTGTGATGCTAGTTGGGGTACGAGATGCCCGGAGTGTGTGTGCCGGATGCTCGGAGGTGTATGCTGGAGGTTACTCGCGATGCCAGGTTTGATGTGAGCGATAAATTGAGGGATGCAAACATTGGTCCTTGGAAAGAAAATTATGTGATCTAATTGAAAATTATGTGATCATATGGCATGGGATGAACCTCATGAGAATGAAAATGTGGAGTGCATGGTGGTATATGCACTTTGCATGGTGATATATGCATGGCTATAAGGTGAGGTATGCTTAAATGCATGAATGCTATGTGTTTTATTCATGATACCTTGATTGTTCTGTTTGACGCATTGTGTAGTTTGGTGGATCTTTACTGCTGAGTGGTTGTACTCACCCCTTTGGGGATTAACATTTCAGATTAGAAAGATCCCGTTGCTACCAGTCACGTGCGGTACTTATTATGGATTTCCATATGATGTCGAGGTGGAGTGCACGGAGTATTCCTGTGTTAGTTTGCCTAGTCTGGTGTATGTCCAAGTCCGTGTCTTAGTGATGTACGATGTGGGTCTTGCTGATGGCCCGGTTATCCAGGAGTTTTTGTGTATTCATGTCTGGTATGGTGGAGTGATGCTAGGGATGTTGCCGCCGCCACCGCCTGATGCACCGAGTTGGGTGTGATGGCACATTTGATTGGTGGGAGCTGACACTTTTTAGGGATAGCCAACGCTTGTTTATGGAGGGTTGTACATGTTTGATGTAGGGTCAAGACCTCTTTTGAGTTATAGCCAAGTATAGTTAAAAATCTTGACCTTTTTGCTGTATCGACCCGAAATGTCCATCATGAAAATATAAATAAAAGTGACTTGGCTATGTCTTTTCATTTGAAGTGTAGGTGGTGTGCATTGCATTATTGTTATTGGAGTAAGGGATGATGAGACTCGTTTATGCTTCCGCTAATGAGCTGCGCTGGGTCCTTTATAGAAAAAAAGAAAAAAAAAAAGCAAAGAAAGAACGAGAGAGAAAGGGGAGAAGAATTTTATTGACCAACCCCTATGAACTATGGTTTCACTTTAATTAAAAAGTTACAAGGACTATTATGTAGTAGGATAGGTGACAAGTACCTGTGGTGACCCTAACGGATTGAGGAACATGCCGAGGGGGTGCCATAGCGAATGGTTATAGGTGGAGTGATAAGGAGCCTCATTTGGAAATTGAGGAATATAATAGCAATGCACACCATAGGATATTAAATGGAAGAATTGGTTAACTTTGAATAATGGGTGATGGGCATTCACTCGTAGATCCCTAGTAGCTTATTATGCGTTGTCTTTTGGTGCCGGTAACATGTATATGTTACTTATATAGTAATAGTTGCTTTTAGATGGAGACAGTGAGTCTCAGATTATTCCTGAGGCAAATGCTTGGAAACTGCAGGAAAGTCATGGTGCGAGCTGGAAGTGCTCATTCATCGAGGGCTGAAGCCTCTACTGCAAGTGCTAAACCTCGAATGGAAGATATCTTGCAGGCATTGGCCAATATTGGAAACCTAAAGGATAGACAAGTGCGACAACAACCCGGAGTGGAACGTCGCCCTCAAGGACTGGTGGAATAATTTCTGAAGTTGAAGCCACCTAAGTTTAGTGGAATGGGAAGTCTTGAGGAGGTGGAACATTGGATTGATGGGATAGAACAGATTTTCCGGTTGTTGGACTGCAGTGATGCTGAGAAAATAGTTTTGGCAGAGTACTAGCTAGAGGGAAATGCAAAGTTTTGGTGGAGAGCTTCGAGGGATATGATCTTTCCACCAGGTACTGATGTGAATTGGGATGAGTTTGTGAGAGCCTTCAATAGGAAGCATTTTTCTGATTGTACTAAGGATAATAAGATTACTGAGTTTATTCAGTTGGAACAAATGGAGCTGATAGTGGATCAGTATGAGGCAAAATTTTCTGAATTGTCTAGGTATGCTCCCAGATTGATTGAGGATCATGAGGAAAAAGCTGAGAGATTTCTGAAAGGGTTGATGTCACGCCCCGAATCCCGAGACATGTGAAACAGCCCGCCATGGTCATGTATATGCGACATTCCCAGGTAGTGTCTCTGACCCCATTTAGTTATTATGTGCATGCGAAACGTGCTAAGAAACTCCTATAAAAACCATACGGGGATAGGACAGCAAGAAAGATCAATTCATAATCAAACCAATATACTTTCATATATCATCAATCCAGGGTTTACATACACCAACAAGATCCAGAGACTATATGCACCAAAAATGGGTCAGAGTTTATGTGCATAAAAAAGGGTCAGTCTATGCAACATGGATCAGTCCACCAAAAAGAGGAACAGTCCTAGAACTACTAATCGGACTCGTTTGTCAATCCCACATCTTCCACATCTGACTGCCCTGGGTCCGGAGACGGTGGGTTGTCCACCCTACCATCAAGAAGGTCAGCTACACCCTCACCTAGAATAGCATCCATCACGGCCAGTGGAATATCAAAACTGTCAAGTGGACCAATCCTAAAGCCATTGGCCCCAAAAACGGAACCAAGCCCTAAACCTATGGGGTACCCTAACATCTTCGGTCTCCTGAATCCATACGGTAGTCCTGATCAGCTCATAGACCTAATGGCTCCCGGGATCAAGGAAGTTGTGCACCTGCTCGATGATCTACACTGTGATGCCATTTTTCTCTGGGGGTCCCGCCATCTACGGTCTTGTAATATTTTCCCCAAATCGGGATGAGACATTGTCTCAACAAGTTCACCCCTCCTAAACCCCTATTAAAAAGAAATTACGCCCTAGAGTGGTCTAACCATACTAGCACAGAAGACTTACCTCTCCTTCTTGCCTTCCTGTAGGTTAGTACAATTCATATCACTCAAACACAAGTAATAATAAGAATGTAAACCATCGGAACACAATCAATTTCACTTAATTTCGCAATCAACAGCAAGCGTTCCAAATCATCATCATTCACTGCCACACAAGGACATAGCCTACTCGTAGTTCGGCTATCTACTAACATATAGCCAAGCATCGCCTCCCCACCTTGGAGCGCGGCTTCGTCAGTACATCGACGGCGTTCCCGAAGGAGCATGGGCCCAGAATCGACTGCGACCCACATCCGTTGTATAGGGCATCCCATATAGGGGCAATTCCAGCTCCATAGCTCAAGACAATTCCTCTTAATTATCATACAACAACTCATAATCAACCCAAGGCACTTTGCACATCACTCACATACTCCAATTACAATATTAATCTTTAAAAATCCAATTTCGATGCCAAACCCGATATTTGAGATTTTTTAAATAAAATCCATATTTTCCACAATCAATACTCAATTTGCATTAACTATTCATGAATTTCAAATTCTAAATATACAGCGGCGATCGGCACGAAATTCTGGACAATTAGGATCAAAAATAATTTTTCGAGTTTTTTTAAATAATAATATTTTAATGATTTTCGGAATATAATATATTATTAAATAATCCAATAATTTCGAAACATTTATTTAAATCATAAACAAATTCCTTTAAGTCACATCAAGGCTTATATTAAAATAAACCTACTTAACCTTTAAACTAAACATACTTTACCTTAATTAATCACCTTAATCTAATCCACATCTAAATAACCTAATCTAACAACCTAATCTCAATCAACCTAAGCTAAACACACTTAAGGCATCATTAACCAACTAATCAAGGTTTAGTGAGCTAAACTCATCGGAATCGCTTTCGGACGAGTCTCCGGCGAAGAGCACGACGACGCCGACAACAAACCTACACGGATCAACACCAAATGAGAACTAAAAGACGGCCAAATCGAGCTTGGAAGGGCCGGATCTTGGTCGAACTTCCAGCCACTGACCGAGCTTGGAGGGAGGCGACACGGCGGCTGAACGAGTGGAGGAATGGCAGAGGAGGACCGGCGCTAGCTCAGCAACGACCGGCGGTGGCTCCGGTGATCTTGCTAGCTCTGATGGTGGCTGGCGAATGGCGAGCAGCTATTGGCGAGGAGGGACGACGATGCTAGAGTTTGGGTGGAGGCGGAGCAGCAAGACGTGAGCGAGACGGCGACGGTGCGAGCTCCGGCGAACGGCGAGCGACGAGGAACGCAGGCAAAGGGCAGTCGGCCGAGCGAGCAACCGTGCGGCGAAAAGGGGGTGGATGAAGGGGGGTGGTCGTTGGTTTCCTTTCAAAATTTTCCCCCTCTCTCTCTCTCTCTCTCTCTTCCTAGTTCAAATGAAGAAGATGATGGGGACAAGGGGGAAGTGACATCCCACTTTTCCAAGAGCTCATCCCCACCATCCACTTGTCATCATCATAGCCCATCTTGCCTCCCCCATGACATCACTTGTGATGTCACCATCCACTAACTCCAACCTTCCACAACTTTAGTCTAATAGGTTCAATTTCATTTTTCGCCAGGGTCCAATTCTAGTACATCCAATTTCTTCAATTCCCATTGATTCTCTTTCAATTGAGTCCAAATTAAAGTTCATAATTTAATCCAATGTTCCTAATAAAATTTGTGACACACCAGGACTTCCAATTTCAGAATTCGATCTCAATTTCACGGTTAATTTCACTCTAGCACGATACTAGCGTAGCCTAACCTACCGGGTAGCCTTTAGAAATTTTTGTGCATTTGACCTGTGGTTGATCAATTTAAGCCACAATGTACATCTTTGACACATTGGCAACTTTCAGTTGTCAGGGTAATCTCAAGGTTTCAAATATGGGCACAGGGTACCCAATCGATAGAAAAGTCGGTCCAGTGCCGATCAACCAGAATTGTGCGATCTGATGGAATCACCCACACCTGATCGCATGCCTCTGTCGAGTTGACCTATCTCCGATCTCTAATCGATTTTTAATTGTGCCGTAATGACCCTTGCAGATTAGCTCGGTCAAAAGATTGCTTTATGGTCAAATTCTCGAGTCTGATGCATTAGAATTTTTTAATGGCTTCACCTGATAGACTAGTTTTCACATGAGTGGCCGACTTCAGGAAATGAACTCTATGCGTGCCAACGAAATGCCCATCTCAATTTATTGAAAATAGAATTGGAAAATCGGGATGTCACAACTCTTCTCCTCTTATAAAAATTTTGTCCTCGAAATTTAAATCATTACACATCTGAAGTGAAAATGTGAGGGTACAATTCTCTCATCGAATCTTCAGTTTTCCAAGTTGCTCCTTTAGTGTCGTGGTGTTGCCAGACCACTTTAACCAATGGGATGGTCTTAATGCGCAAAACCTATTCCTTGCGGTCCACGATCTGAACCGGGCTTTCAACGTACGACACCCTGTCATCCACGTCTAATTCATCAAAATTTAGAACGTGTGCTGGATCAGGTTCATACTTCCTTAACATCAACACGTGAAAGACGTCATGCACTTATGCCAACCTCGGCGGTAGTGTAAGACGATATGCTAGAGTCCCTATTCTTTCCAAAATCTCAAAGGGACCTACGTACCTCGAACTCAGTTTCCCCTTTTTGCCAAAGCGAGAAGTACCTCTCATCGGTGACACCTTCAGAAAGACGTGCTCACCTACTTGGAACTCCAATGGCCTTCGACGCTTATCGGCATAACTTTTCTGACGGCTTTGAGCGGTCTTTAATCTGTTTCTGATAACCGTAACTGCCTCTACTGACTGCTGAACTAACTCTAGACCGGTGATCTTTCTTTCCCTGACCTCATCCCAACACACGGGCATTCTGCATGCTCTGCCATACAATGCTTCAAAAGGAGCCATCTGAATACTCTGCTGATAACTGTTGTTGTAGGCAACCTCGACCAGATGAAGCTGTTCTTCCCAGCTCCCTTTGAAGTCTAAGACGCAAGCTTGCAGCATGTCCTCAAGAGTCTAAATTGTCCTCTCAGACTGGCCATCAGTCTGCAAGTGATAGGCCGTATTGTACTGCAGCTTCATTCCTAAAGTGGATTGCAAGCTCTTCCAAAAAGCGGCGGTAAACCTCGGATCTCTGTCTAAAGTAATTGTAACCAGCACTCCATGCATACGAACCACCTAATGCACATACAGATCTGCGAGTCTATCCAAACTCAAGTCCCTTCGAACTGCAATGAAGTGAGTCGACTTTGTCAGTCTGTCGACCACTACCCAAATCAAATCATTTCCTCTCTGGCTCCTTGGTAGTCCCATCACGAAGTCTATCGTGATATGCTCTCATTTCCATTTTGGGATCTCGAGGGGTTGCAGAAGTTCTCCCAGTTTGCAATGCTGAGCCTTCACCTGCTGACACGTCAAACATTTGGCGACATGCTTGGCGATGTTCGCCTTCATGCCACACCACTAGAAGTGTTGACGCAGATTCTGATACATCTTGGTACTACCAGGATAAATGCTGTAATTGCTACGATGCGCTTTTGATAGAATCTCTTCTCTAAGCTCCACATCGTCAGGTACAACCAGTCGTCCTTGGAACCTCAATGTTCCATCCTCAGAAATCTGAAAGTCAGCCTTCCTTTTCTCTACATCCTCTTGCAGGATTTTATGAACACCCGGATCTGTCTGCTAAAGCGTTCTGATTCTGACCTGCACTTCCAGCTCGATTCTAAGGGTGGGCATAAGATTCGAAAGGTGGCCTACCTCAAACTTGAAATCTAAATCTCATGCTCTCTCAATTAGACCCCATTCCTTAAGTACCATCTTAGCAATTGAACACTTCCTACTCAATGCATCGGCAACTTTGTTCGCCTTTCTGGGGTGATACAAAATCTCACAATCATAGTCCTTTAAGAGCTCCATCCATCGACGCTGTCTCATATTCAACTCCTTCTGAGAGAATAAGTACTTGAGACTTTGATGGTCAATGAAGATCTGGAATCTTTCTCCACACAGATAATGCCTCCAAATCTTCAGGGCAAAGATGATCGCTGCAAGCTCCAAGTCATGCGTCGGATAATTCAACTCGTGAGGTCTCAATTGACGGGACGCATATGCAACAACCCTACCATGCTACATCAACACGCAACTCAATCCTTTAAACGACGCATCACTGTAGATCTCAAACCCTCCTGGACCTGATGGAATAGTAAGCATAGGTGCGGTAGTTAGCTTATGCTTAAGCTCTTGGAAACTACTCTAGCACTTATTCGTCCACACAAATTTTTCTTCCTTCTTCAAGAGTCTCGTCATCGGCGATGCTAACCCTGAAAACCCTTCCACAAACCGTCTATAATACCCTGATAAACCCAGAAAACTTCTGATTTCTGTCACTGTCGTCAGTCTCAGCTAGTTGATCACTGCCTCAATCTTTGCTAGGTCCACTGAGATTCCTTCTCCGGAGATGACATGACCTAGGAAAGCCACACGAGTCAGCCAAAACTTGCACTTACTAAACTTGGCGTACAGCTCGTGATCTCTCAAAGTCTGAAGCACTATCCTTAAGTGCCTTCCATGATCCTCAGTACTCCTTGAATACACCAGGATGTCGTCGATGAAAACAATTACAAACTAATCTAAGTACTCTCTGGACACTCGATTCATCAGATCCATGAAAGCAGCTGGGGCGTTTGTCAACCCAAATGGCATCATAGTAAACTCATAATGGCCGTATCGGGTGCGAAACGCCGACTTCGGTATGTCTTCCTTCTTGATCATTAACGGATGATACCCTATCCTCAAGTCGATCTTAGAAAATATCGATGCTCCCTGAAGCTGATCAAACAAGTCATCAATCCTCGGCAATGGATACTTGTTCTTAATCGTTACTCGATTGAGTTGACGATAGTCGATGCACAAACGCAAGGAACCATCATTCTTCTTTACGAATAGAACTGGTGCTCCCCAAGGTGATGCATTAGGACGAATGAATCATTTATCCAACAACTCTTGCATCTGCACATTCAGTTCCTTAAGTTCTGACAAGGCCATTCGGTAAGGCGCTTTAGAGATCGGCTTTGTCCCGGGGGCTAATTCAATCACAAGCTCTATCTCTCTCTCTGGCGGCAAACCCGGCAACTCTTTCAGGAACACGTCTAGGAACTCTTGTACCACGCGATATCTTCAATCTTTAACTCCTCCACTGTCGTGTCCACGACAGTTGCTAGGTAACCTTGGCAACCCTTGCCTAGCAAGCGAGTTGCTTCGAGCGATGAGATTAAGGAAATTGAGGGTCCTCCTCGACTCCCAATAAATTTGAAACTCTCACCCCCTAACGGGTTAAACTGAATCGCCATGCGATAACAGCCCATTTTAGCTCGTTGCTTGGTGAGCCAGCCCATTCCAATTATCACATCAAAATCAAACATGGCTAGAACTATAAAGTCTATCCTCCCCTCTTGCTCACCAATCACTAACTTGCAACCAAGACAACCCACTATAGCTAACACCTTATCCTTCAACGGCGTAGATATGCTAATCACAGACTCCAACAACTCAGGAATTAGTTCTACCGTCTTAACATATCTTTTAGCTATAAATGAATGAGGAGCTCTAGGATCAAATAAAGCATAAGCAGGTTGGTCGTTCAGTAAGACCATACTTGTGATCACGTTAGGTGCATCCTCCACCTGTCCTCTGGTGATTGCATAAGTCCTTCCTTGAGCTGGAGGTCGGTTCAATCCACCCTGCGGCATGATCTGCGATGCGACTCCTCTATTCTGACCCAACGGTGGCAGCGGCGGCAACTAACGCTGTCCCATCTGATTCCTGGGGCAATTCCTGGATATATGACCTTGCCGACCACACTCATAACAGGCACCTGTCCTAGAGGGACACGGGGCTGAGCCATGTTGTCTTCCACATGAACAACACACTCCATGATGGTTCGGTGATGGTTTCCCTATCCCACCCTTCCTGTTGAGTGGAATAGGATATCTTCCTCCAGACATCGGCCTCTTCCCAAACCGATTACCTTCTCTATTTGAATTAAACCGTGACGCAAATGCGGCAACTCTCTCATTATGGTCTTTCTCAATCAGTTGGGCCCGCTTATAAAGATCCTTGTACTCTTTCAAATCTAATGGTACCAAAAAGCTCCTCACCTTTGGCCGAAGCCCATCTCTAAACCTTCGAGCTCGGTTTGCCGGTTTCTGAACTAACTCGAGGGCATATTGTGACAGTTCAGCGAACTTCGCTTCATACTGATCGACTGTCATCGTACCTTGACAAAGGTGCTGGAACTCCGCCATCTTCAACTCTCTAGCACAATCAGAAAAGTACTTCTCATTGAAGACCTCAAGAAACGTATTCCACTCAGGAGCTACACCCTCAGGGAACACTATCCCTTTATTAGCCTTCCACCATGTGATGCGATCCCCCTCAACTAATAGGCTGCTAGTACGACCTTCTCTGCTTCAGTACACATCAGTAACTCAAAGGCATTCTCTAGCTCTTGAACCCATAGTGCTGCAGCTTCGGGATCTCCCGCTCCCGTGAACGTCGGCGAATTCAACCTTAGAAAATGCTGTATCAACTTCTGCCTAGGCCTTCCAGCGGCCACATTCTCAGGCGGGATTTCATCAGGTTCCTCTTTAGGTTCGACGACTGGTACGGTGGCAATAGGTACGACAGCAGCTGCAGCGGCAGCAACATTGGTGGCATTAGTGGTGGCAGCAGCATTGGCAGCATTAGCAGCATTGGTGGTAGCGGCGATAGCGGCGGCTGAAGCGGCGGCATGCTGGTCTAGTCTGTCACCCATCAACTCAAGCATCTGCATGATTCCAACAAACCTCGGATCCTCAGGGGCTACTGCATCATCTGGAGGCGATGCTGCACCACTCGCACTGGCCTCAGCCTATGCTCTTCCCAGGGCACCTCGGGCACCGACCCTTATCGGCGACCCACCTCGAAACACGGGGCCTGCTGCTCTCTTCCTAGCAGCTCTCGGCACTCGGTCATTCATGCTACAGGCTCAATATAGATGCCTATTTTCAAATTCCAATACCGCGTTAGAATCTGAGTGACCTCACAATAAGTTAACAAACAACTAATAATCACTTGCATCAGTATAATAAAAGCCTTTCCTACCAACTATCCCATGACTCCCACGCACCTTATCACTCCATACATGAACCATGCTTTGATACCACTTAAACGGGGTTGTCACGCCCCGAACCCCGAGACACATGACACAACTCGCCATGGTCATGTATATGCGACATTCCCAGGTAGTGTCGCCGACCCCATTTAATTATTATGTGCATGCGGAACGTGCTAAGAAACTCCTATGAAAAACATACGGGATAGGACATCATGAAAGATCAATTCAAAATCAAACCAACATACTTTCACATATCATCAATCCGGGGTTTACATACACCAACAGGATCCAGAGACTTTATGCATCAAAAATGGGTCACAGTTTATGTGCATCAAAAAGGGTCAGTCTACGCAACATGGATCAATCCACCAAAAAGAGAAACAGTCCTATAATTACTAATCGGACTCGTTCGTTGATCCCACATCTTCCACATCTGACTACCCTGGGTCCGAAGATGATGGGTTGTCCACCCTACCATGAGGAAGGTCAACTACACCCTCACCCAGAATAGCATACATCATGGCCAGTGGAATATCAAAACTGTCAAGTGGACCAATCCTAAAGCCATTAGCACCAAAACGAAACCAAGCCCTAAACCTATGGGGTACCCTAACATCTTCGGTCTCCTGAATCCATACGGTAGTCCTAATCAGCTCATAGACCCAATGGCTCCCAGGATCAGGGAAGTTGTGCACCTACTCGATGATCTGCACTGAGATGCCATTCTTCTCCGGGGGTCCCGCCATCTACGGTTTTGTAATATTTTCCCCAAACCGGGATGAGATATTGTCTTAGCAAGTTCACCTCTCCTAAACACCTATTAGAAAGAAAATACGCCCCAGAGTGGTCTAGCCACATAGCACAAAAGACTTACCTCACCTTCTTGCCTTGTTATAGGTAGGTACAATTCATATCACTCAAACACAAGTAATAATAAGAATGTAAATAATCAGAACACAATTAATTTCACTTAATTTCGCAATTATAGCAAGCGTTCCAAATCATCATCATTCACTGCCACACAAAGGCATAGCCTACTTGTAGTTCGGCTATCTACTAACATATAGCCAGGCATTGCCTCCCCACCTTAGAGCGCGGCATTGTTAGTACATCGATGGCGTTCCCGAATGAGCATGGTCCCAGAATCAACTGCGACCCGCATCCGTTGTATGGGGCATCCCATATAGAGGCAATTCCAGCTCGATAGCTCAAGACAATTCCTCTTAATTATCATACAACAACTCATAATCAACCCAACGCACTTTGCACATCACTCACATACTCCAATTACAATATTAATCTTTAAAAATCCAATTTCGATGCCAAACCCGACATTTGAGATTTTCTAAATAAAATCCATATTTTACACAATCAACACTCAATTTGCATTAACCATTCATCAATTTCAAATTCTAAATATACAGCGGCGATCGGCACAAAATTTTGGACAATTAGGATCAAAAATAATTTTTCGAGTTTTTTTAAAATAATAATATTTTAATGATTTTCGGAATATAATATATTATTAAATAATCCAATAATTTCGAAACATTTATCTAAATCATAAACAAATTCCTTTAAGTCACATCAATGCTTATATTAAAATAAACCTACTTAACCTTTAAACTAAACATACTTTACCTTAATTAATCACCTTAATCTAATCCACATCTAAATAACCTAATCTAACAACCTAATCTCAATCAACCTAAGCTAAACACACTTAAGGCATCATTAACCCACTAATCAAGGTTTAGTGAGCTAAATTCATCGGAATTGCTTTTCGACGAGTCTCTGGCGAAGAGCATAACGACGTTGACGACAAACCTACACGGATCAACACCGAATGAGAACTAAAAGACGGCCAAATCGAGCTTGGAAGGGCCGGATCTTGCTTGAACTTCCAGCCATTGACCAAGCTTGGAGGGAGGCGGCACGGCGGCTGAACAGGCGGAGGAACGGCAGAGGAGGATCGGCACTAGCTCCAGCAACGACCGGTAGTGGCTCCGGCGGACTTGCTAGCTCCGATGGTGTCTGGCGAACGGCAAGCAGCTGTTGGTGAGGAGGGATGACGACGCTAGAGTTCGAGTGGAGGTGGAGTAGCAAGACGCAGGCGGGATGGCGACGGTGCGAGCTCCGGCGAACGACGAGCGACGAGGAACGCGGCGAAGGGCAGCCCACCAAGCGAGCAACCGTGCGGCGAAAAAGGGGTGGACGAAGGGGGTGGTCGCTGGTTTCCTCTCAGCCTTTTCCCCCGTCTCTCTCTCTCTCTCTCTCTTCCTAGTTCAAATGAAGAAGATGATGGGGTCAAGGGGCAAGTGACATCCCACCTTTCCAAGAGCTCATCCCCACCATCTACTTGTCATCATCCTAGCCCATCTTGCCTCCCCCATGACATCACTTGTGATGTCACCATCCACTAACTCCAACCTTTCACAACTTTAGTCCAATTGGTTCAATTTCATTTTCCGCTGGGGTCCAATTCTTGTACATCCAATTTCTTCAATTCCCATCGGTTCTCTTCCAATTGAGTCCAAATTAAGGTTCATAATTTAATCCAATGTTCCTAATAAAATTTGTGATATACCAGGACTTCCAATTTCAGAATTCGATCTCAATTTCACGGTTAATTTCACTTTGGCACAATATTAGCGCGGCCCAACCTACCGGGTAGCCTTTAGAAATTTTTGTGCATTTGACCTGTGGTTGATCAATTCAAGCCACAATATACATCTTTGACACATTGGCAACTTTCGGTTGTCGGAATAATCTCAAGGTTTCAAATACGGGCACAGGATACCCAATCGATAGAAAAGTCGGTCCAATGCCAATCAACCAGAATTGTGTGATCTAGTGGAATCACCCACACCTGATCACATGCCTCTGTCGAGTCAACCTATCTCTGATCTCTAATCGATTTTTAATTGTGCCGTAATGACCCTTATAGATTAGCTCGGTCGAAAAATCGCTTTCTGGTCAAATTCTCTAATGCATTAGAATTTCTTAACGGCTTCACCTGATAGACTAGTTTTCACATGAGTGGCTAACTCTAGGAAAGGAACTATATGCGTGCTAACGAAACGCCCGTCTCAATTTATTGAAAATAGAATTGGAAAATCGGGATGTCACAGTTGAGAACTGATATTAGGAAACAAATGGTGCCTTTGAATATGAGAGATTATAATGAGATTTATGAAAGGGTACAGTTAGTGGAGCAAGAGCTGGTGAGAGAGCAATCAGAGTCTAAGAGACAATTGAGCTCTTGTGATATCAGAAGGGGTAAGAGACCCTATCCTGGTCAAGGTCAGACTTGGGATGCGAAGAAAAAGAGCAATTTTGGAAATTTTGAAAGAGCTAGGGATGGCATGAATATAGGGAAAGCACCCTATCAGCCTGATATTTGTCGAAGGTGTGATAGGCGGCATGGCCTAGGACCTTGCAATGGACGGCTGAGATGTTGTGGTTGTGGACGAGTAGGTCACCTTAAGAAAGACCGCCCACAAGAGAGGTCGCAAATGAGTGTTGGCCCGATGCGACAGGCATAGCAGAGTGCTGTTAGACTAAACCTACCAAGGAATCCTCAGAGGCCACCGGCACAAAGAAGGGTGTATGCGGTCACCCAAGAGGAAGTGGAAGCTTCCAGAAATGTTATATCAGGTACGATTTTCATAAATGGCAAGAAGGCATATGCATTGTTTGACACAGGTGCTACGCATTCATTTATATTTGAAAGATATAGGCAATTGAGTGAAATAGAAGTTACGCCTCTTGAGACTCCTCTTTGTGTTTCCACACCTTTAAAGAATATGGTATTATCTACGATGATGTGTGCAAAATGTAAGATATCGATAGGAGGAAGGGATATGGAAATAGACCTAGTCGTAATGGCTATGTATGACTTTGATGTTATCATAGGAATGGACTGGCTCCATAAGCATAGGGCTGAGGTGGATTGCTATAGGAAAGTGATCCAGTTCATGTTGCATGATTAGTGTAGTTTCGAATTTTTCGGAGGTTAGACAAACCCCTCTATAGCCATTATCTCGATGGTAGAAGCTCGTGAACTACTTGACAAAGGATATCAAGGATACCTAGCAGTGGTAAGAAACCTTACTAAGAAAGAGGCTAAAATCGGTGAGATTCAAGTAGCTAGGGAGTTTCAGGATGTGTTTCTTGAGGAGTTGCCTGGATTACCACCAGAGCGAGAGATTGGTTTGAAATTGAATTAATGCCTGGAGCGGGACCGATATCAAAAACCCCGTATAGGATGGCCTTAGTCGAGTTAAAGGAGTTGAAGGTGCAATTACAAGAGTTGCTTGATAAATGATTTATTAGGCCAAGTGCTTCGCCTTGGGGTGCACCAGTTCTATTTGTGAAAAAGAAAGACGGGTCGATGCGTCTATGTATTGATTATAGACAGCTGAATCAAGTGACTATAAAGAATAAGTATCCTTTGTCTAGAATTGATGATTTATTTGATCAGTTGCAAGGAAGTCCAGTCTTTTCAAAAATTGACTTAAGGTTAGGATACCATCAGCTAAGGATTAAGAAAGAAGATATTCCTAAGACTGCATTTAGGACTCGTTATAGACATTATGAGTTCCTAATTATGCCTTTTGGATTAACGAATGCACCAGCCGTATTTAAGCCTTATCTGGATCAGTTTGTGATTGTTTTCATTGATGATATCCTGGTATATTCTAGAGGACCTGAAGAGCATGAGCAACACTTGAGCATAGTTTTGCAAACTCTGAGAAATCATGAGTTGTATGCCAAATTCAGTAAGTGTGAATTTTGGCTAGACCGGATAATATTTTTGGCACACGTAGTGTCAAGAGGAAGAATTGTAGTGGACCCGTCAAAAGTGAGATGGTAATAAATTGGCCGAGATCGACAACACCCACTGAAATACAGAGTTTCTTAGGACTAGCTAGTTATTGTAGAAGATTTATTGAAGAGTTTTCACGACTGGCAAGCCCCTTAACGAAATTAACGCGGAAGAATGTAAAGTTTAAATGGAGTGGAGAGTGTGAAAGGAGCTTTCAGGAACTTAAGATAAAATTGACCACGGCTCCAATCCTAACTATACCATCTGGGTCTGATGGTTTTATTGTGTATAGTGATGCATCTCACAAAGGACTGGGATGTGTTTTGATGCAACATGGCAAGGTCATAACCTATAAATCTAGACAATTGAAACCTCATGAACTGAAATACCCAACGCATGATTTAGAATTGGCAGCTATAGTGTTTGCTTTGAAGATATGGAGGCACATTTGTATAGAGACAAATTTGAGATCTATACAGATAATAAGAGCCTAAAATATCTATTTTCACAAAAAGAATTGAACATGAGACAAAGGAGGCGGATGGAATTGTTGAAGGATTATAATTGTGAAATATGGTACCATCCAGGAAAGGCACATAAG
Organism: Eucalyptus decipiens; assembly: GCA_014182575.1. NCBI lineage: Eukaryota > Viridiplantae > Streptophyta > Magnoliopsida > Myrtales > Myrtaceae > Eucalyptus > Eucalyptus decipiens. Next base: position 783,861 of record CM024614.1, on the reverse strand, counting down.
GTGGCAGATGCACTTAGTCGAAAGTCAACTATGGACATGGCTAGTCTAAGAATAACATAGTGGAATTTGTTAAAGTCTATTGTGGATTTAGACTTAAAGTTTGAAATGGACCACCTTACTGGTATGCTTACTGCATTAAGGATTGAGCCTAAAATCATTCAAAACGTTAAGATTTTACCAAAATCCGACTCAGAGATTTTGAAGATATGAGATGCTGTGTCTTTAGGAAAAAGACCAGAATTTCAAGTCTCTGAAGATGGAGTGGTAAGATGCCAATGACGACTTTGTGTTCCCGACAATGAAGAAGTGAAGAGGGAAATTCTGTCAGAGGCACATAGGAGTAATTATAGTATTCATTCGGGTAGTACAAAGATGTACATGAATTTGCATCAGCAATTTTGGTGGAATGGCATGAAAGTAGATACGGCTAAACATGTTTCTCAATGTTTAACGTGCCAACAAGTGAAGGCGGAACAATGCAAACCTACAGGACTATTGAGACCGTTAGATATACCAGAATGGAAATGGGAGCATGTAACGATAGACTTTGTGCAAGGATTGCCAAGGACATCAAATGGTCACGATTCGATTTGGGTGATAGTGGATCGTTTGACTAGGTCTGCTCATTTCCTAACTGTCCGCATAAACTATTCAATGAATAAACTTGTTGAGATGTATGTAAGCCAGGTAATACACTTACATGGTATTCCTATAACAATCACCTCTGATCGAGACTCTAGGTTTACTTTAACTTTTTGGTGAAGTCTCCAAAATGCCTTAGGGACAAAGCTTCAATTTAGTACTGCTTTTCATCCTCAAACAGATGGACAAACAAAAAAAGTTATCCAGACTCTAGAAGATATGCTAAGAGCCCGGGTTATTAACTTTAGAGGAAATTGGAATGAAAATTTGCACCCGATAGAGTTCGCCCATAACAATAGTTTTCAGAAAAGTATAGGCTATAAGAAGGTGTAGAACCGCTGTCTGTTGGAATGAAGTAGGTGAAGGAAAACTAACAGGACCCGAACTAGTGCAATTTACTACAGAAGCGGTCGAGGTAATTAGGAAAAGACTTAAGACAACCCAGAACCGAGAAAGAGACTATGTGGATAGGCCTAGAAGGCCTTTGGAGTTTAGTGTGGGAGATCACGTATTTCTTAAAGTATCCTCTATGAAAGGGATATCTCGATTTGGAATGAAGGGTAAGTTAAGCCCTAGATTTGTTGGACCTTTTGAGATACTTGAAAGAATAGGAGACGTAGCTTATCGTTTGGTGTTGCCTCCTAAATTGGGAAATTTACATGATGTGTTTCATGTGTCGATGCTGAGAAAGTACCAACCGGATCCTGGTTACATACTCGATCACGAAGCCATCAAAGTGGACGAGAAAGTTAGATACATCGAAAAGCGTGTGCAAGTGCTGGATCGAAAGGAGCAAATTCTAAGGACCAAGAAAATCCCGATGTTAAAGATATTATGGCGATATCATGGTGTGGAGGAAGCCATATGGGAGAGTGAGGAATCGATGAAGGAAAAGTACCCCTACTTATTTAAAGAGATATAAGTGATGTCTAATTTCGAGGACGAAATTCTCTAAGGAGGGGAGAATTGTGGCATCCCAAAATTTCATGGCAATTCCTAGAGGCATTATGACCTATGGAAAAGTGAATGGTTGTGTCGTTGAAGTATGTTGTGGCCATTAGACCGAAGAATTGTAATAGATTAAGGCCGAACACTTTAATGGAAAGATATCTTATGCTCTTGGGTTATCAAAGTTGATGTTATAGAATAATTTGATAATAAGAATTTTGTTCTTGGCTATGCACCTTATGGATTTGATTTTTATGGATTTATTTTGCAAGCTTTATGGCCAAGTGAATAAGTGTAATTAGGTAATTATATGCTGGGTAATTAGGTGATGATTAAAGGGAAAAATTAGAGAAGAGTGTGTTGAATTTTTAGTCCCAAGACTAGCCCCACCATTCGGCCCTTTTGGCCTGGCCCTCGAAGCTCAAAGGAAAGGAGCTGCCATTGACTAAGGGGAGGAGGCCCGGCCCATGAAGCCCATAGGGCTGTCGACGAAAGGAGGGGTGGCCCATGAGAGGCCCATCCTCTTGCATGGAAATTACCAAGTGGCAAGGGGGATTATCCAAGTGTCCCCTTGCATGTTTTGTGATGATTATATGCTAATCATGAGGGGGAAGAAAAGAAGAAGGGGCGGATTGAGCGAGGGGGGCATCGCACGAGAGAAAGGGGAAAGAGAGAGAGAGAGAGAGAGAGAGAGAGAGAGAGAGAGAGAGAGAGAGATCGAGAGAGGGAGAGCGAGTGCACGAGAGAAGAAGGGGAAGAGGGAGGCCGTTCGTTGCTATTCGTCGCCACTGTCAAGCCGTCGAGTCCCACCTTGCCCTGCCATCTTTGCTTGTTGTGTTGTGCTCAGATTAGAGGCAAGTAGAGTCCATAAATTTACCCTTTGCTTGCTGTGAAATGTGTTGTGAGGGATGATAAACTTTGGCTGTAGTAGAAGTGAAGAAATTCAAAGCTCTAGGGAAAAATATGGTAGCGTGGCATTCTGTTTTCTAGAAAGGCAGTTCGACCTTTGATGAATTCTTGAGCCGCATGTGACTTTTTAGTTGGAATCTCACTTCGACTTCCTAGTGAAAGCTGTAGAGAACTTCTTGTAGAGTAACATATCAAAATTTCGGAAGAAATGAACAAGTATAGACTGATGAAACCATTTTTCTTTAAAGAAGTTAGATCTGGAAATCGTAATGCTAACTTAGTGTGATTCTGTGAATTTATAAAATTCTCGGGTTCAAATTTGATCTTGTGTTCTGAATGAAAGTTGAAGATGGTATGTTAGGGAGTAACATACTAAAATTTTAGAGGAAATGGATGAGTTTAAGCTGGTGAAACAATCTTTATCCGAAACGATTAGATCTGGAATTCGAGGCCGAGGTTATGGACGGTTATGGTTATTATAGTTTTTAATCTATCACCAATATGATTTCGAGTTCTCGATGAAATATTTACTTCTGGACCTTGTTTATAACATATAAAAATTTCATAATTTTTGGAGCTGATTGAAGATTTTTACCGAATTTGTGAATGAAACTGTGTATGGGAATATTCCGAAGTTAAAAAGACTATGATGCGTGGACTGTACCGAATTGTATGAAGTTCTTTTGATGGTGTTCTTCACAAAATATTTCCTATAGATCTTGTATATAATGTGTCAAATTTTTGGAAATTATTAAGGTTGTTTGCTAATTTTTCAATAATTATGACCAAAGGAGTGCAATTTGTTTTTATCCGAAATTTTGCTGTATTTTAAAAAATAAATGAAATTGCTCCATGTGATATAATGTCTTGAGTGGTTGATTATGCTACATATGTGGTGACATATGTCATGTTATATGACATCAAAAGCTGGTTGAGACCTTTGATATAGTTGCATCAAATGCCAAGTTGAAATTGAGACACATGTGTGAACATAAATTGAGACAATAATGAGACCGTCGGAGGTGTGAGCCGACGATGGAGGGGTGTACATGTTTGATATAGGGTCGAGTTCTCTTTTGAGTTATAGCCAAGTATAGTTAAAAATCTTGGCCTTTTTGCTATACTGACTCGAAATGTCCATCATGAAAATATAAATAAAAGTGACTTGGCTTTGTCTTTTCATTTGGAGCGTAGGTGGTGTGCATTGCATTATTGTTATTGGAGTAAAGGATGGTGAGACTCGTTTATGCTTCCGCTAATGAGCTGCGTTGGGACCTTTACAAATAAAATAATAATAATAAAGAGAACGAGAGAGAAGAGGGAGAAGAATTTTATTGACCAACCCCTATGAACTATGGTTTCACTTTAATTAAAAAGTTACAAGGGCTGGTATGTAGTAGGATAGGTGACAAGTACCTGTGGTGACCCTAACGGATCAGGGATCATGCTGAGGGGGTGCCACACGGACCACTTTAACCAAGGGAACCTTCTTGGAACACATAATCCGGTCTTTTTCAACCAGTAACTGAACCGGGCTTCCCATGTACAACACTCTATCGTCCACGTCTAATTCTTCAAGATTTAGCACGTGAGTCTGGTCAGGATCATACGTTCTCAACTTTGACATGTGAAATACGTCATGCACTTGCGCTTACCTCGACGGCAATACAAGATGATACGCCAAGATCCTAATTCTCTCTCTAGAATCTCAAAGGATCTACATAACTTGGTTTCAATTTTTTTTCCTTCTTGTTGAAGTGCAAGGTATTCCTCTTTGGTGATACCTTCAGAAGGATATGATCACCAATTTGGAATTCTAAGGGCATTCACTGCTCAACAATACAACTTTTTTAACGGCTCTAAGCTATCCTTAATCTATTTTCGATCATGGCAATTGCAATCACTAACCGCTGAACTAACTCTAGGCTCATGACCTTTCTTTCCCCAACTTCATCTCAAAAATAGAAGTTCTCCACACTCTGTTATATAATGCTTCAAAATGAACCATCTGACTGTTTTACTGAAACTATGAATCCTCGGTTCTTGATCTGATATAAATTCATCACTAGCACTCCATGCAAACAAATTATTTGACACACATACGCTCCTGTATGCTTATTCAAATCAATGTCCTTTCGTGCTGCAATAAAGTGAGTCAACTTCATCCATCTGGTGACCACTATCCCAAATGGAATCATTATCCCTCTGGCTCCTTGGTAAGCCCATCACAAAGTTCATTGTAATATATTTCCATTCTTACTCGAGACTCTCAAGTGATTGTAAAAGTCCTCCCGGCTTGCATTACTAAACTTCCACTCATTAGCATATTTGACACTTGCAACTTGTCCGGCAATATCTACCTTCAATATCAGTTCACCACTCGAGCTGACGCCGATTCTGACCTACTTTGTACTGTTTGGTCGAATACTACAACTATTACCATGGATTTCTGACAATGTCTCTTATTGTTGGAACCTAAATTTCGGGTGCATCACCTAAAACTAGGTTAGTGGACTACTAAGTTTTTAAACTTAGCTCGGGCTCTCCCCAAGCTCATACCAATTCGCGACTTAAGGTTCAAATATTTAACATGTAAAAGATTATTAACTAGGAGTCGCCACTAATTGGTTTATGGTAGGTCGATTAGACACCTAAGTAAAATAATGGAATAATTATTTTACTCCTACAAACCAAAGACTAAGGGTACGAGGACTTGATTACATTAGATTTCTCTAATGCCCTTTCGGTAACATTTCTTTTTAATTTTCAAAAATGTTTTTGCAGGCAGCTTAGATTTATTCTAACTTAAATTTCTATCATGCAAATAGGTGATCACACGGGTACTCAATCATTATTAAACATTCAATAAAATAAATTACATCAAAAGAATTAAACATACAAAGCAAACAATTATTTTTTGGATTTTCTTGAAAATTAGAAGCTTTTAAAAAAATGCATTTTTTAACTAAATGACTTAATCTTATTAATATGCAAATTCTAATTAAATGGGCCTATTATGCAAACTAGTTATTATGCACCTCATGACCTAAATTCACTAATGAACAAATTCTGATTAAATGATCATATTATGTGAACTAGTTAACATGCACCTAGTATTTTTGTATTTTTTTTATTGAAATTTAGAATTAATAAAACCCTAATTAAACTATCTAAGAAGGATAATTTTCTAATTTATTCTAGGGATTAATTTGACTTAAACCCTATCCTATCTTAGAAAACTGTTTTTTTTATAAATGAAATAACTAAAATGTGCGAACATTATCTAAAAAATTAATTTAGGTCCAACCCTAACCTATTTCTAAAAATGCAACCCTAAAAATATAATCCTAAGAAAATTATAATTTACTAAACCTACATGTCCGATTTACTAAACCTATATGCTCATGTAGAATTTTGATTTTTTGATTTTTTTAATTTTTTGATTTTTTTAAAAGATAAGTAATTATTAAATAAATATTAAATCTAAGCCATGAACAAAATAAATGATTAAAATAATCGAAAAAATAACATGTTGTCTCATAGGTCAAATAAATGATTATCATAACCCTAATTATCACGACAAATAGATAAAAATAATTAAAAATTTGATCCGAAGTCTTACGGATCAAATTAATAATTATAATGATTTAATAATTAAAATTCTACCAAAAGTCTAAAAATTAATATAATTAAAAAATCATATGATGTCTCTCGATTAAATTAATAATTACATTATTTCCGGACAAAATCCTAGCAGATAATGCCTTCAAAATGCACAAATATTAATATTGACAAACCATATTATAACTTAAACAATAATACAAAAAATTAAAATGAATAAATAAATGACAATTAAATATAAAAAATGAAAATTAAACTACCTAGGGGAGGACAACAGTGTCGATAGAGGGCCGGCACGGATGAAGGCGACGGCTGGCGTCGGAACTCCGGCGAGATTAGGCGAGGTCTGGTGAAGGTAGACTTGCAACAAAACAAGGGATCGCTTTGAGCAGTAGGTGGCTTCGCGGGTTGCTAGTGTGGCGGCTATTGGCGTGAGAAAAATGAGCGCCGGTCAAGGGGCGTCACACAATGAGGTGGAGCAGGGGCATTAGAGCTTCTGGTGCTGCAGATCAGTGATGATAGAGGCGGAACAAGGGTGTCGGGGGCTTCTGTGCTACGGGCTGAGAGACAGCAACGCAAAAGCAGCAGCAGCGGTCGTCAGGGAAGCTCAGAGTCGGTGCGGTGAAGGCGTTGGACAGATCTGACTCGAGTCTGGTTTTGGCAGAGCTTCGGCAGGGCTTCGGTAGGGGGAAGTAGCAGACCGGTAGTAGGAGCAAACGTCAGGTCGTTGCGGGTCGAAGCAGTACTCGTGGGTGGCGAGCAGTGGCGCCGGGGTGAGCTCATGGGAGCAGAGGCATGAGCTATGGCAAAACGGAGGTGCGGTGTCAGCTGACCGTTAAGGACAGAGGCGAAGGCTGGCCATGGATGTCGGGCACTGAGGAGTTGCTGTAGCGGTGGTACTCGGATTCCGATGGTGTTGGTGTGGCGAGACGACGGTGTCCGGCGGGTAGGGGACAGAGCACGGGCAAACGGCAGCGGGCACTGGGGAAGAAGAACACTATTCTTCTTATCTTTTTATTTATTTATTTTTCTCTCTCTCTCCCTCTCACCTATCTCTATCTCTCTCTGCCAAACCCTCACACGTCTCCCTCACTCTCACTTTTTTGCTTTGCCTCACGTCATCTCTCTCTGTATCTTCTCTTCTCTCCACCTTTTTTTTCTTTTGACTTTTCTCCTTACCAAAACTTTGTTTTCTTTTGTGAACTTTTCGAAAACCGAATGAAGAACCCCCCTCCAAATGGTTCCGAAGCCTCGCATTTCATTTATAGTGAAAAAAAAAAAAAAAAACTCAAAGTTGTTGAAGATTTCCCAATATATTTGCACATATTCACTTAACCACTCAACAATAAAAAAGGTTCCAAAATCAAATAAAAACAGATTTTTTTTTGAATTTTTAAATGAGGATATATTTTCAACAAGAAAGATTTTCAAAACTGAATTTTTATTTTATTTTTTATTTTCTAAAAGATTAGGTGTCAACAGCTACCCATTTTTGAAGGGAAGCTCATAGAAGTTTCCTTCAAAGATATATGACACCTAAATTTAAACCATGCAAAATGAAATATGAAATGAATATGCAAATGTTAATGACTTTTTTGTTTTTTTTTAAGAATAAAGGATGAAATGTAAATGCAATGATTCGGTCAGGAACATAGATCTCTATGTGTCTATGACCAATGAAATGCAAATGCAAAGAAGAACACGTACCTGTCGTACCTGTCTAGGGATTTAGGTGTGAAATGATTCCTATGAGACCTGACAATCATCTGGAACTCCCTTCAGATAATTGAAAGGCTCAAAGGCTTTAGGGATCTGGAATTCTCATCAGATTCTAAGCACCTGGAAATTGCATCAAGTACTTGAAATTTCAAAAATCTAATTCTTATGTCAAACAGTTGAAAACATTTACTAAACATTTGGAAATCACATTAGATGTTTGGAAAGACAAACACTTGGAAATCACATCAAGCGTTTAAAGGTTCAAATATTTGGAATTCACTCTAGACATTTGAAAATATTTACTAAACATCTGGAAATCACATCAGATGTTTGAAAAGATAAACACTTGGAAGTCACATCAAGCGTTTAAAGGTTCAAATATCTGGAATTCATACTAGACATTTGAAAACATGGGTACTTGGAATTCTCATCAAGTATTCAAAAATGACCGAACAAACTCAGGGCTTCAAAGACAAATTCTTTGGTCTTTGAGGAAAAATTCATTTCATTTTTTTTTAATTCAATGAAGGTCCATGCATGATGGTTTTTTTTTTTTTTCAAACTTTCACCGGGAAAAATTATCATTAAGACAATTTTCACTAGGCTGTGATTCTCTTAAACATGCTAAATGAGACACCTTTGGTTTGAAAGACATTTTCACTCACTCTCATTTAAAAGGGGTTATTTGTCTCGACCATTGATGTGGAAATATATCACTCTATCTTATCATCATCTTGTCAACAAGAGTTCGAATTTGATATTGCTAGTATAAGTACCTAGAGGGGGGTGAATAGGTATACAAAAATAATTCTCTCTCCATTTGAAAGCAATACTAGGCAATCAATAGAAAGGAAGTTAACCGAACTATGATCAAAGTAAAAACAAAGAGTAGGGAAGAGAAAATTCAACACGAGGTTTATGGTGGTTCGGCTTGTTCTAAGCCTACATCCACTCTTCTGTACTGACAGCCCACTGGCTGGATTCCACTATGAACAAAAGAGATGTTACAGCAATGTTCTTCCTTGATTTCACAGTATGGATGTTCTACCACACTTCCTTAAGGCATCTCACAATATGAACTCTCTTCTGTATACAAGGTTTTCGCTCAGTAAATGAATTGACTATGAATCAAGGAGCTTCAGACTTTGGAATTCTTCTATCGTGCACTTCTTTGAACAACTGGAACGTCTTCCTTTTATACTCCTTTATGCCATCATACCCGTTGGCACTTACCAAATGAATTCTTCCAATCTTCCCGTTGGACAGAATCAATTAGGAAGATCATTCGAGCTATTAAAGGAACATGTCGATAGCCCATCAATCATGCTCGCCCATACAATCAGGATCTTGGTTTTCATAAGAAGAACCTTCCAAGAATACTTAGCCAATCATCGGATCCTTAATCAATCTTGATTCAAATAGAGGAATCCGTTATCTCATATCCAGCCAAGAGATCTTCTCCAGTCGATAAGACCAAATCCTCAACGAAACACTTTAGCTCTGGATTGCCTTCATCGCTGAATTAGAAATTGTCAATGAGAATAGTCTTGAGTCTTGAGTCTTGAGTATTGAGTGCTGAGTCTGGTGATCTGAAGATCTTCAGACTCTAAATAAAATGGTCTGCAATGCTCCAGACTAGACTGATAGAAACGTTTTGTCAGCTTCAAAATATTCTGGAAAGATTTCTCCAACAATCTCCCCCTTTTTGATGGTGACAAAACTTTCCCCGTAGATTTAAACAACTTTGACTCCGCAAAACATTACTCAAGCAATATGGATATCTCATAAAGATTAACAACTCAACTAGAGTCTGCATTCACAGAAAATAGGTTAGTCTTTCATGAGTAAGGCCATACAATAACACTTGATATAAATGCAACAGTCAATTTCAAATCCACACCCAAGTCAGCCACACCCAAGTCATACTCAAAACAAATATCCAAACAAACTAAAGTAAAAATTTAAAGTCAAAGTTCAAAGATTGCAATTCTCCCCCTTTTTGTCATCATTAAAAAGGTGAGAAAAAAGTCAAGTCTGCTTGGGAACGCGCACAAGCTGGAAATCTCCCATCGACTGTACGATGCCTTCCAGCCTCTTCAAGTCTTCCCGTAGATATGCCACCTCTTCCCCTTTGGCATTTGCTTGAATTTGAAGAGCGAGGTCTTGCATTTGATCCGACAGTGTAACAGAAGACGCTTGTCCAGCATTCTTCAGGACTTGAAGTTCACATTCCAAAGCATACATTTGACCCTACATTTCTAGAAGAAGATCAAGGATGCGACGAAAATCTGTTGTATTGTCCGTCTGCGTGCTGACATTTGCTCTATCGGATGGAGTAAAGGCAGACGATGGAACTTCGGTGTAATTGCGCAGATTTGGCGTTGAGGTATCATGTCCTTCCTCAGGCATTTGAGAAGCCTGAAGATCTTCTGGATTTGCTGGTGAGCGACTCACACCTTCACTGTTGACAGGATATGTTGTAGTCCTTCCTTGCTCGCCTTCTCCCCCTGTTTCTAAGGCCTCAATTGGGGAAGAGTGATGGTCATGCTCGTCAGCGTCTTGATTGCCTTTCTCTTTGGCTTCATCTGCAGACTTTTCTTTGACTACTTCTTCTTCTTCTTCAACTTCCTTCTCCTCTTCTTCTTTTTCTTTCTCTTCTTTCTCCTCTGCTTCTCTGTTCTCTTCTTTTCCTTCTTCTTCTCTCTGTTCTTTTTCCTCTGCTTCTTTTCATTTCTCCTGTCGTTCCATTGATTCGGGTACAGAATGACTAAGCCTTTTCAATGCCAAGGCAGAGATAGTGAGTTCATCCTCTTCATCTTCATCCTCTAAGATAAGAGCTCTTTTCTTTTTGGATGGAGCACCCATGGGCTCCTTCCCTTTCCTTTTTAAAGTAGAAGATACTGGATGAGATTTGACTGGAGTTTTCACTTTGAACTTCTCCATTGCCTTATCAAGCTCTTTCAGACGCATTTTTTGTCAGCATTTCAAACCCACCACCATTTTGTCGCATGGTCGAACACAAAGAGTTTGTGGAGGTTCAATGTTCAAGTGTCTGAAGATCTTGGTCACAAGACCTGAGTAAGATAACTGGCCCTTGTCCTTCACCATCGCTCTGTACATGTGGAAGAGAATGGTGTGAGGGAGAGAGAACTTTTTCCCTGAATTGATCCTGTACATCAATTTCGCCTCAGAGTTAGACACGTCAATCTTGGATGTTGAATTTGGCCTGAGACAGTTGATCACAATTTTGTGAAGCAAGATGTTGATGGCACGCATTCTTGTGTAGGTAATTCTCCCTTCTGTATTCCTATCTTTGACAAGCTCCAAAGTGTGGTACGAGCAATTGAAACCTTGACCGGTTGAACCTCTTTCAACCCCAATTATATCTGCCAACATGTCCACATCTACCACATAGTCTTGGTCTCGAACACTGAAGGATATTCTATTCGCATCTAAAAAGCTGAGATTTGAATATAAATATGCTGTCAATTGTGCATAGCCGTCTGTGGTGTCGGAGCAAAATTGCTCAAGTTGAAGTAGATTGAACTTCTCCCTCAAGTTCACATTGATGGCATCCAGAAAGTCGAAATCAACGCTCCTGGGGTTTATCACCCCACGTTTCAACAGTTTGAAGAACAGATCCTCCTATTCCTTCGATTTGAACAACTCCATTCTTTTTCCCTTAACCTTCACTACAACACCAATCCTAGGTTGGAATTCACTAAACAGTTTATCATCATCGTTCCCATCAGTCGGATTCAGTCCCCCTACACGAGGGTCACTTGGAATGTTTGCAAGTGCTTGCTCAGCCTTTCCTTTGGGAGCAATTCTCAAATCCTCCATTCGTCGCAAAAAGACATACTCATTTCCATAACCCTTGTCTTTAAGGAAATCATCTACATAGTTCAGCGGAATACCAATGCTCTTCAAAGCACGATAGAGCTTGTAAATAAAAGAGGATTTTTGGACTCTTATAGGGTCTACTTCCTCGATTATTTCTTCCTCCGGTTGTTGACCCACACCCTGTGGGGTAGATGGTGGAGAGTGACGTGGTTGAGAGTGAATCGGGCTCTGTTGCTGTCTTTGTAACTCTTCCTCCTCGGTGAGATCGAAATGGGTAGGTCCCTCCCTCATTCTCTGTGGTCCCCTGCTCGCGATTCTTGAAGACTTTCTCAAAGAAGACATCGTTCCTTGTCGTTGAAAGATTCCTTGACTCGCTTTCCCAAGAAAAGATGACAACTTTCTTGAAGATGAACACGAAGTCGAGACAGGATTAGGAGGATATTGTTTTTTAGGGTTTTGGAGTTAAGCAAAGAAAACAACTGACTGTATATATATAACCCAATTTAAAAAGGAAAAAAAAAAAAATCGACATAAAGGAAAGTGAACAGTCGACCCTTTTTTAAAAACGATAACTGCCATTTTAAATAGAAGTTATCTTTTTGAAAAGGCAAAATTCCATTTTTCACGGAAATTAAAGATAATATAAATCAATTATAACCGAACGAATGATCGTACCTTTTCGAGATTGAATATTAAAACAACTTACGCCTATAGCCATGAATGTCTCGAGTCTGAGGGTCTGAGAGTCTCTAGACTTTAACTTCCTCAAGCTTCAAAATGTTGAGTCGGGAACGGATAATATCGAATTGATTCTTCTCCAAAGGCTTTGTGAATATATCCGCTAGTTGGCTCTTTGAATCAACAAATTGAATCGAGATTTCTCCACTTTGAACATGATCTCTAATGAAGTGATGTCGAATCTCTATATGCTTTGCCCTTGAGTGAAGGATTGGATTTTTAGTGAGATTGATTGCGCTGGTGTTATCACATCTAATCTCAGTGCATGAGTCTTCAATTCCAAAGTCTTGTAGCTGTTGTTTTATCCATAGAATTTGCGAACAACAACTTCCAAGAGCTACATACTCTGCTTCTGTTGTAGAGAGAGCCACAGTATTTTGCTTCCTTGAAAACCAAGACACGGTCCTGCTTTCAAGCAACTGGCAAGTTCCCAAGGTGCTCTTTCTATCAACTCTGCAACTGGCTAGATCAGCGTCTGAATATCCAAGAAGAGTGAAGTCTCCCTTTTTGGGATACCACAGACCTATACTTGGAGTTGAAGCAATGTACTTGATAATACATTTTGCAGCACTGAGATGAGATTCTTTAGGGTCTGCTTGAAATCTAGCACAAATGCAAGCATTAGTCTGTCGTACCAAGCTCGAGGTGCTTGCTTTAAACCATACAAGGCCTTTTTCAGTCTGAAGGCTGAGTTTGGCTTCCTTGGATCTTCAAACCTTGGTGGTTGTTCCACATAAACTTCCTCATGGATAAATCCATTTAGGAAGGCACTTTTGACGTCCATTTGGAATAACCTGAAATTTTTATAACAAGCAAACGCAAGTAATAATTGAATAGCTTCTAACCTTGCTACTGGTGCGTAAGTCTCATCATAGTCTATTCCTTCTTCTTGCGTATATCCCTTGGCCACGAGTCTTGCTTTGTTTCTTACGACTTTTCCTTTCTCATTCATCTTGTTCCTGAACACCCATTTAGCTCCAATAACAGTTTTACCTTTTGGTTTAGATGTCAATTCCTAGACATCATTAATGTTGAACTGTTTGAGCTCTTCTTGCATAGCTTCAATCCAGCTTTCATCAGATAAAGCTTCTTCTATGCTTTTTGGTTCAATTTCAGAAATGAGAGCCACAGTACTAGACTCTTCGCGCCTTTTGGATCTGGTGCGAATTCCTTCATTAATTTCGCCGATAATGAGATCTTTGGGATGACTGGACTTATGCTTCCGATTCTTGGTTGATTTGTCTCGGTTGATGTTCTCTTTCTTTACTTGAATCTTCACGAACAACTTGATGCTGGTCTTCTAGAGTTTGAGATGCTTCTTGAGTTGTAAGCTTTGGAGAGTCTGGAGCAGGTTCAGACTCTTCATGATGAGTCTGACTGGATTCATTTTGCATAGAATCTTGGAATTTAACATTCATTGATTCCTCCACAGATTGACTCTTCTTGTTATAGACTCTGTAGGCTTTGCTTGAGGTAGAATATCCAAGAAAGATGCCTTCGTCTGATTTTTCTTCAAACTTACCAACTCGATCATTTGCATTTTTCAATATAAAGCATTTGCATCCAAATATATGAAAATATGAAACAATAGGCTTCTTTCCTTTGAATAATTCTTAGGGGGTTTTTTTCCAGAATAGGCCTTAGAAAAACTCTATTGATGATATAACATGCTGTTGAAACAGCTTCAGCCCAAAATCGTGAAGGGACATTACTTTCAATTATGAGAGTTTTAGCCATTTCTTGAAGAGATCTATTTTTTCTTTCCACAACTTCATTTTGCTTTGGAGTATATGGAGAGGAAAACATATGCTGAAAACCCGATTCATCACAGAATTTTGTAAAATCTTGATTTTCAAATTCGCCTCCATGGTCTGTTCTTATACTAGAGATAGCATATCCTTTTTCATTTTGAACTCTTTTAGCAAACTTTTCAAAATAAGAGAAGGTTTCAGACTTACTTGCTAGGAAGAATACCCAAGTAAATCGAGAGTAGTCATCCACAATTACAAGGCAATATTTCTTACCTCCAATGCTTTGAGTTCTGGTTGGTCCAAAGAGATCCATATGCAATAGCTGCAGAACACACTTAGTGGAAACTTGATTTATTGGTTTAAAGGAATTTCTTACCTGCTTTCCAAATATGCATGGAGTGCATAGATCAGACTTTTGGTAGGATAAATTTGGTAAACCACGAACAAGCTTATTTGTTGAAATTTTGGCTATTTGCTTCATATTGATGTGCCCAAGCTTTATGTGCTATAAGCTTGCTTCGTCTTGAATTGAGATTAAACATTGTGATTCATCTGGTTTCACATCCAAGAGGTAGATATTTTCATGTCTTCGACCCATAAATGATTGAGAAGAGTCTTTACTGGTTCCTGAACATATTCCCTCTTGAAAACTGATTTTGAAACCAGTATCACAAAGTTGACTAATACTGAGCAAATTGTAGTTAAGTCCTTTTACTAGGGAAACATTGCTTATTGTGAGGTTTCCAATCTTTACAGTTCCAAATCCCACAATCCTTCCTTTACTGTTTCCTCCAAAAGAGACTTTTCCACCATTTACTTGAATGAGCTTTATGAAGAATTTGAATCTCCTGTCATGTGTCTTGACCATCCACTATCCAAATACCATTTTACCTTTTTCTTGATAGTGACCTGCATTCAACAAAAGAGACTCAAGCTTTCTTTGGTACCCATATTTTCTTGGGTCCATTGGTGTTAGTATGAAATGAAGTATTTGCCCATACTTTCTTAACAGGTTTCCAGACCATAGGACATTCTTTTTCAAATGATCTGTACTATTGCACTTTGAACATCTGAGAGCATTTCGACCTACTAGTTTTACAAAAACCTTTTTGAAATGTTTTATGTAAGTTTCTCTTGTAGGTCTTTGCTTAATTCTTTCCTTTACTTTAGGAAAACCAATTAAAGGAATTGTTTCTTTTGTCATTCCTAAACCAGATTTATTGAAATATGGTCTTTGTGCAGAAAGAATCTTTTCAAGTTTCTCAGATCCTAATTAAAATCTTTTTGAAACATTTGATAAGTCATTTTTTAAGAATGCATTTTCTTTCAAAAGATTGACTTCATTTTCTTTAAGAGATGAAACATTCATGTTTAAACATTCCAACTTTTCTTTCAAAGCATTCTCCTATTGTTTTAATGTAGAGTTTTCCTTTTTAAGTTCAGAAATCCTTTTGAGAGAAGTCTTAAGACTAGAACACAGCTCATCAATGTATTTAGAAACTTTAACAGGGATTTTAAAGTTACTTACCTCTAGTTCACCGTCGACTCGAGTCCCTGTTTCGAGTTTGAATCGAGTCCGATTGTGCCATCGGACATATGTTGGCATAATCATCATCGCTTTCTTCACATTCTGTGTTACTCCAGGTTTCTGCTTTAAGAGCCTTTCGATACTTTTCAGCTTTTCCTTTCTTCTTTCTCAGAAGAGGATAGTTGGGTCTGATATATCCATTTTTCTTACATTCAAAGCAGACTACATCCTTGTTTGATTCATCATCATCAACAGACTTGGTCTGATGCTTTTGAAAGCTCTGTTTCCTTGGATTGAATCTTCTTCCTTTTCTCGTTCAGCTTTCAATCTTCTTATCATAAGAGCAAGTTCCTCATCGTCCATATCGTCTTCAGAATTTGTAGCATCAGAATCATCATTGGATTTTAATGCAATGGATTTCTTACCTTTAGGATCTTCACCTTCATTGATTCGCTCCACTTCATAAGACTGGAGAGTTCCAACCAACTCATCGACAGATAGTGGCATGATTCTTTGTGTCTCTCTTATTGAAGTCTTTATATGGTTCCAATCCTTAGAGAGTCTTCACAGCAGCTTGTTTACCTTCATGGGATCAGAAATTGGTTGACCTTGATTTTCAAGACCATTCACGATATCTGTAAAACGACTAAACATATCAGTTATAGATTCTCATGATATCATTTTAAAGGCTTCATATTGACCGAGGAGAATGTTGATTCTAGTCTCCTTCACTCGATCTGTTCCTTCATCGGTGATATGTAATCTATCCCAGACTTCTTTTGCTATATCACAAGAAGATATTCTGTTATATTCAGTAGGTGACAAAGCACAATATAAATAATAAATTGCTTTTGCATCGAGTGCTTGTCTCTTTATTATCTCTTCCTGAGTCATTTCTCTTGACTCAACAGTTTCTTTTCCTCTCTCTGAGACAGATGCAGCTTTAGGAGTAATTCCTTTTTCTACAATGTCCCATTCCAGAGGATCATTTGATCGTAGGAACGCTTTCATCTTGTTTTTCCAGATGTTGTAATCCTTTCCATCAAAGTAGGGTGGTCTGGTATTGCTTTGCCCTTCCACCAGCCCTGGTGCTAGCATACTAGCCATGGATCTTTAACTCTGAAGTAAAACACTTCAAACAAAGTGAATACACAGGCTCTGATACCAATTGATATGGCTAGTATAAGTACCTAGAGGGGGGTGAATAGGTATACAAAAATAATTCTCTCTCGATTTGAAAGCAATACTAGGCAATCAATAGAAAGGATGTTAATCGAACTATGATCAAAGTAAAAACAGAGAGTAGGGAAGAGAAAATTCAACACGAGGTTTATAGTGGTTCGGCTTGTTCCAAGCCTACGTCCACTCTTCGGCACTAACAGCCCACTGGCTGGATTCCACTATGAACAAAAGAGATGTTACAGCAATGCTCTTCCTTGATTTCACAGTATGGATGTTCTACCACACTTCCTCAAGGTATCTCACAATATGAACTCTCTTCTATATACAAGGTTTTCGCTCAGTAAATGAATTGACTACGAATCAAGGAGCTTCAGACTTTGGAATTCTTCTATCGCGCACTTCTTCGAACAACTGGAACGTCTTCCTTTTATACTCCTTTATGCCATCATACCCGTTGGCACTTACCAAAGGAATTCTTCCAATCTTCCCGTTGGACAGAATCAATTAGGAAGATCATTCAAGCTATTAAAGGAACATGTCAATAGCCCATCAATCCTGCTCGTCCATACAATCAGGATCTTGGTTTCCTAAGAAGAACCTTCCAAGAATACTTAGCCAATCATCGGATCCTTAATCAATCTTGATTCAAATAGAGGAATCCGTTATCTCATATCCAGCCAAGATATCTTCTCCAGTCGATAAGACCAAATCCTCAACCAAACACTTTAGCTCTGGATCGCCTTCGTCACTGGATTAGAAACTGTCAATGAGAATAGTCTCGAGTCTTGAGTCTTGAGTCTTGAGTGCTGAGTCTGGTGATATGAAGATCTTCAGACTCTAAATAGAAGGGTCTGCAATGCTCTAGACTAGACTGATAGAAACGTTTTATCAGCTTCAAAATATTCTGGAAAGATTTCTCCAACAGAATTTTCCAGCAAGCGGTACGACCTTACCAATTTGTGAGATCTTTGACAGGTACTGTAATGTGGGTTTGGTCAATGGCTTAACAAAAGGGACTCTTTGAGTCAAGGCTATTGAAAGAACAATTCTGTAATCATCTTCGGGTTTACAAGTCAAGAACCCTGCAAAATGAGAAAGAAATAATCTTACTCGCACTTCTTCGAGTAATGGTTAAAACACGTGAGCTCCCATGTTAATTCAAATGCCATAATTTGAAGAGACTTTGTAAGGAACGTAACATAGGCTGGTTTATGGGCTAAGAAATGAAAGGATCGTTAAGCTCAAAATGTGTGTAAAGGGTGAGAGTTGGTGATCATCTTGACATTACCACTAGTTTTCTTTTTCCACCTTTAAAGATTTTCTTCATATCACAACTCCATTGATTGCAACAACATTTGAGTTTTTTAGTATTGCCTTGTTGGGGATACGACTCACTACATCAAGTGTTTGATTTTTCTCTTTGGGCATTAGCCTTGCTTTTACCAGGCACACTGCTTTTTCATGCCCCTTATTTTTTGCACTTACTTCCTTTGGACTCACGCAGTCTTCTTTCATCAGCATTTTAGACCATGCTATTTGAATTTTTTCCTTGCATTGCCCCAGTGTGGGGGATGATCACCAACTGGGTTTAATGTTAAACGAATTTATAGGCTCAAATGGGCTATGCAATGGATAAAGTGTATAGGATAGAGAAAAAATTGCTCTTCGTCATCCTAAGGCACTTAAATTACCACATGAATTCAATGTAATAGCACAACTTGAAGATTGATGCAAGTGAGAGCAAGAAAATTTCTATCAATTTCCCTCTCTTTCAATGGTGACTTACCTCCATTTGCCGCTGATGTGGGGTGGTCCTTGACAGGGGTAATATGAAAGAAATTCTTTAAGTATTTAGGCTCAAAAAAGGGTTAAACAAGGGTTCACTAGTAGAGAAATGAATTGCTCATCGTCATTTTAGTTGTCGTACTTCTTGCAAGAAAACTCTTCACCTTGAAACACAAAATGTTTCCATACTCACCTCACAAAGTATAGACAAAGGATTGTGTATGGGATAAGGCTTACCTTTCACGCTTCATTTAGCGTCATTTAGCATGTTCAAGTAACTCAACATTCTTCACTGAATTATCCATTTTGATAAATTTCAAGTGGAATTGGTGAATTGCTCAACATCATGTGAAAGCATTCTATAATGATAAAAAGGCCATGCTCTATTCTTAACCTCGGATCATAAAGTCAAAACTATTGGGTGTCCATCTCTTACCCCTTCTTTGTAAGGGAGCTCATAGAGGTTCCTTACAAAGATAGATGACACCATCATTCTCATATGTTCTTTGCCCCTGCAAAAATAAAACATGTATCATTATACACTAGAGATTTGACCAATTTTGAGCGAGGAAAAGGTTTTTACGAGCCCTTTTATTCATGGATAATATTTCTTTATAGGATCAGAATTTATAGGATTCATGAATTCCCGCCCATCCATTTCTGCCAAGATTAAAGTACCTCTAGGAAGTACTTTCTTCACAATGTATGGCCCACTGTAATTTGGAGTGAACTTGCCACGAGAATCAAGGTTATTTAGTAGCATCTTGTGTAGCACCAAATCATGGACCTTGAAATGTCTTGGGTGAATCTTCCGATTGAAAGACTTGGTCACCCGCTATTGATAACATTGACCATGACATACGGCCTTCAATCATTTTTCATCAATCAAATTGAGTTGGTCATACCTTTGTTGTGCCCACTTAGCTTCCGTCAGCTTAGACTGATACAATACTCTTAGAAAAGGGATTTCTACTTCAACTTGTAGGGCTACTTCCATGCCATACACCAAAGAAAAAGGAGTTGCCCCAGTAGAGGTGTGAACTGAAGTCCTATACACCATCAGAGCGTAAGGAAGCCTTTCATACCAATCACGATAATTATTAGCTATTTTTTCCAGAATTTTCTTGATGTTCTTATTCGCTACTTCAACCGCACCATTCATCTAAGGGCGATAAGGCGATGAATTCAAATGATGAATTTTAAACTCCTTGAACAAATCATTGACAAGCTTGTTGTTTAGGTTTGTCCCGTTGTCTATGATGATAGCTTCAGGCACGCCATAACGGGCAATAATATCACGTCGCACAAACTTCACAACATTCCTTGTGGTAACAACTACATAGGATGCTGCCTCTATCCATTTTGTGAAATAATCGATAGCGATAAGGATGAAATGATGACCATTCTAGGCTTTTGGATTAATTGGGCCGATTATATCAATGTCGTAGTACCATGGTTTTCCGTTCGGTTCTTCTGTCACTACCATGCAATAAGTTGGCTTCGCAAGCACTTCAATCTTTAAAGGTTCAATTTCTAATCCTTCTGTAACTGTGAGCATAGATGACAAAGTTGCAAGTGCATCTACAAATTGATTATGAGACCTTGACAAATACTCGAATGATATTTCGTCAAACTCCTTTATAAGGTCTTCCAGATAATCATGGTAAGGGACTAGTTTGGCATCTCTAGTCCTCCATTTTCCAACGGTCTGAAGGATAATTAGTGTGGAATCACCGAACACCTTTAACTTGCTAACCTCCATTTCAATGGCCGCATGCAGGCCAAGAATGCATGCTTCATATTCAACTATGTTGTTGATGCAAGGAAATACCAACTTTGCAGCTACAAGATAGTGTTGACCATCGTGAGAAATTAAAATTGTACCAGTACCAAACCCGGATAGGTTAACTGCACTGTCGAAGAACATGGTCCACGACTCCTTTTCCATTATCAAAATGCGATCATCCAGGGAATCATATTCGTCTTCATCCTGCATCCTCATAGTGCCATTTGCTAACATGTCTGCAATTACTTGACCTTTAACTGATTTTTGCAGTACATTTTGCACATCAAACTCGAAAATCTGGATTTGCCATTTCGCTAATTTCCCCACCAAAGCCGTTGTTCAAACAAATACTTGATGGGGTCATTCTCACAGGCTAGAAATGTCTGGTAATGCAAAGTATATTGCTACAGTCTATGTAAAACCCATACTAAAGTGGCACACGACTTCTCAACATTAGAGTAGTTCATTTCTGTCGTTGAGAACTTCTTGCTTAAGTAGTAAACGGCACATTCCTTCCCGTTTGTTGATCTTTTTTGAGCGAGCATTGCTCCCAACGACTCTCTATTAATTGTGAGATAGAGAATCAAAGGTTGCTCTGGTGTAGGAAGAACAAGTATTGGTGGATTCATCAAGTATCGCTTCAACTCTTTAAATGCTTCCTGGCATTCATCATCCCATTTAACTTGGGCATTCTTCTTAAGAAGCTTGAAGAAAGGCTTAGCAGTTTCAGAGAGTTGGGAGATGAATCGAGCTATATAGTTCGACCTCCCTAAAAGGCTTCAGACTTCTTTCACCATGGTTGGAGGGTGCAAATCAAAAATTGCTTTGGCTTTTGAGGGATCAATCTCAATACCCCTACTACTGACTATGAAACCCAGTAGTTTGCTAGAAGTTGCTCCAAACACACACTTTGCCAGATTAAGACATAACTTAAACTCACGAAATCATTCAAATAACTTCTATAAAGTCTTAACGTGATCTTCTCCTAGTCGGGTTTTGACAATCATATCATCCACATAAATTTCCATCTCTTTGTGCATCATATCATGGAAAAGTGTTACCATGACCTGTTGATATGTTGCCTTAGCATTCTTAAGGCCAAAAGGCATGACCCTCTAGCAAAAAGTTCCCCATGGGGTGATGAATGCCGTCTTCTTTGTCCTTTTCATTCATCCTGATCTAGTTATATCTTGAAAATCCATCCATAAAAGAAAAAAAGCTCAAAACCAGCAGTACTATCCACGAGAACATCAATGTGAGGCAGCGGGAAATCATCCGTGGGGCTGGCTTTGTTCAAATCTCTATAGTCAACGCAAACTCTAATGCGACCATCTTTTTTCAGTACTAGCACTATGTTTGCTATCTACTCGGGATACTACGATACCTCGATGAATTTCACGTCAAGGAGTTTCATGACATCCTCCTCTATTTTCTTGGAAAGTTTTGGCTTAATTCTCCGTAATTTTTGCTTCTTGGGAGGTATATTGGGATTAGTCGGGGGACAATGTTCAACAATGGATGGATCTAGACCAGGCGTATCAACATAAGACCAAGCAAAGATATCCTGGTATTCCTTCAGCAACTGGGTCAAGCGTTGAGCTTTAGATTTGGTCAAGTCTGCCCCAATTTTGACCTCATTGGTGTCTTCTGTGTTACTAAGATTTATGGTGACGGTCTATCCAGTAGTGATTGGCTTCGAATTTTCTTGTTGCTCCTAACTATGTTGAATATCCGTTTAATCATCTTGCTCCACATAACTTGGACTTAACACTTCATCTTCATTAAAACAAATATAAGTAGGGTTGCACCTGAAACATAAAGTAGATAATTAAAAAAACAAACAGGGTAAATTAGATGCATGCTGAAAAAGTTATTTTATTTCGAAATTTTTTTTAAAGGGAACATGAAGAAGCCCAGCCTTCAGAATTAGCTCCTTGTCGTTTTCTTTTGGTAGGATTTCATCATAGGGCTAGTTTGGTGTACTTCAACATGCCCTTAAAACATGAAAATCTTCATGTATTTTATTGGATGAAAAGCAAATTACATTATTGAAATGAGGGAAATCATAGAATTGAAAATGCAAATATGCAAATATGGAAAACGATAAAGACTCATGCGCAGAGGAGTGTGTAAATAATTAAAATTCTCCTACTCTCGAGCTTCGTCGATGACAAACATTAAATTCTCTTCGAATAATTCAAATATTCCTTTGAGTGCGTCATCTTTTCCAGTGGATCAAATGGTGTCTGTAACCGGCTTATCTATCTCTACCCATCCGACATCGATATCAGCACCAGGAGGCTTGGAGTATTGTACACAGGTATCGACTGCCCCTTCTTCCTCATGCATCATCTTCGCAGGCCCAGGGAATGTGGACCTAATATGGGGTATAGTGAAACCACTTCGTCCTCGTTCTCTACAAGATCGTCCACTCTACCATGATAGCCCAATCCAATCATATATGAATTACACATGGCCTCAATTGGTTGGCGAATGCCATGACCATGTTAGCCAAAACCATTACCTGGGGCAAAGCCACTCCCGACCATGGTCTTACCTACCATGATCGACGGCCTTGATAATTTTGGAGTGGGTAGGGTAGTACCTTGAGAAACGTGAATGGTCGAAACCAACTCAAAAGCTTGAACACTGGATTCTTCTTTACAATTTGGTTCAACATAAGGAATAGCCGTCTTGTGATAAATCTTGAACTCATCTTCTCCTCAAACTATAATAAGATTCCTTTTCGTCACGATCTTCACTTTCTAGTGAAGGCTTAAAGGAATTGCTCTTGCTGCATGAATCTATGGACGTCCTAACAAAAAGTTGAATGCTGTGGGTATGTCCAGGACCTAAAAAACTGCATTAAATAGAACCGGCCCTATTTGCAAGTCCAAATCAACTTCCCTAAATGCTTCTTTTTTTGGTTCCGTCAAATGCTCGAACAGAGGTTTTAGCCGCTTGAATTTTTCCCAAATCATACCTAAGACGCTTTAGAGTTGCTAGAGGGCATATGTTTAAAGCTGATCCATTATCAATGAGTACACGGGACACCAAGTTATTTCGACACTTGGCTAAAATATAAAGGGCTTTGCCGTGTCCTCTTCCTTCATCTGGGATTTCATCATCTGAGAAAGCAATCTGGTCATTTAACAAAATAGCCCCCACAAATTCCTCCAACTTCTCAGGTTTAATGGAATCTGGGACATGTACTTCGTTAAGGACTTTCATCAAGGACTTTTATGTTTCTCCGATGTCAAAAGCAACTCTAATATGGAGACTTGTGCCGGCATTTTATGAAGTTGGTCCACTACGTTATACTCACTTGCCTTAATTACAGCCAAGAATTCTTTAGCTTCCTCATCAGTGACTGGCTTGATAGGTTGTGAGTTGGCCTGAGCATAAGTGCGTCCTGATCGAGTGACCACATCTATCTTCGCATCATAACACCATGGTACCGCCTTATCATTCGTGTATGCATAGGGTTGCATAACATCAAGAATCAATTCTTCATCATCTGATGGTGGCACATCGTTAATGATTAATCCCTCTTCATCCAACGCATCTTCCAATGGTGGCATGTCAAAAGCTAGGGAATCATTAGCTTTAATATTCAAGCCAATAAACTCATCCTCAAAATCTGAAAACTCATCCTCCAAATCAATAATGATTGGAGTGATAGTCGAAACTATGCTGGTATGATCTGCGTAAACAATCATCCCCTTCTTGGACATTGTCTTAACTCTTTGCATCTTCTAAAACATGGTGGGCTCTTCTGCATTTGAATAATATCTAGCTCGAACTAAGCCATTATAAACATTGTCTACATGCACTTTCAAGTTCTTCTTTCTACCAGCATCAAAACTAAAAATGGCATTCACAGCTTTTGGGTGGTCAGGGAGTGGGTTATTTTGGATGTTTGGCTGTGCATCATAGAATGAGACCACCTTGGCATCCAAGAGATTTTGGATTTTTTGTCGCAACATATAGCAATCATCAACAGAATGCCCTACCTCCCCCATATGGTAAGCACATGTCTTGGATGGATCATAGTTGGGGAAACGCTTAGGATTATATCGCTTAGGTTCCTTAGCAAGTAATCCTTTCTTTTAAAGGGTTTGCAAGATCTTGGACAAGGGCTTAGGAAGTGGCATAAATTGACGCCTGGAAGAGTTTTTTTGCTAGCGAAAGAATGGTCATATTCCTCCCTGTTAGGTGTTCGGGGTAGGGCGAGGTGGTTGAACATAAGTTGCATTAACCACTGTTGCGGGATCCTTATCCCTCTTGGTCAAGATTCTCCTATACGAGTTGGTTTGATTAGACGCCCATCCATCACGCAATGCTACTTCAATTCGCTCACCGACAGGGATTAGCTGATTGAATGATTCAGTAGTCGAACCCAGCATTTGATTTCGATATTCAGGCGGGAGTGTCTTCATGAACAAATCCATTAGCTCCTTTTATGTCGGCTCCGAAGTAATTTGAGCAACTATGGTCCTCCATTTTGTGACAAATGCCTTGAAAGATTTTTTCCTCTTCTTCTATGTGCGAAATAAATCTTCTCGAGATGGAGCAACATCAATATTATACTTATATTGCTTGAAGAATGCATCAGTCAAATCCTCTCAAGTCTCTAGGAGATTAATCTTCTTCATAATGTACCATTGCAGCGCCAGTCCTGCCAAGCTTGCTTGAAATTGTTGAATCATCAAGGGTATGTTATCAACATATTGGGTCATCCTGACCACATAAGTCTGTAGATGGATCTTCGGGCAAGAGGTACCGTCATACTTTTCAAAGTCTAGCATTTTGAACTTCTTTAGCATCTTGATTTTTGCATAATGGGACAGATTAGTTAGGTCTTGACTAAATGAACCCTGCAGCTATTTAAGTTTCTCCTTGATTTTTGCCAAGCGTTTTTCTTGCTCAGTTTTTGGTACAATTTAAGGTATCACTTGTACCTCATCATCAACAACAATTTGAGGCGCGTCAATAATTTTAACCATGGAGGGATCATTAGATGGCCCAACTGCAGATGTATTCTTGCCTTTATCTCTTGGATCAGCCATTGGAGCAAGTTGTGGTAACACCATTTCAACTTGCGGAGCTGGTGGGGCAGTGTTTGCTTGGAGAGAATCGATTTACTTAGAGAGCTACTCAAGAACATTCAAGACTTGCTTCATCTCCGATTCGAGGGTAGTAACGCGAGCTTGTTCAGCAACACGCGTTTGTTCGGTGTTATCGGCCATTGTTGCTCTAGAACAAGTATGAATTGGTGATCTTGGGTGAGCCATGTTGTCACCTAGGGGTAAAAGAGATAATGTAAGAACTAATGACAAGATAGGAAAATGGCCCATGACAATGGTCTAATCGCCTAATTTTATTCAAAATTTATTTTAAATGTTGAACCAAACTTCCTAACAATGAACTAAGAATTGAAATTCAAATCCCTAAACATTGAACTAAAAATTGAAAAATACTGAATTGAAATCAAGGTCGCTAAACATCAAACTAAAAAACATCTCATTTTATATGCTTTCGGGAATCCAACGCCTTGCGAAGCTTCTTATTTTTAGCTTCAATTATTTCCACTTTCCGTTTAAGATGCTCAATTTGTGCTTGCTAAGTAGGCTTCTTAGTCACATCAGGGACCACTGGACGTAAGGCAGCAGGAATCCGGTGTTGTTGGTGTAGAATGTCGATGCATGGTGGACCTCCTCCTTGCCTTTCAGTCTCTTGGGCATTAAAATCTTCTCTAGATGGCATTCATTCCACGTAGCAATGATCGTCTAGACCTCATTGAAGTAACCATAGTCCGTATGAAAACAACAAACTTGGAACAATTTCGTCTTGAGGGGCGGAGGAACTTCTTGAAGAGCTTTGTACTGATGGGCCACCCTATTTGGGTAATAAGAAGTAGCACCAGAAAGGCCCAGCAACAGAATTGGCCCATCATACTTGTGAGAGAAACGAGCCTCCTCAACATGGAGCCATTTAGTATGCCAAAAGAATGCCTTAGAATCAGGGTTTTTTAAAAAATTAATCCAACGGGCGTACTGCTTATTTGGGGAAAAACATTCCAAGACCGTAAATTTTTGTATGGGGTGTCTTAAATCATCAATCTTAAATTGCTTCATAAGGTGCCCAAAACCTCTTATATGTGAGAAAAATCATATTTGTAAAAGCTCAGAAAGGGCACGCATGGTTTTTTCTTCATTCTATTTGAAACGGTTTAATGACAAAAATGTTTAAGCTAAAACCATGTTGACATAATTTAATCTGTCACAAACACGATTAACCATCCATGAAATTGAAGGATTAATGGCATTTATTTGATAAGGAAAAACGTTTAGCCCGAGAAATGCTAACATGAAGATCCTAGCTTTTGAAATCATAGATCGATTTGCAAAACATGCTCCCAAAAATGAAAATGGGCATGCAAAACAATTGGCTTAGACAACTTTCCTTACTCTTTCGGCTTCGATTTCTAAGAACTGTGATAATTTAGAAATAGAATCTATACCAATAGGTGGTCTAACAAGTTCCTTTTCCAGGGGCATTCCAATGGTAACGCTATATTCTTCAAGTGTTGGAGTCGGTTCTTACTCACCAAATATGAAGGTGGAAGTTTGTGGACAACAGAAATGAGGGAGTGCCTGTATCACACTAGAGTGGACATTGATCTCTAATAGTGGGAGAAGTCGAGCGATCCTGGCTTTCACATATCTTTGGCCATCTTGATCTGACTGATCCAACTATCTCTTGAGCTATTTTTTTGGAGTGGAAATGAGTTGTACGTCAGTTTTCCTCATTGCATATAAAACAAGATTGACGACGAAACCTAATGTCATGGACTGACAAAAATTACAATAAAGTAAGTAAATTGTGAAGAATTTAGACAACTTATTTTCACCAGAAATGGATGACAATCACATAGACACACGTATGAAATGTGAGGCTCGATTTCTAACTAGATGGCTTAACAAGGTGGAGAGAAGAGGATGATCTGACCGTTGCACTCTCGCATTAACATGCCAGGTCCTCCTAACCCCGGCTTAGTTGAATGGAATGCGAAATAATCATGCAGTCTCGCGAATATGGACAAACACATTCGACACCATAAAAAACTTTCAGGGAAGAGAAGGTCAACCTCTACATAGTTGTCTCGTTTTGGAGGAAGTAACCTTCTCAACACCATCTTAGAAATCCTATCGTAGCCCAGGTCTGACCGCAGGTTGTGTGTGCAATAGTATAGTGCTAAAGCAGTAAAACATGCATAACAATTTAAATGCAAACAACACTTCTATAGTTTAAATTCAAACATTCATCCCTAACTCCAACCTGCAAGACAAGGGTTAGCAATCACTACTCCCCTTATACCTCCCATCCTGCAAAAACATTTAGCACCTCAAAAGTTAGGGATGTACTTGGGATCCTTGCTGCCAAACAAAAATATTTTAAAAGAAAAAGAAAATTTGGCCTAAATCTACTAAGTGTTTAAACACAATATCCCTAGTGGAGTCGCCAAACTATCACGACCTAAATTTCGGGTGGATCAACTAAAACTTGGTTAATGGACTACTAGTTAGTAGTCTATTAACCTAGTTTTAGGTGATGCACTTGAAATTTAGGTCGCGACACTTACCTAAGTGCTACAGTGTTAAGTACACTCAATCACTCTCAAAACTTGAGTATTACATCCTCAGAAATCTGAAAGTCAGCCTTTCTCTTATCAATATTCTCTAGTAGAATTTTCTGAATATTCCGGTCTGTCAATCGAAGCGTCTGATTCAAACCTGAATATCCGGTTCAATTTTGAGGGTGACCATAAAATTTGAAAGGTGGCCTACCTCAAACTTGAAAATCGAATTTTGAACTTTCTCAAGTCAGGTCCATACTTTAACCCGCCTATATACAATTGTAGACTTTCGACTCAACGCCTCAGTGACTCCTTTCGTTCTCCCAGGGTGATACCAAATATCACCCTCCTAATCCTTGAAAAGTTTTGATTCACAGCGCTATCTCACATTCAATTCCTTCTAAGAGAATAAATACTAGAGAATTTGTTGGTCAGTGAAGATCCAGAATCTTTCTCCACACAACTAACATCTCAAATTTTCAGTGCGAAAATTAATGTTGCAAATTCTATGTCATGCGTCGGGTAGTTCAACTTGTGAAATCACAGTTGATGGAACACGTAGGCAACAATCTTACCATGTTGCATCAATAAGCAATCCAGTCCTTCAAATGACTCTTCACTATAGATCCTGTGTCCTCCAGATGCAGATGGAATGATTAGCACAAGTGCGGTATTCAGCTTATAATTAAGCTCTTGAAAATTGCGCTTGCACTTGTCTGTCCATACGAACTTTTCTTCTTTCTTCAGAAGTCTAATTAATGGCGATATTGGTGTTGAAAATCCTTCCGCAAATCCTTTGTAGTAATTTGTCCAGTTCATACGACTTCTAATCTCTATTACTGTTATCGGTCTTGGTCCACTAACAACTATTTCGATCTTGATTAGGTTCACAGAGATTTCTTCGCTTGAAATCACGTGGCCTAATGCAACACGAGTTAGCCAAAACTCGCATTGGCTAAACTTAGCATACAATTCGTGAGTCCTTAGGATCTAAAATGTCATTTTCAGATGACTCCGTGCTCCTCAGTACTTCTTGAATACATCCGAATATCATTGATGAACATGATCATGAATTGATAATACCATGTCCTCAAGTCGATCTTTGAAAACATCGACACTCTTTATCACTGGTCACACAATTCATCGATCTTCAGTAATGAACACTTTTCCTTGATCGTCACCTAATTGAGTTGATGATAGTCGATGCATAATTACAATGAACCATCTTTCTTTACAAACGAAACCAGTGTTCCCCAAGGTAAGGATTGGTAGGTATAAATTTCTTATCCAATAATTCTCGCATCGTGCCATTAGTTCCTTTAACTTAGACAATGACAACTGGTAAAAAGCCTTAATGAGCATCTCTGTCTCGGGTGTTAGCTTGATCATAAATTCTATCTCTTTCTCTGACAACGGCCTGACAATTCTTGTGACAGCACATCTAGGAATTCTCAGACTATTGAGATGTCCTCAATCTTCAGTTTTTTTTTTTTTTCAATCTGTCTTATCTATGACAACTGCCAAGTAACTTTGGCAATATCCGTCTAACAAATAGGTTGCCTTTAATCGATGAGAATAATGAAATCGAAGATTCTTTTCGACTCCCAATAAACTTGACACTTCCACATGCTCATGGACTAAGCTGGATTACTCCATGACCATTCTTCATTACCACAAGATGCTCCATGAGCTCATTCTATTCATGTGGTGTCAAAGTTACACTTCAGCAACTAGTCGAACACGACTATAGCTAGTGATTCTCCTTTCTTCGGCTTTATTTCAACAAACTGAAATTCGACAAACTTAGTCCAAAGCTTTGCTGTGCTACTTTGATAAAATTTCCTCAAGAACATACTTCTTCTAATTGATGCAGGGTTGGTTACATTCCCGTCCCTTTCGTCATTCTGGTGGTGTCCTAACTATAGTAACAACATCTATGCTCCTTTGGACTTTCACTAACTGTCCTTCACCCGATGGCCGTGCCGATCATTATCACAGCACGTTCTAGCCATACCTGAACATTGGAATATCCATGCTTCTTCTATAATTTTGGCACTCATCTGGTGAGTCTTCTATCTCCTATCAAGTAACAACATACACTCCTCCAGGTATCGGAGGCCTGTTCCAAAAACTCCACGGTGCATTCTATGGCGCACTTTTTCTAATCTATCCCATTGAGGGTGACAACAGTAGTTGTTGCCGAGGTTTCATCGACTTGCGCGAACAATCCATAAACCAAGATCTGTACTGGCGACACCTGCCACAAATTCTTGTCCTCGAAAGACATGAGACTAATCTATATCATCTTCCATGGGAACAACATGTTCCCTCCTGACTCGGTGTTGACCTGACTATCTCACCATTCCTATTGAGCAAAATAGAATACTTTTCTCTCAACGTTGGTCTTTTCCCTGACCAATTTCCATCTCTGCTTGAACTGAATCTTAACTCAGATACTAAAGTCTTCTCCCTAATCACAATTCCAGGTTAGATCTCAACAAGGTGGCGACAACAACAATTACCTTACTGGCAGCAACAGTGACATTGGCAACAGCGGCGGCTCAATCCTGAGCTTGTTGGCTCAACTAATTCTAAAGAACACTAGCGCCTGAATGATCCCATCAAACCTAGGATCACTCAGTGCTGCTACACTCTCAGTATTGACGTACGGTGGTACTCTTACACTCGCACTGACCTAAGCTGGCGCTTTGCCACAACAACCTCGGGCACTAATGCTTGACGGCGTTCTACCCTGAGTCACAAAGGCTACTACTCTCTTACTAGGAGTCCTTAGCTCCTGAGCATTCATACTATAGACTCTTAAAGACACCTATTTTCCAGTTCTAATACTGTATTAGAATTCGAGTGATCATCACCAAACAAACAATTCTACCACTCAACTATCAATCACATGCACCGACACGAGATGAATGTCATTCCTACTAACTATCCCATGACTTATCGCACCTTATCACTCCAAACACAGACCTGCTCTAATACCATTAAACAAGGATGTCACGCTCCGATCCTCCAAGTGCATGCCCATCCCTCTGTGGTCAATTAAATAGCTACGTCTCAGGATGCATCGCCAACCCTTTCTTTTTAATACACATGCGGAAGCAGATAAACAATCCATAGACAATAACACAATGTGATAGGAAAGTAGGGCCTCAAATTTTCAAACCAAAACAAACCTCTTATAAACAAACAGGTTTATTTACAACATCAAGCTATTTACAAAACATTGCCTCAAGAAAAAGGGAACTGTCCTATGATTGAAGGGGGGGTGTGCGTGAAGGGTGTGGGGTTAATGTGGCATCCCAAAATTCAATGACAAGCCATAAGGTGTGTTAAAGTCTTGAATTAGGTGATAAAATTTCCATGGCTTATGCTCTAGCCATTAGTCTTTTTAATTAAATGATTTGTGCATATGATTGTGAGAATTTAAATTTGATAGATTAATAATCTATGCTTGCCATAAGATTTATAAATTAAATTTCAATGAATAAGATGTCCCAAGACTTTGGCCAAGATGAAAATTAGAATTTGGAAATAATTATAGGAAGAATTTCAAAAAGAAAAAGAAAAAGAAAAGGTCAACTTTTAGGATGGGCCTTAAGCCCATTGGCCTAAGCTTTTAATGGGCCAAGTTGGCCGGGCCAATAGTGGCCCAAGAGGAGTAGTCGACCGGCCCAATAAAGGCCCAAGCCCAAGCCCAAAAATCCATAGGACAAGTGGCACAAGACTCTCATGCATTGGCTTAGGGAAGAAGGCCATGCATTGGTTGCTTTGTAGGCAAGTAATCATTATCAATCATGAGGATTTGGGGGTATAAGAAGGGAAGAGAGAGAGAAGGTGGCCGGATTTCTTTTGGCCGAGAGAGAGAGGGTGAGAGAGAGAGAGAGAATTCGAGAAAGAGAGGGAGAGGCCGAGAGAGGAAGGAGGCGGAGCCGAGGGGTCGTCGCCGTCCGTCCGCCGTGTTCGCCACCCTACGCCGTCAACCGACCAGTCTAGAGGCAAGTGGGAGTCCTCTAGCTTCTCTTGCATGCTTGTATGTTGATTGCATGTTGAATTTTTGCAGTGTTAGATGAGAAAAACTGAAGCATGGATGAGTTGTGTGTGAATGGTGTGACTGTTCTTGCTCGGATCATGTGAGTCAGAAACTTGTTTGAGCTTGCATGTGTATTGAGAGTCCGATTTTGGCTTCGATTTCTTCATGAAAGTTGTAGCTAACATATTTTACTATAACATACTAAAATTTAGTGGAAAATGATGGAGATTTGAGGGGTTAAAGTCCTATTCTACGGAAACCCCAGATCTGTAAAGTTTTTACTGACCTGTTGCTGGATTTTTGATTGCATGTTGGTTTTTGTTGA
This sequence comes from Eucalyptus decipiens, assembly GCA_014182575.1. NCBI lineage: Eukaryota > Viridiplantae > Streptophyta > Magnoliopsida > Myrtales > Myrtaceae > Eucalyptus > Eucalyptus decipiens. The sequence continues at coordinate 751,394 of CM024614.1, read as the reverse complement.
AGATCTCACTTCAATTTTTTCATGAAAGTTGTAGGGTACATCTAAAACTACAACATACTCAAATTTTAAGTGAAATGAACAAGTATAGCCTAGTAAATCGACTAGATCTTGGAGACGATGATTCTGGTGATGTGTTCCGAGACACCCGAGACTTCAAGGACCTAAATGATGACCATACTCTGGTTATTTGACCTAGATCTCTTCATGAAACTTGTATAGGATATCTTGATGCATAACATATCCAAATTTCAGAGAAAAATAAAGAGAATAGGTAGGTGAAATATTAATATTTCGGAGATGTGTACACTGGACGATGCGGTAATGGGTCCAGAAGCTTCGTGAGGTTGAATAAAATAATCTATAAGGAATCTGACTTGGAGTTCTTCATGAAAGTTGTACAAAAATGTCTTGGCTATAACCCAGTAAAATTTCGTAATTGGTATTTTAATTGAATTTATTTGGAAACCGTGCATTATGGTTTAATCCGAGAATCATAGGATGTTTTGGGAAAATTGTGAGATTTAGTAAAAATTCAATTTGGCCATGAATTTTGCATGTAATTATCATCCTATTGGTTTGTTAAATGATTTCTTGAATTTTTGTAATTCTGGGAATTTATTGATATTAAATAAAAATAATAAAAAATAAAATAAATAAATAAATAAATAAATTTATCAAGTTGCATGTGTGATAAAGCCTTGGTGTATGTATGTTATTGAATTGAGATTGCATGTGTGAATTCCATGCCAATTGTGATTTGTTTGATGTCATGCCATATGCCATGTTAAATTGAGATCAAAAAATGGTAAATGTGGATGATGGTGAATGAGGAAGTGGTTGTGGCGGAGGATGATACCCGGAATGTATAGAGATGCATTGCCGGATGGCCTTAGGAGATTCAGGATGCCCGGAATGTGGGGGGCTGGAAGCCCTGTCGGAGGTCTTTGCCCGAAGGGAATGCCTCACGATGCCAGGATATGGGGTGCGGGATGCCCGGCCAGGGAGTGTAAATGCTGGAAGCCCTGTCGGAGGTTTCTGCCCGAAGGGAATGTCTCGTGATGCTAGTTGAGATGCGAGATGCCCGGAATGTGGGGGGCCGGATGCCCGGTGGCCATGGGATGGCTAAATGTCAGAAGCCTCAGAGGTCTTTGCCCGAGGGGATGATTAAAATGTGATGATGATAATGATGATGATAATGATGATGATATGCATGATAATGAAGATATGCATGATGATATGCATGATGATGATGATAATGATGATGATATGCATGATAATGAAGATATGCATGATGATGTGGCATGATGATATGCATGATGCATGCATGATGATATGCGTGATGATGATGATGATGATGATGATGATATGGTATGGTGATATACATACTTGATATGATGATGCCATGATGATGATGACGTGAATGATGTGATGATGTTATAATGATGATGACGTGTATGTTATGATGATGATACACATGTACGTATTATGACTATGATAATGATGCATGATAGTATGCGCATGGTTTCAAGGTAAGTAATGCCTGCAATGCATGTATGATTTGTATGATGCATTGAGTTGTTATTGGATTCCTTATCTGCTGAGTGGTTGTACTCACCCTTTTTGGGGCCAACATTTCAGATTAGCAAGTATGCCGCTTCCTGCCGTCGTGCGGGATGCATTTTACGGGTTACCGTTCAACGTTGAGGTAAAGTGTGAGGAGTTCAACTGTCCTTCCGTGCCTGGACTCACCTACATACGCGTGCGTTGTTTTGTCTCTTACGACATAGGCCTGGCTGGGGGCCCAGTCGTTTAGGAGTTCGTTTTTGTCCACGTCCGCCGTGATGGGGTGATGAGGGGGATGCTGCTGCCGCCACCACCTGACGCACCGGACTGGGTGTGAGGCCCGAGCGCGATGAGTAGGGGCTGTGTTGTTTTTTGGGAGTTAGTTAGCCGACACATATGATGGGAGGTTGTATACATGCGATGTAGAGGGTCGAGGATCATTTTGAGGTTTTAGGCTGGACATGGCAGAGTCCTAGCTTTTCCTTGTTATGTATCGACCCAAAAGGGAGTCCCATCCTGAAAGAATATGTAAATAATGTGTCATCGCTTGTTTATAAAATCCTGATGTTTAGTGGTGTGTATTGGTATCATGGTTAGTAAGGGGATAGATGGTGATGCTTTAATTTGCTTCCGATAATGAGTTGCGCTGGGACCACTTTAAAAAAAAAAAAAAATGCCCGTGAATAACGACGCTTCTTCTAAGTATAAGATGCAAGGGTAATAAGGTGTAACATTGGTGCTTGTGGCGACCGCCGAAGGGTTCGGGGTGCTACAAGTGCCACAGTTAAAGAGAAGAAAAAGAAAATAAAACCAAAATTATAATTTTGCTCAACTTCAACACAAGAATAATTGGTCATCAATTTGAACATCGTGGGAAAATAGCGGAAATTCAGATGGTCCAAATTAAAGGAAATTTGGACTCCCAAGCCAAGCCTTTGAGTGTCAGGGATTTACAGAAAATTGTTCGGGATTTTTCTTCAGCGAAATCGAACCTCGATTTGGATAATCAGAGAGGAAATTGAAGCGTTTATGGTGAAATTCGTATGCCATCTTGGAGGCTGCAATTTTGGCCTTAATTTGAATTATTGGTGGATTAAAAAGCTAGAAAGAAATAGGGGACACCATAAGATAAGCTTGGAGACTTCTAGGACCAAGTCACGATGAATTAGATATTTGTCTGGTTGATTTTATCCTCCCCCTTCGGTAGCTTCTTGTGCACGATTCCCCTCCTCCATCTCCTTCGCGCGAACACCACACCACAAAGCCAGCTGCCTTCGTTTTCCTCTCACCAAGCTGTCCCCACCCATGTCTTCGTGCGCCACACGTACGCGGTCTGCCTTCCCTCAGTCAACAAACCAGCAAGTGCGTCCACTCCATTGAATCCTATCAATCCTTCCCCCTCAGCGTGGCTTCACTGTTGCGGCTACACCCACTGAAGTCCAGCTGCTAGCTCGCCCTCGTTTTCCCCTCCCCTCACTGCCACATGTCTCGGCCAGCATCTCTCCACCCATAAATTCCTCAGCCTAGCCCACGTCTCCTCTGCCCACGAAGCTGAAGCATCCATCAGAGTCAACCAGCAGCCGTTTGTTGACCTTTGCCCAGCCAACGCATGCCAACAAAGCCCGAAGAATTCCCACGAAGCAGCTACCTTCGTCCGTGTGTTCCTCCATCAGCCAAAGCTGCCCTGCGCGTGTTTCTCCTTCGTTTAGCTGGTCCATGTGTCTTCGGCCCAGTAGATTTTCAACGGCCCATCCGCTCCAGTAATTTGGTCCAGCCAACACCAATTCAAACAGCTCCTTTGAGCACAAGTTTTGGCCCATCTTCAGTCGCGAGACCCAATCCAACAAGCCTGCAAGATCAGTCCATTTAAATCCCCCAATTTTGCCCAAGAGTTTAGTAGTTTAGCCCATCTTAGGCCCGCGAAGTCAGCCCACTTTAGGCCTAGACCATTTCAGCAACAAGTCTCAGCTTGGGCTGAGATTTGTTGGGCCAATTTTAGGCCCGGTCCAAGCCAGTTGACGCCGTCACAAACCCGAGTTTCGGCCGCTGTCGTGTCGTTGTCACGGTGAACCAGTATTCACATCAAATCAAATGAGTTTAACTCACTAATCATTGCTTAGTCAGTTAATTATGTTTAGGGGTTGTTTAGATTAAATTAAGCATGTTTAGGTGGATAGATTATATTAGATTAGTTAATTTAATTATCTGCCGATGCCTGTTAGGTGGTTAGTTAGTGCCATTAGCGAGTAGACACACTCTATTATTTATTGAACGAACCTTGGAATTTTTCCGAGTCCGTTTCGGCTTCCAATTAGGCATTATGGGCCTAAATTAGATTTATTGGCATTTATCTAATATTTTATGTAATTAATTAATTAATTATTTTCAGGAAATTAGACCAAGATAGTCGATGACTGGAATTTTATGTTGGTTATCGTGGTGCAATCTATTTATTTATTCAAGCTCTAATTTGTGCTGATTTGAATTAATTGTGATTTTATGATTTTATTCCTAAATTAATGAATTTTGATAATTAATTTAGAAATTACCGAGCGTCGGTTTATAGCGCCAAAAATATGTTATGGGTTGTTGAAACTGGTGGGATGTTTAAAAAGGTAAAATTGTTATATTATAGCTAAGGCCGACCTTGTACCTACACACGGCTATTTTTATCGGGAATGATAAAAATTGGTGAATTGATCGAATGGTCAGGATAGTATGCTATATCATCCTGCGGGCTCTGATATGTCGACTTAGCGAGAGCAGTATGCTAGTGTAATATATCAACCTACGGGCTCTAATATTTCAACTTAGTGCAAACAGTACGCTTTATTAGCTTAGAGTGAGCATCAGGGGTATACTATATCAGCTTGCAGGCGATATGTTAGCTTAGCGAGAGCAGTATACCGGTATACTATATCAGCCTGTAGGCGATAAGTCCTCTGACTCGTGGTTGTGCTTAATCAGCCCTTGGGGCGTATTTTCTTTCTAATCGAGTCTCAGGGGGTTGAACTTGCTGAGATATCATCTCACTAGATATTGTATAACCATTTTCAGGTCCTTAGATGATGTTGGTAGAGGACCAGAAGCCCCAAAGTTTGGGAAGGTGGAGACTGAAGAATCGGCGAATGTGTCTGACTAGAGGGTCATAGGATAGTTCCCTTTTTGTTAAGCCGATGTTTTGTAAACAACCTGATATTGTAAATAAACTTGTTTGTTTATAAGAGGTTTGTTTTGGCTTGAAAAATTGGCCCTAATTTTCTATCACATCTTGTTGTTTTCTGGGGATTATATTATTGTTTCCACATGCGCAATAAAATAAATGGGTCAACGATGTGTCCTGGGATGTCGCATTTAATTAACCAAGAAAGGATGGGCGCACGCTCAGAGGATCGAGGTGTGACATTGTCTCTAATCTCAAATTGATTTTTAACTGTGCTATAATGGCCTCTAAAGATGAGCACAGTCGAGAAATCGATTCCTAGTCAAATTCTCAGGTCTATCACATTAAAATTCCTTAATAACTTCCTTGAATAGTCTAGTTGTCTAGAGAGTGATTAGCTCTAAGAACAGCACTATAGGCACATCGATGAAATGCCCAATTTATCCAATAGAAACATGATTGAAAATGTGGGATGTCACAATAATGATAGTAAACTATTTATAACCTAAAGCTCAGACTCTAAGAAAACTAGAATTGTTCTAGGGATAAGCCCTCTCATCCCTCCATCATCGATACTGAGAATGGTAATGAGGTTTCCATAAGTTGAAGGTTGGAGCGGCAAACTTTACAACTTTTCCATATCTGTGATGGACTCTGTTCTTATTTTTGGGCTAAGCAAGGGATTAATGGAATTAATTATTCGAACAAACTGTTCATGGACTAGCTATACCTACCATTTCCTTTTTAGGGTCAATATCAGCAATGCAGTTCATCCAACAATAAACCTAATAAAAATTATAGAGCTACGACACAATCAAATCCGAACGAACAAAATGTTGAATTGAATCATACCAGTCTCTACTAGGTGTTATTACTCATTTTTGTACTGCCTGTTTTATTTTCCAATTATTTCTTTAATTAAGAGAAGAAAAATGAAGGGGATAATCCATGAATATTGGTATGTATATTGCATAAAAAAAAACCTTTTTTTAATTAATTCTTAATAATTCGTGGACTCTTATATCTTTTTACAGGTTCAATAAAAAATCAAGATATGGAATACTTAAATAAAATTTTCTATTCCTAATTATTCTGAATCTTTCTTTTTTAACCAATATTTCAAACATTCAAATCAAGAAGTTAGAATTGGTCAAATGATATGAATATGATCAAGTTACTATTTATATTTAAAATGAAATAAGACACTAATTCATTTTATTACTATTGAATACTAAGTAAATTTTTTTATGAAAATGAAGGAAAAAATTCAATAGGGATTACTATTGATTCAATTGCGAAAACAGCTCCTTGCAATGGCACTAAGAGAGGCCTGCTAGAGTAGAGCCCTTTTGCAGGCAAGGTAAGCTGATTCATATGCATATAGTGTACCACCGTATTACCTTATTTCCTCTATGAGGCAGAAAGAAAATTAAAGAACCTGTGAATATTGGCAAAAGTACAATTGTTGTTAACCAAGGAAAATAATTCATGGAAAAGACAAGATACACTTGGACAAAAACACCCTAGTTTTGGGCGAGCTATACTACCTATTATCAGCTTTGGGTAAGCAGTCCTGAATTAATAGGACTTTATAAATAGTATTGAATGTACTGACTAGGGAAAGGTCGTGGTGACATGTAATCGACTGAGTCAATTGATTGATAATTCGATCTGATTAGGTGATGTGATGTGATTGTGTAAGTCCTCTAAGGCCAAGGTAAGTCCTCTGACTCATGTTGTGCTTAGGCAGCCTTTAGGACATATTGGCTTCCTAATAAGGTCTTAGGGGGTAGAACTTACTAAGACATAGTCTCATCCCGTCGTAGGACAATATTACAGGTCCCTAGATGACAGCACCTCCACCTCTTCATCCTCCCATACATTTTGGTATACCAAAAGAGATCACTAAGATAGGATACCACTTCCTGATACACCCCCACCCTGAAGGACTAGAATATGTATTAGTGAAGTCAACTGTGGCAACTAGAATTTTTGGACGACCCTTAAATATACGACGGTCCATGACTCAGTGACAGAAGCATCGTCGGTACTATATTCAACCCCATTGACCCATGCACACTTGTTTCGATAATGCTATACAACAACACCACCTAGGTATGTATGAAATAAGAGAGGGATTTGGACTTTAATGTACTGATTATTTAGTGAGCCGAAGGAAGGGATCATCCACATCTTAAGCTGCCCCAATCTCTCTCCATTTTAGTCAACACATGGAGTCAATGAATCATGAGATTGTTGACCGAGAGAAGCCAAGCAACAGCCATGTTGCTTCTCCTTCGCTGGCCAGTGCATGGAGAGAAACCGAGCATGGGAGAGCCACGCCTCCACCAGTTGTCTTCAACCTTGGTTGCCAACGAAAATTCCCATGCAATTGACTCTCAAAGTCAACAAACCAAAGAACAAAAGGGTTCGGAATTGAGAGGAGGAGGAGAGAAGAACCGAACAGAATTTTGAGTGAGTGAGAGAGAGAATTTGAGTGAGCAGGACCGTGAACAGAGAGAGAGTTTGAGCGAGAGAAGCAGGCGCATGGGTGTGAGCCGTGAGGAAGGAAGAGAAGGACCGTCTTCCATCCGTGCTTGAGCTGCCACTGTCGATGCTGCTTGTCTTCGCCGCTGTCAAGCCACACCGCCGAACCGAACCCCTAGCCATTGAACCATAGGATTTGAGGCAAGTGAAAGTCCATTAACCTATATCATGCTGTGCTATTGTTGTCTAGTGTAATGCAATAGACTTGGAGATTTTTGGGTTGTGGATGTTGGATGATGGATTTTGGATAAGTAGAGTAGAAATGGATTGTGGAATTGAGAAATCTCTAGTATGATTCTTGTCTTGATTTCTTCATGAAAGTTGTAGAGAATTGTCTAAACTATAACATGTATTTTAGTTAGATTCATACATAACTATTTTGACTTAGTGTTCTTCATGAAACTTTTTCCTTTAGGTCTTATTAATAACATATCAAAATTTCATATTTTTCTGAGTTCATTTAGAGGTTATTCCAAAATTGTTACTAAAACTGTCCATTGTGACATTTGAGCTGTTTTGTTCCGAATTTGCTCGATTTATCCCAAAGGTGAATGCATCTTGAGTTGTTATTTGACATGATGATATTGATGTTCAGCATATCATGCAATATTGAGATTTGATGAAGACTCATGAGACGTCTTGTCATTGCATTGAATTGTGTTTTTGATATTAAGATGTTAATTGTTACCGTTGGACCATCGGGTCAACGATGCCTTATGGATGCCTAGGGTCTGTAGTGCCCTAGAGGTTTTCCCCGGGAGCATCGGGATGCCTAGTAGTAGGTCGGTATGTAAATCCGGAGGTTAGAGGTAACCATGTCTATGGTGCCCTAGTGATTCCTTGTGATGCCAGGTGGGGTGTGAGATGCCTGGTGGTAGCGCAATATGCTTTGGATGCTAGTGGCCTTGTGGCTAGATGCCGAAGGCTTTCGCGATGCCATGTTGGGTGCGGAATCCAAGAAGGACACAAACATTGGTCCTCTATAGGGATAAAACCCTTTTGAATGTTAAAACTGATGATTATACTAAGTATGAGTGTGGTTTGATTATGGGACTAAATTGTATGGCATGAAATAGGATGTGTCATAATAGTTTGGCCCTATGATTGAGACTTGTGTGACTAAGCATGATGCATCTTATTTGTTGGAACTGCATTGGTCATTGCATTGAAGAGTTATAGGGTTTAGATGCACACTCATTCCCTAATGACCTGTCTTGTCTATCTTGCATAAAACTTGATCATGATGGCTTGCATAGTATAGTTTAATGGATCTTTTGCTGTTGAGTGGTTGTACTCACCCCGTTTGGGGACTAACATTTCAGACTAGAAGATATGCTTCTGCTACCAGTCACACCTAGCACATTCCATGGTATATCGGTCAACATTGAGTGTGAGTGTACGAAGCACCATCATCTTGAGATACGAGGGTTGGTTTTTGTTCGGGTACAGGTATTGATCATGTATGACATCGGTTCTCCCACCGGCCCAGTGATCTAGGAGTTTTTGAGAGTGTTCGTCAGCCATGATGGGAGTACGCTGGGGCCGTTGCCACCGCCGCCAGCTGATGGACTGGACTAGGTGTGACCAAGAGTGATGGTCAACAGATGAAGCATTTTTGGACCGCCGACACTGACTGATGGGCCTATGTACGCGGTTGTTATCGAGTCAGGTACTTTTTGAGAATAGCCAAGTTTAGAAAGATCTTAGTATTTTGATGTACTGACCCGTGATGTCCATCCAGTTATGTAAATAAAAATGTTCAGCTTTAACTTATAAAAAAGTTTAGTTGGTGTGCATTGTTTCTGAATATGGAATAGGGAGACGTTGGATATGCTTCCGCTATATGAACTACGTAGGGACCTATATAAAGAATATAAACCCCTAGGATTCATGGATTTGTTAATTTTTTATGGCATGAGAGTAATGGATTATCAGGTTAAGAGAAAGCAAAGGCGAGAGGTATCTATGGTGACTCCAACGGATCGGGGGCCGTTCAGGGGGTGCCACATCAACCGTCTGGGTTGACGTGAATGAACCCGATAAGGTGCCTTATAGATATCGGTGATGGTATCGCCACTACATGATGGGCGAAAGGAGGGTCTTGTGCCGGAATTTGATATACCCCGGTTTGTTCTGGAAGCTGCTTTTGAAAAGGGTACAACAAACCATAAAGATGGATCGGTGTGGATGCAAAGGATCCTACTCTCGAGAATGATTCAGACTCTCTAGTGTACTTAGCTAAGGGCACTAACTAGAGTGATGAAGGAGGAGAGATTGAACATGATGAGGAATGGGAGGAAGAGCCTGGAGGGGAACCGGAAGAGGAGCCAGAAGAAGAGCCCGAGGAAGAATCTGAAGAGGAGTCGGAGGAGGACCCTAAGGATGATCCGAAGTATGATCCTAATAAGGATTGAGACCCCACTCCTGTTGGATAACTTGATTCTGTTGAATATGTTTGAGTGGAAACCGACTTTCTAGTATGGCTTGCATATGTATATATATGACCAAGTTGTTATATATGTATATAAGTGTCTTGGTTTTCAAGTTCGAGTATTTAGTCCTACTTTTCTATCTCGTTGTTCTATTGTCTAAGGATTTTATATCTGCTTCCGCATGCGTATTAAAATGAAAAGGCTGGTGACACATCTTGGGACGTCGCTATTAATCAACCTCGGGGCGTGCCATCCCTGTTTAAGTGGTGTCAGAGCAATGGTTAGGGATTGGAGTGATAAAGTACATTGGACCATGGGATAGTTGTAGGAAAGACCTTTAAATACATGTCTGGTGCATGTTAATGGTAGATGATTGGTATAATTGTTTGATGTCTGTGTATCACTCATCTTCTAATCCAGTGTGGATCTGGAAGATAGGTATCAGTAGAAAAGACTAAACCATGAGCAAGCTAGAGCAAATAACTTCGAGTAAGAGAAATGTTAGGCCTACGTGTCAAGCCCCAATCCCCGAGCACGTGCCCATCCCTCTTTAGTCGATTATATAGCGACGCTCCAAGATGCATTGCCGACCCATTCATTTTAATACACATGCATAAGGAATTAATAAATCTCAAAGACAACAACAAGATGTGATAGAAAAGTAGGGTCTCAAATTTTCAAATTAAAACAAACCTTTTATAAATAACCAGGTTTATTTACAAGACCAAACTATTTACAAAAAGGTTGGCTCATTCCAAAAGGAACTGTCCTATGACCTACTAATTAGACTCGTTTGCCGATTCTGGTCTATCCACCTTTCCAAACTCTGGGGGCATCTGGTACTCCACCAACATCATCTAAGGACTTGAAAATGGTTATACAATAACTAGTGAGACAATGTCTCAGCGAGTTCTACCCCTTAAGACTCGATTAGGAGGAAAATTACACCATAAAGGCTACCTTAGCACAAACAGGCGTCAGAGGACTTACCTTGGCCTTAGTTTCTTCCTGCAAGTCAATTCAATTCATAAATATCGACAGGTACATCATCCATTAAATTCAATCAGATCAAAACATCGATCAATTAACTTAGTCGATTACATGTCATCAAGACCACTCTCCAATCATCACAAGTATTCCATCTCAAAAGAGAGTTTAGACATTGGGGAGGCCTTGAGGAAGTGTAGCAGAGTCTCTACATTGTGGAATCAAGGACGTGATATTGTAACGACTCTTTTGATACATAGTGAAATCCAGCTGGTGAGCTGTCAGTGCGGGAGAGTGGACGTAAGCTTGGATTAAGCCGAACCACTATAAACCTCATGTTCTTATTCTCTTCCCTGAACTCTTTTATTTTGCTCGTCACTCCATTTAATTGTTAGAGTTTGATTTCCTCTACAAAGTCTATTGTCAACCAGACTTAGGTTAAAAGTAAAGTTTTATACTATATTTTGCAAAAGTTGTTTTCGCACCTATTCACCCCCCTTTGGGTGCTTGTACTAGCACTATCAATTTGTATCAGAGCCTATGTACTCATTTAAATTAAAGAGTTTTTACTTTAGAGTCAAAGATCCATAGCTAGTATGTTGGCTCCAAGTTTGGTTGAAGGGCAAAGCAACACCAGATCGCCTTATTTTGATGGAAATGAATACATCATATGGAAAAATAAGATGAAAGAATTCCTAAGATCGAAAGATCCTTTGGAATGGGATGTAGTAGACAAAGGGATCATTCCTAAAGCTACAACAATCTCATAAAAGGGAAAAGAAGTTGCAGAGACTAGCAAGATGACTCAAGAAGAGATAACCAAGAGACAAGCACTTGATGCAAAAGCAATTTACTCTTTATATTGTGCATTATCTCCTACTTAATATAACATAATATATTCTTGTGAAACAGTGAAAGAAGTTTGGGATAGGCTGCACATTACGTATGAATGGACTGATCGAGTGAAAGAAACCAAAATCAATATTCTGCTCAGTTAATATGAAGCCTTCAAGTTGAAGTCAAGAGAATCTGTTACTGACATATTTAGTCGTTTTACAGAAATCATGAATGGTCTTGAATATCAATGTCAACCAATCTCAGGACCCACGAAGGTTAATAAACTACTGCGTGGACTTTTTAAAGATTGGAATCACATAAAGACCTCAATAAGAGAGACACAAAGGATCATGCCACTCTCCGTTGATGAATTGGTTGGCACTCTTCAGTCTTATGAAGTAGAGCAAAACAATGAAGATGAAGATTCTAAAGGTAAAAAATTTATTACTTTAAAATCTAATGATGATTCTGATGTTACAGATTCTGAAGACGATATGGATGATGAAGAGCTTGCTCTCATGATAAGAAGGTTCAGAAAACTGAACAAAAATGGAAGAAGATTCAATTGGAAGAAGCAGAGCTCTCAAAAGTTTCAAAATAAATCAGCTAAGGATGATGAATCCAATAAAGATGTGATTTGTTTTGAATACAAGAAAAATGAACACATTAGACCCAACTGTCCCTTGCTGAAGAAAAAGAAAGAAAAACCTGAGAAATACAGAAAGGCACTCAAAGCAAAAACTTGGAGTGATACCGAATGTGAAGAGAGTGATAATGATTTTGTTAATATTTGTTTAATGGCAAAATCAGAATCAGATACAGACTCAGACTTAGACAATGAAATCGAGGTAAGTAATTTGAAAATTCCCACTAAATTCTTTAAATATATTGATGAACTGTGTCTTAGTCTCAAAACCTCTCTCAAGATGATTTCCAAGCTAAAAGGGGAAAATTCTACAATAAAGCAACAAGAGATTGTTTGGAAAGAAAAGTTCAAAAACTTAGATAAAAGTTTTATTACTTTGACAGAAAATGCAAACTCTCTTTCAAAAGAAAATACATTTTTGAAAAATGGTATTTCAAGTATTTCAAAAAGGTTTTCTATAGGATCTGAGAAATTAGAAAAGATTCTTCAGCAAAAGACCTTACTTTAACAAATCAAACTTGAGAATGACTTCTGAAACCATTCCTCTAATTGATTTTCCAAAAGTAAATGAAAGAATCAAATAAAAACCTACAAAAGCCTTTTATATAAATCATTTTCAAAAATTCTTTGTAAAACCTATTGGCCGTAGTACTCTTAAATGTTCTAAGTGCAACAGCTCAGAACACTTTGAGAAAGAATGTCCCATGGTTTGGAAACCTATTAAGAATGATTGGGCAAATAAAGTATATTGCATTAACTCCATTGGACCCAAGAAAGTATGAGTACCAAAGAAAGCTTGAGTTTCTTTTTTAAATATAGGTCACTATCAAGAAAAATGTGAAATGGTACTTGGATAGTGGATGCTCAAGACATATGATAGGAGATTCAAGTTGTTTCATAAAGCTTATGCAAGTTAATGGTGGAAAAGTCTCTTTTGGTGGAAATAGTAAAGGAAAAATTGTTGGATGCGGAATAATAAAGATTGGAAGTCTCACAATCAATGTCTCCTTAGTAGAATGACTCAATTACAACTTGCTGAGTATCAGTCAACTGTGTGACACATGGTTCAAAATCAATTTTCAAGAAGGAATATGTTCGGGAACTAGTAAAGACTTCTCACAGACCTTCACGGGGCGAAGACATGGGAACATCTATCTTTTGGACATTAAACTAGAAAAATCTCAATGTCTAATTTCAATTCAAGAGGAAGCTAATATCTAGTATCGAAAACTTGGCCATATCAACATGAAGCAAATTGCCAAGATCTCTACAAAGAAGCTTGTTCGTGGATTACCCAACTTGACATACCAAAAATATGAATAATGCACACCATGTGTGTTGGGAAAATAGGTTAGAAGTTCTTTCAAACCAATAAATCAAGTTTCTACTAATTGTGTGCTGTAGCTCCTACATATAGATCTTTTTGAACCAACTAGAACTCAAAGCATTAGTGGAAAGAGATATTGCCTAGTAATAGTGGATGACTATTCATGATTTACTTGTGGTATACTTTCTGGCAAGTAAGTCTGAAACCTTTTCTTATTTTTTAAAGTTTCTAAGAAAATACATAATGAGAAATGGTATGTTATTTCAAGCATACAAACAAACCATGGAGGTGAGTTTGAAAATCAAGACTTTGCTAAATTCTATGATAAATCTGGTTCAGCATATGTTCTCCTCTCCATACACTCCCGAACATAATGGGGTTGTGGAAAGGAAGAATAGATCGTTGCAAGAAATGACTAGAATACTTTTAATTGAAAGCAACATTTCTTCTCATTTTTGGGCTGAAGTAGTTTCTACGGCAGGTTATATCATTAACAGAGTTTTCTTAAGGCCGATTCTGGAAAAAAACTTCCTATGAGTTGTTCAAAAGAAAGAAGCCAATTGGTTCTTATTTTCATGTGTTTAGTTGCAATTGTTTTGTATTGAAAAATGCAAATGATCAAATTAGTAAATTTGAAGAAAAATCAGACAAAGAAATCTTCCTTGGATATTCAACCACTAGCAAAGCTTAAAGCTTATAGAGTATACAACAAGAAGACTCAATCTGTGGAAGAATCGAAGAACGTCAAATTTCAAGATCTTATACAAAATCAATTGATCCAGACTCAAACTAAAGAATCTGAACCTACTCCAGACTCTACAAAATCTAACTCCCCTGAAGCAGCTCAAACTACAGAAGGTCAACAACAAACGAATGTTGAAGAATCGAATAAAGAAAAAGATCAGCAATCTGTCAAACCAACTAGCAACTGGAAACATAAGTCCAGTGATCCAAAAGATCTCATTATTGGTGACAATGATGAAAGGATTCGTTCAAGATCCAAAAGGCATGAAGAGTCTAGCACTGTGTCTTTTATTTCTAAAATAGAACCCAAAAGCATAGAATAAGCTTTAACTGATGAAAGCTAGATTGAAGTTATACAAGAAGAGTTCAGGTAATTTAGTGTTCACGATGTTTGGGAATTAACTCCTAAACCAAATGGTAAATCTGTTATTGGAGCTAAATGGGTTTTTAGGAACAAGATGGACGAGAAAGGAAAAGTTATAAGGAACAAAGCAAGACTCGTGGCCAAAGGATATATGCAAGAAGAAGGGATAGACTATGATGAGATTTATGCACCAGTAGCAAGGTTAGAAGCAATTAGATTATTACTTACTTTTGCTTGTTATAAGAATTTTAGGTTATTCCAAATGGATGTTAAAAGTGCATTCCTAAATTGATTTATCCAAGAGGAAGTCTATGTGGAACAACCTCCCGGTTTTGAAGACCCAAGGAAACCAGACTCTGTATTAAGATTGAAAAATGCACTATATGGTTTAAAGCAAACACCTCGAGCTTGGTACGACAGGTTAAGTAAGTTTTTAATCCAAAATAGCTTTGTTAAATGTAAAGTAAACACTACTCTGTTTATCAAAAGAGAAAGTAAAAACTTTCTATTTGTTCAAATCTATGTTGATGATATTATTTTTGGATCACCTGACGAAAATATGTGTAAGAAATTCTCTAAGTCTATGCAGGATGAATTCGAGATGAGCATGATGGGTGACATATCCTTTTTTCTCGGACTACAAGCAAAACAATTGAAAGAATGAATTTTCATTCACCAAAAAAATATGCTAAAGAACTTGTTAAAAAGTTCGGTTTGGAGAATTGCAAAAAGACTGATTACCAATGTCAAGTTCTTCGAAGTTGGACAAAGATGAAGAAGGAAAGAAAATTGACTAGAAGCTATACAGGAATATGATTGGTTCACTTATTTATCTTATTGCCTCTAGACCTGACATTTTGTTTAGTGTTTGCATTTGTGCCAGATTTCAATTAAATCCCAAAGAATCTCATCTAAGTGCTGCAACAACCTCTAAGTTAGGACTATGGTATCCTAAAGAAGGAGACTTCACTCTCCTTGGATACTCAGACACAAATCTAGCAGGATGTAGCGTTAATAGAAAGAGCTCCTCGGGCACTTGTCAATTGCTTGGTAACAAGACAATATCTTGATTTTTAAGGAAGCAAAGTACTGTAACTCTTTCAACAGCAGAAGCAGAGTATGTGGCTTTTAGATGTTGTTGTTCTCAAATCTTATAGATAAAGCAACAACTAAGAGACTTTGGAATCGAAGACTCATGCACTGAGATCAAATGTGACAACACTAGCACGATTAATCTCACCTAGAATCCAATTCTTCATTCAAGAGCAAAGTATATAGAGATTCGACATCACTTTATTAGAGATCATGTTCAAAATACAGAAGTCTTAATTCAATTCAATGACTCAAAGAATCAACTGACGGATATTTTTATGAAGTCACTGGAGAAAAATCTATTTGAGTCTATTTGCTCCAAACTTAATATCTTAAAGTCTGAAGATGCTCAGACTTAGGTATAAAAGTCGAAAGATGCTCAAACTCAAAAGTTCAAGAATCACGACTATAAGTCATTTTGGTTCTAGCAATTTATCTTTCAGATAAAATCTCGAAAATGTACGATTGTTTATTAATCTGCAATTAATTGATGTTATCTTTTCAAGTTTTTGAAATTGTAGCAATTATTGTTTTTCGAAAAAGAAGTTATATTTTTAAGATGACAGTTATCCATTTTCAAAAAAAGGCAGTTATTTTTGAAAAGGCATTTTTATTTTTCCTTCTAAGACGATTCGTATACCTCATTCCGATTTCTTTATATACTGTGTTTCTTCCTCTTTTTACTTACAAATCCTAGAATACAGAACATCACCTTCTTACTTTTTCCTTCTAGTTTAATCCTTAAAGTTTTCATCTTTCTCGT
Organism: Eucalyptus decipiens; assembly: GCA_014182575.1. NCBI lineage: Eukaryota > Viridiplantae > Streptophyta > Magnoliopsida > Myrtales > Myrtaceae > Eucalyptus > Eucalyptus decipiens. The sequence continues at coordinate 734,929 of CM024614.1, read as the reverse complement.
GAATTGAGTTCGGAAACTCTCTCAAAGACTGTGATAATGTCTTCCCAAAGAAAGTCTTCAAGGATTGCAAGCAGGGGACCACAGCATATGTGTGAGGGTCCTACGCACTATGACTTTACCGAGGAAGAAGAATCTCAAAGGCAACAGTAGAGTCCACAACATTCTCAACCACGCCATACTCCTCAAGCTAGACCACAGAATGTTCAGCAACATCAAGCGGAAGAAAAGATTATTGAGGATGCTAAACCTGTAAGGACTCAAAAGCCCGCTTTTACTTTCAAGCTCTACTATGCTTTAAAGGATGGAGGTTCTCCAATGAACATTATTGATGAGTTTTTGAAAGAAAATGGGTACAGAAATGAAACCCATTTCTTACAAATGATGGAACTTTTGGGGATTGCTCCTATTGGCTCAGCAGAAAGGGCTTTTGTGAATTTCCCAAGTGATTCACATGTTGGAGGTTTTAGTCAACCTGATGGACAAAATGATGATGAAAAGATGTTCACTCATTTTAAGTCTAGAATGGGTGTTACTGCGAACATTTGAGAAAGAAGAACCGATCGGTTTTGTTCTGAGGAACATAAGCGAGTTTACTCTAAGTTGCTTAAGCGAGGGGTGATGAACCTAGGAAGTGTGGATTTTAATTTTCTCGACTCTCTAAATGTGAAGTTGCTCATCCAGAACTTACTGCGTATTTCTATTCCAATCTAAGCTTTTTGGATACAAATAGATTTTCTTTCAGTGTTAGAGACCAGGATTATATGGTTGATATGGACACTCTAGCTAATGTGATTGGAGTAGAGAGAGAGATGTTCCAATCAATTAGTGTATCTATTGGTCGTGCGACTATGGAGCTTGTTCAAGATAGAATGGCAAAAGGCCGAATTTCGTATTTGAAGATGAGTGCCTCAAATGTCTTGCTTCACAAGATTCTGATTAACTATCTTAGACCCAAATCTACATCAAAGACTGACGTCTCCAATTCAGAAGCAAAACTGATGTATGCTATCAATGCTGGTAAAAAGTTCTCTCCACCGCACACTATCATGTTTCACATGTATAAATCAATGGTGAAGGACAAGGGCCAACTTCCTTATTCAGCACTTGTTACTCAGCTATTCAGACATTTTAACATTCAGCCTCCCAAAATTCTATGTGTTCGAACCTGTGATCAAATGGTAGTGGGATTGAAAATGGTTTCAAAGATGCGTCTAAAGGAGCTAAACAAGGCTATAGAGCGATTTAAGGAGAAGATTCCTGTCAAATCACGTCAAGACCCTGTGGCTGCAAAACGGAAAGGCAAGGAGCCCATGACAGTTCCATCTAAAAGAAGAAGAGCACTCATCTTGCAAGATAAAGAAGATGAGGATGATATCGCCATTTCCACTCTTACCTTAAGGAAATTACAACGTTTTGTCCCAGAGACAGAGGATAGAGAGAACCAAGACAAATAAGAAGCAGAGCAAAGAAATGAAGAGCGAGAATTGATGAGGAAAGAAGCAGATGAATGAAGAATTCCAGAAGAAGAGCAAAGCGGAGAACAAGGTTATCGTGTCACTGAAGAAGAGACGGAGCATGAAGAGTACTTCTCTCCACCTGAAGGCATTGAAATAAGGGAGCTGCTGAGAAAAGAGGTACTCATTACTTGTTTTTACTAGTGCTGATATCAATCGTTCTCCTGCAGATCCAGAAGATGTATATGCCTCTCAATTTCCTAAAGAAGGTCATGAGGTTTCATCTCCAAGTCTGGGTGTTCATGCTAAAATACCATCATCTACCAATACTCCACAAACTAATCATGCTGAAGCAAGCACTCAAACTGACAACTCAGTAGACTTGAGAAGATTGCTTGATGTTCTTATGGATATGCGAGGTCGGATTTATGCCTTGGGATGCGAATTTCAGAATATGCAGAATGCTAATCAAACCTCTTCAGTTTCGTTGCTCAACCAAGTTCAAGCCCTTAATCTTCAAGTTCAAGCAACTGCCAAGGGTGAGGAAGTAGTGCAACTGAAGGAGGATCTGAGAAAGCTGGAGAAGATTGTCAAGTCGATGGGAGATTTCCATCTTGTTCGCGTTCCAAAACAATCTTAATTTTATCCAAATCTCTTTTTCGTCTCTACCATTTTAATGCTAACAAAAAGGGGGAGAAGTTGGTGTAGTTGGTGCATATTTGATTTGATTTGACTTTTGGATTTGACTTTAATTCTTGTTTCGTTGTGATTGGTTTGGACTATGTTTTTTTTTTTTTTTTTTGGACTGTTTGATCATTTAATGCTTGCAATATCTCGAGCGTTGTTGGTATTCATGGCAAAGATGGTTGTTTTTATAAGACTAACTTATTTCCTATAGATGCAAATTCGATATTATCTTTATCCTAATCCATTTATGTTTTATGAGATATCATTGTTTGCTTGAGTATTGTCTTGCATGTCAAAAGTATCCAAATCTACAGGAAATTTTTGTCACCATCAAAAATGGGGAGATTGTTGGAGAAATCTTACTTATTTGTTTTGAAGCTGACAAAACGTTTCTATCAATCTAGTTGAAAACTTGCAGACTCTCTCGTTAAAGTCTGAAGACCGCCAAACCGCTAGTCTCAAGATATAAAGTCTGCCCTCATTGACAGTTTCTAGTCTGATGAAGAAGACTTATCCAGAATCGAGTATTTGTTTAAGGATTTGATTCGAACGACTAAAGAAGTTCTCACGGCTGGAGATAGCATCTCAAGATCTATTATTCATTTCGAAATCAATACGAATAATTTGGATCCATTGATTGGCGAAGTATACTTGGAAGGTTCTACTTATGGAAACTTAGATCCTGATTGTATGGGCGAGCATGATTGGAAGGCTATTATCACATTCATTAAGTAACTCAAGATCTCTCTAATTGATTCTGTCCAACGGGTAAATTAGAAGAACTCCTTTAGAATGTGCCAATAGTTATGAAGGCATGAAGGAGTACATAAGGAAGACGCTCTGGTTATTCGAGAGTGTGCACGATAGATAAATTCCAAAGTCTGAATCTCCTTGTTCTTTGCTAATTCACTTGTTGAGACTATATTTATACTCAAAAGAGAGTTTAGACAGTAGTGAGGCCTTGAGGAAGTGTAGTAGAGTCTCTACACTGTAGAATCAAGGACATGATACTGTAACGACTCTTTTGATTCATAGTGAAATCCAGCTGGTGGGCTGTCATTGTGGGAGAGTGGATGTAGGCTTGGATTAAGCCGAACCACTATAAACCTTGTATTCTTATTCTCTCCCCTAAACTCTTTTATTTTGCTCATAACTCCGTTTAATTGTTAGAGTTTGATTTCCTCTACAAAGTCTATTGTCAACCAGACTCAGGTTAAAAGTAAAGTTTTATACTATATTTTGCAAAAGTTGTTTTCGCACCTATTCACCCCTCTCTAGGTGCTCGTACTAGCACTATCAGAGATAAGGTTGAACCAAAGTCAAATAAATAAAGCAAAGAAAGACCAAATTTGCTGGGGAAAAGTCGGTTGGTGATGGGGCTTTCATACGTGAGTCTTCGAGAGAGAATAGAGAGACTTGAGGAGAGAGAGAGAGAGAGAGAGAGAGAGAGAGAGAGAGAGAGACCAGTGAGAGAGAGACCAGTGGAAGATAAGAAAAGGAACTCAAAACGCAATTATCTTTAGCTTAACTTCCACAACAATATCGATTGGTCATCCAAGACCAATTTCCACACCAACTTGTCTCAATTGAAGTTCAAATAAAGATCGAAATGCGACGGCCCCTCAAACTTGCGAATTTTCCTCAATTCCGACGTCTATTTCCTTTTTCCCGAAATCAGATTTTTGGACAAATCTCTCCAATTGGCATCCAATTTTGTCGTAGAAAAATCCCCCACAATTCTCTTTCATCAAGTTGTTCACACTAGAGGCCGAAAATCCCTTCAAATTGGCCAATCTAAATTTATGTTCGTGTTCTGAATCGTCTCATTCGATTTTCCATAAAAATCCCAAACTCGCCAAAATTTCCTCGACAGACAAGTCAACATTCCTAAAATGACTCGTGACACGACAGAACTTTCAATTCCTGAAAACAAATTCAAATTCGTGATTAATTTCAATTAGACACGGTTTTAGTGTGACCTAGCATACCAGGTAGCTTTTAGGCATTTTTAGTGCAATTGACCCATGGTCAATTTTCTTCGAGCCACACGTACCTCTTCAACACATTGGCAACTCTCGGTGATCGTGAAAATCTTGAGGTTTCAAATATGGACAAATAGTACCTAAAATGACAAAAAATTAGTCTAGTGTCGATCGACGATAATTTTGCAGTTTATTAGAATCACCCACGTTTAACTACACATTTTAGTCAAATCATCATATCTCTAGTCTTTAATCGATTTCAAATTGTGCCATAGTGACCCTTGCAGACTAGCACGGTCGAGTAGTCGATTCCTAGTTAAATTCTTAAATCTATTGCATTAAAATTCCTTGATGGCTTCACCTGATAGGTCAGTTATCTCGTGAGTGACCATCTCAGAGAAAAACACTATAGTCACGTTGATGAAAGGCTCGACATATCCAATCGAAATTAGAACTGAATTTTCCAGATGTCACACTACGGCTCGGGTTAGGTCACCGACCAAGGTTGGTATCCGAGGGGGCAGAGCTAGGGCACCGGCATAGGCCAGTGCCAGTGGTGTAGCATCACTTCTAGTTGATGCTAGGGTAGCAGCTTTAGGAGATCAGGGAACCATAAGGATTGATTAGGCCTTGGATGCCAAGCGAGAGTTAATGGGGCAACAAGCCCGGGATCAAGCTACCACATTTATTGCCTCTGTTGCAACTACTGCTCAAGCTGCCACTACTACTGCTGTTGCCACCGCCGCTGAGGCCACAGCCGTTGCTGCACCTGTTGCCGCGCCTACTAATGTTCTAGCTAAGAACATAGAGGTGTAGAGAGAAAGACCAATCCACAAGTTGGTGAAGCAATTTTTAAAGCTAAGCCCACCAAGATTTTCGGGTACTAGAGACCCCAAGGCCGCTTCACTATTGGTCCATGATTTGGAAAAAGCCTTTTACACTTCTAATGTGCATTAAGGCAAAGAAGGTAATCTTGGCAGTATATCAGTTGTAGGGCAATGCCAACACCTGGTGGAGAGTCACCAGAGAGATAGTTTTTTCCTAAATGAGTGGTCCCGCTATGGGATGCATTCCTCAGAGCGTTCAATGAGCAATACTTTTTTAGGAACGCAAGACAACAGAAGATTGAAGACCAATATGGGGTCAAATTTGTAGAGTTATCTCAATATGCTCAAAGGCTAATTGAAGACCCTAAGGAGAAAGCTCGAAGGTTCAAGAATGGCCTTTGACAAGAGTGGAAGCTGCCGCCGGTGCCGTTCGACTTAATTGATTATCGAGAAGTTTATCGTCGAGCACAACCACTCGCCTAACCAAGCAAGTCACCTCGTCTAGATCGAGGTTTATGTCTCATCAAGAAGATATTCACCATGGGAAGAGGCCGATGACTAGAGGTAGATTCCAGGTTCTGCCCAGCATGAAGGGTGGAGTTGGAAAGTCTGGGCCAAGTCAGAATTGTAACACCCCGAACCCTTCGCAGGTCGTTAACAGTGCCGATGTTACATCTTTTACCATCTCTAACTCTTGGCTAAATTAAGCCTTGCCAGATTTCAGGCTTTTTTTTTTTTTTTAAAGCGGTCCCATGCGCGACTCACAATGAAGCAAAATTCACATCGCCATCTATCTCCCTTCTAACCCATGATACAAATACACACCAACTAAACACCACGATTTTATAAACAGCATTGACGCTTGCTTACATACATATAGCGAGATGGGGTTTTTCCTCAGTCGGTACAAAAGAAACGAAAAGGTAAGGACTCTACCATGTCCTTCCTAAAATCTCAAAAAGAACTCCGACCTCTAACATCACATAAGCACAAAAACCCTCCCATCACAAGCGTCAACTATCTATACCAAAAGTGATCTAGCTCCTACTCCTCGCGCGCGATCTCACACCCATCCCTAAAGGCGTCGTGGTGGCGGCAAAGAAGATCCCCGCATCACTCCATCCCGTCGTATGTGCACGGACAAAAACTCTTGTATGACAGGGCCCCGGCCAGCCGATATCATACATGACTAGGCATCGTACTCGGATGAAAGTCAACCCGGGTACCGAAGGACAATCTATCTCGGTCATCTCCACCTCGACGTCGACGAAATACCGTAAAACACGCCACGCGATACAGGCGAGTAGCGGCATAGTGCTAATCTGAAATGTTATCCCCAAAAGGGGTGAGTACAACCACTCAAGATAGGAAATCCAATAACAACTCAAAGGCACCATGCATATCATCATACAATACAGCATTTCTTACCTTTTCGATGTCAAGCGTATTCATGCATCATCATGGCATACGTATCATCATTAACCATGCATCATCATGCATATCACATCATATTATCATTAGCCATGCATCATCATGCATATCACATCATCATTAACCATGCATTACCATGCATATCACATCATATTATCATTGGCCATGCATCACTATGCATATCACATCATCATTAGCCATGCATTACCATGCATATCACATCATATTATCATTGGCCATGCATCACTATGCATATCACATCATCATTAGCCATGCATTACCATGCATATCACATCATATTATCATTGGCCATGCATCACTATGCATATCACATCATATTATCATTAGCCATGCATTACCATGCATATCACATCATATTATCATTGGCCATGCATCACTATGCATATCACATCATCATTAGCCATGCATCACCATGCATATCACATCATATTATCATTGGCCATGCATCACTATGCATATCACATCATCATTAGCCATGCATTACCATGCATATCACATCATATTATCATTAGCCATGCATCATCATGCATATCACATCATCATCCTTCCTTCGGGCAGAAACCTCCGACAGGGATCCCAGTATCCCAGCCATCTCATGGCCACTGGGCTTCCGGCCCCCCCACATTCCGGGCATCTCGCACCTCAACTAGCATCGCGAGGAACCTCCCTTCGGCGAAAACCTCCGACAGGGGACTTCCGGACTTTACCCTTCTAACCGGGGATCTCACACCCTAACCCCGGCATCGCGAGTCACTCCCTTCGGGCAAAACCTCCGACAGGGGACTTCCAGCCCCCACATTCCGGCATCCCGAAACTCCTGGGAATCTCTGGAATTATGCCACTCGGCCACCGACATCAACCTCCGCCACATCCTCTTACTCACATACCACTTCCACATTTTATCATTCTTTTCATCTCATTATTTCATGGCATATGATTAACACACAGACATCACAATTCATGATCATTCATGCATCAATGCCATATAGCAATGCATCATAGTTCACGATCATGCATATATCAATGTCATATAACAATGCATCATAATTCACGATCCTACATGCATCAATGTCATATAACAATGCATCATAATTCACTAGAACTCATGGCCGATAAAAATCCACTTTTATTTTTATTATTATTATTATTATTATTATTATTATTATTATTATTATTATTATTATATTATTATTATTTTTTTTTATTATATTATTATTTTAATATTATATTTATTTATTTCCATAAATAAATATTATCTTTAATATTTATGATTTTCCAAAATCATGAAAATCAAACAATCATTAAACAACTAATTAGAATCACAATTTCACACAATTTCATGGCCAAATTTGCATTTCACATAGTTTCCCAAATTTCCACCAAATACACTCAATATTCGGATAATGGCCAGATTGCACAGTTTTCGGATTTATTCAATTAAAATACCCATATGACCTCCGAAAATTCCCAAATTTTACAGAGTGATAGCCAACACATTTTCGTGCACTTTTTGTGCACTAAGCCAAATTCTTTATGGATTAATTTATACAACTCCATGAAGCTTCTGGAACCTCTACCGTTTCGTCCAGAACACACATCACCGAAAAACTTAGATTTGACCCATTAAATCTCTTTCGTTTCTTCTGAAATTTGAGTATGTTATGAATCAATGTGTCCTTTACAAGTTTCATGAAGAGATCTAGGTTAAATAACCAAATTATGATCCTCTTTTAGGTCCTTGAAGTCTCGGGTATCTCGGTTCACTTCAACAGAACCAAACGTCTCAAAGATCTAGCCGATTAACTAGGCTACACTTGTTCATTTCTCTTCAAATTTGAGTATGTTGTAGTTTAGGATGTTACCTACAACTTCCATGAAGACAACAAAGTGAGATCTCCAACATAAAACAACATGCAACCAAGAAATCATCAAGAGGTCAGTGAAGATTTCGCAGATCTAGAACCTCCGTATCACAAGGCATTTGACCCCTCATATCACCTTCGTTTTCCATGAAATTCGAGTATGTCATACCTCAATATGTTAGCTTCAACTTTCATGAAGACATCGAAGCCAAAATCACACTCCAAATACACATGCAAGCTCGAATAAGAAACTGTCTACCACAAACCGAACGGAAACAGCCACATTACATGAACACATGCAACCCTTGCTTGGTATTTCGCCCAAAACACCCCTAAAACCTAACATGCAAACACCAAAAACAACATGCAAGAGAAGTCATAGACCCCCACTTGCCTTCAAGATGAACGAACAGCAACAAGCAACGGCGTACGGCGGCGTAGGACGGTCGGACAAGGCGGCGACGGCGGCACCTCCCTCTCGGTTCCGCCTCCTCTCTCTCGGCCTCTCCTCTCTCCCTCTCGAATTCTCTCCCTCACTCTCTCCTTTCTCGGCCAAATGAAGCAAAAACCGGTCACTCTCTCTCTCCTCATCCCTCTTATACTCCTCTAGGCTCATCATTAGTAATGATTGATCCACCTCTCCAATGGCCAATGCATGCTCTTCCTTTGGCCACTTGTCTTTTTGTTTTTAAATTGGTTGGGCTTGGGCTTAGGCCCAACCGGCCACTCCTCCTTGGGCTGGTCGACAGCCACCTCTTGGGCCCAATGGGCCGACTAGCTTGGCCCTCCAAGCTTGAGGCTAATGGGCTCAAGGCCCATTCGAATTTTTAGCCCTTTTTTTTTTTTTTTTTTTTTGAAATTCCTTCTATAATATTTTTGAATTCCAATTTCCATCTTGGCCAAAGTCTTGGAATATTTCTAATTATTGAAATTTAAATCATATGGCCAAGCATTAATAAATTAAATTTAAATTTCAACAACACAATCACAATTTATCAAATTAAAAGACAAATTGGCTAAAGCATAGGCCATAAAATTCTATCACCTAATTAAAGACATTTGACACACCTTAAGGCTTGGCTTTGAATTTATGGGATGCCACAAGAATGGCTTGTGTCGCTTCTATGGAAGGTGACATGGTTCAGCTCCGTGTCCCCGAAGGCCGAGTGTTTGTTTTGGATGTGGCCAACAATGCCACATGATCAGAGATTGTCCTAACAGACCAAGAGGACAACCGCAGTTGCCACCACCGCCACTTATGGGACAAATTAGAGAGTATGCGCCTCATAATGTGCCATAGGGAGGTTTGCTGAGACCACTAGTTTAGGGTACGGTGTATGCCATCACACAAGGTTAGGCAGAAGCTACGCCTGATGTGATCACAGATATGATTTTGCTAAATGACCATCCTAATTATGCTTTATTCAACTTAAGAGCAACTCATTCCTTTATCGCCAAGTAGTATGTTAAGTTATTAGGATTAAGTCCTATATTATTGGAGTCGTAGTTTACATATCTACACTATTGAAGGATAAAGTTATTGCTGCTTTGGGTTGTTCTAGTTGCAAGTTAGCGATTGGTGAGTGATTGGGGAAAATAGACTTGTTAGTCCTGGCCATGTATGACTTTGATTTGATAATTGGCATGGACTGGCTCACCAAGCAATAAGCTATAATGGACTACTGTCGTAAGGCAATTCAGTTTGACCCATTAGAGCATAAGAGCTTCGAGTTTGTTGAAAATCCAGGAGGACCCTCAATTGTCTTAATCTCTTCGCCAAAGGTGGCTTGTCTGTTAGACGAGGGTTGTCAAGGTTACTTGGCAACTGTCGTGGATACGACAATTGTGGAGTTGAAGGTGGAAGACATTGCTGTGGTTCAAGAATTTCCGGATGTTGCTGTGATACAAGAATTTCCGGATGTCTTTCCAAAGGAGTTGCTAGGACTACCGTTAGAGAGAGAAATTGAGTTCGTGATCGAGCTAACACTCGAGACAGAGCCAATCTCTAAGGCTCCTTATTGGATGGCGTTATCTAAGTTGAAGGATTTGAATGTGTAGATGCAAGAGTTATTGAATAACGGATTCATTTGTCCCAGTGCATCACCTTGAAGAGCACCCAATCTGTTTGTGAAGAAGAAAGATGGATCGTTGTGCATGTGCATCGACTATTGACAACTTAATCAGGTAACGATCAAGAACAAGTATCCATTGCCAAGGATTGATGACTTGTTCGATCAGTTACAAGGAGCGTCGATATTTTCGAAGATCGACTTGAGGACAGGATATCATCAGCTAAGGATCAGGAAGGAAGATGTTCCTAAGTCAGCATTTCATAATCGATATGGTCACTATGAGTTCATAGTGATGCCATTCGTATTAACGAATGATTATGCTTCCTTCATGGATTTGATTAACCGAATATTAAAGGAATACCTAGATAAGTTTGTGATCGTGTTAATTGATGATATTCTGGTATATTCAAGAAGTGACGAAGAGCATGAGAGTCATCTAAGACTAGTGCTGCAAACACTGATAGTTCATCAGTTGTACGCCAAGTTTAGCAAGTGCGAGTTTTGGTTAACTTGTGTTGCTTTCTTAGGTCACGTGATTTTAGGCAAAGGAATCTCTGTGGACCCAAGTAAGATTGAAGCCATGATCAACTCGCCAAGACCAACAACAATGACAGAAATAAGAAGTTTTATGGGTTTGGTAGGTTATTACAAATAGTTTGTGGAAGGGTTCTCATCTTTAGCGTCGCCACTAATAAAGCTTTTGAAGAAAGAAGAGAAATTTGTGTGGACGGACAAGTGCGACAGTAGTTTCCAAGAGCTTAAGGAAAAGCTTACTACCACACTATGCTAACAATTCCATTTGGCCCTAGAGGATTTGAGATCTATAGTGATGCGTCATTCAGAGGATTAGGTTGTGTACTGATGCAACATGGCAGGGTTGTTGTATATGCCTCCCGTCAGTTAAGACCTCATGAGCAAAACTATCTGACACATGACTTAGAACTCGCAATGTTTATCCTTGCCCTTAAGATTTGGAGACATTATCTATGCAGAGAAAAATTCCAAATCTTCACAGACCATCAAAGTCTCAAGTACTTGTTCTCTCAAAATGAGTTGAACATGAGACAACGCCAATGGATGAAATTGCTGGAGGACTACGACTGTAATATTCTATATCACCTGGGAAAGGCGAACAAGGTCGACATTGCTTTGAGTCGAAAGTCTTCAGTTGCTCATATATTAATGAAGTTGTGGAAGTTAATCGAGAGAGCTTGAGATTCGGTATTCAAGTTTGAGGTAGGCCACCTTTCAAGCCTTATGGCCACCCTCAAAATTGAACTGGATGTCCAGATCAGAATCAAGTTACTCCAACAGATAAAGCCAAATGTGCAAAAGATCCTGCAAGAGGACACTGAGAAAAGAAATGCTGACTTTCAGATTTCTGATGAAGGAACACTAAGGTTCCGAGGACGATTGGTTGTGCGTAACGATATAGAGCTTAGAGAAGATATTCTATCAAAAGCACATCGTAGCAGTTACAACATTAATCCTAGTAGTACCAAGATGTATCAAATCTGTGTCAACATTATTAGTGGTCAGGTATGAAGGCGGACATTGCCAAGCATGTCGCCAAGTGTCTGACGTGTCAGCAGGTTAAAGCTTAGCATTGTAAGCCGAGAGGACTTCTACAACCTCTCGAGATCCCAGAGTGGAAATGGGAGCATATCATGATGGACTTCATGACTGGAATACCGATGAGCCAAAGAGGAAATGATTCGATTTGGGTAGTAGTCGAAAGACTAACAAAATTGGCTCACTTCATTGCAGTTCGAAAGGACCTCAGTGTGACAGCCCAAGCGACGGTGCGCGGGGAGGAGGGATGGCGATGCATCCGCACCTCAGTCCCCAAACGTGCATAGAGAAGGGACGCGTCTCCTATCCCACATCGCTTAGGGGGGAGTGCTGGGCTAATTTATAAGGCTTAGGTCTCTCTAATGTGTGTAACACATTTTAAAGCAGCGAGAACTTAGTGTCCAAAGCGGACAATATTATACAGTGGGGCCTGAATTGTTACACTCAGTCTAGATAGACACGCAGACCTGTACATGCATCAGGTGGTGCGTATGCATGAAGTGCCAGTTACAATAACTTTAGATAGAGACCCGAGATTTACTACCACTTTTTGGAAGAGCTTACAAAGTGCTTTAAGTACCAAGCTACAGTACAATACGGCATATCATCCTCAGACGGATGGCCAGTCTGAGATGACCATTCAGACCCTCGAGGACATGCTGAGAGTTTGTATACTATACTTCAAAGGAAGTTGGGAAGATCAGTTACACCTGGTGAAATTTGCCTACAACAATGTTATCAGCAGAGCATTAAGATGGCTCCTTTTGAAGCATTGTATGGCAGAGTGTGCAGAATATCAGTGTGTTGGGATGAAGTTGGGGAAATAAAGATTACAGGCTTAGAGTTGGTTCAGCAGTCAGTAGAAGCCATGGCAATGATCAAAGGCAGATTAAAGACCGCTCAGAGCAAACAGAAAAGCTACGCAAACAAGTGTCGAAGGCTTTCAGAATTCCAAGTTGGTGATCACGTTTTTCTAAAAGTGTCACCAATGAGGGGAACTTCGTGCTTTGGTAATAAAGGAAAACTGAGTCCGAAGTATGTAGGTCTGTTTGAGATTCTTGAGAGGATCGGGACCTTAGCTTACCGTCTTGCGTTGCCGCCGAGATTGACACAAGTGCACGACGTCTTTTACCCGTCAATTTTAAGGATGTATGAGCCTGACCCGACCCACATGCGTAATTTTTAGGAATTGGATGTGGATGCCATATGTCATACGTTGAAAGCCCGATTCAGATTATAGATCGAAAATAACATGTTCTACGTACAAAGACCATTCCGTTGGTCAAAGTGGTCTAGCAACACTACGGTACTAAAAGAAGCAACATGGGAGATTGAAGAGCCGATGAGACAGTTGTACCCCTACCTTTTTGACGAAGCTTTATAATGGTTTAAATTTCGAGGACGAAATTTTTATAAGACGAGAAGAGTTGTGACATCCCAGATTTTCAGTCTTGTTTTCTATTGAATAAATCGGGTATTTCATCGATGTGCCTATAGGGCTATTCTCAGAGCTAATCACTCTCAAGATAACTAGACTATCTAGGAAAGCCGTTAAGGAATTTTAATGCGATAGACCTGAGAATTCGACAAGAAATCGACTTCTCGACCGTGCTCCTCTTTAGAGACCATTATAGCACAGTATAAAATTAATTTGAAATCAGAGATAGATCGGTGCGACTGAGATGTGTGGCTAATCGTGGGTGATACCATTAAATTGGAAAATTCTCGTTGATCAGCATTAGACTAATTTATCTATCGTTTTGGTACCATGAGTTCGTATTTGAATTCTCGAGATTTTCATGATAACCGAGAGTCGTCAATGTGTCGAGTGAGTTCATTGTGGCTTGAAAAAATCGACCACGGGTCATTTGCACCTAAAATTTTTTGAAATGTACTCTGTAGTCTAGGTCACGCTAAAAATGCACCTGAGTGAAATTAATTGTGAATTTGAATCCGATTTTAGAAAAAATTTCTAGGAATGTCGACTCAGTCTCAGAAGATTTTTCTGTAACCCAAGGTTTTTTGTGAAAAAGTCGTCCTAGGGCCATTTTTGTTCAGAAAATGCGGGGATCGTTTTTTATCGTAAATTTGGGAATCAAGTGGATTGTATGAGCGAGGAAAAATATTGATTTGATCGAGGACTAGACAACGGGATTTGTTGAGGTCGAATTAGATTGAATTAAGTACGAACGAGTGTCCAATAGGGAAAAATACTAAGCAAATTCATGTCCCCCCTAGGCCATTGGTTTTGGACCATTTCAAGGTTGTAGGATGGGCATGTGTGGCTGAATGAGAGCCAAGAAAGGTGTGGGTGGTGTAGGTTGGTCAAAGGAGACAAGCTTGTGGAAAAATTGGCCAAGGTGGCCCCTCCATCTCTCTCTCTTCCTCTCCAAGCCAACCAGCCATCACCATTCCCCTTCCCCTCTGTTTTTCGCACACCAGCGGGCCAAGAGACTAGCAGAGCAGCTCTCCACACCATCACAGCCACCACCAAAGTCACCCACCGCCATTCGCCGCTTCGCTTACGCTCGCGCTACCCACTCTTGTCCAGCCTCTCCTCCACCTTCCTCTCGTCCTCACGCCATCCCAACTGAGGCCCCGTGACCTGTGGAGCCGAGCCGGAGCTTGTCCGGCCACTGTTGATAGCCATTCTCCCGCTATTCAACCCCACCAAAGTCTCACTTAGCTATTGCTAATCTTGCTTCGCCACAACCAGCTTGTTTCCCCCTATTTTGCAGCTCAAATTGAGGTTGAGTTTGAGTTTTACAACGGTTTCAAGGCCCGTTTTGAGGTAGTTCCGGTCTCGAAACCTAGGCCTGCTTTGGAGAGAATCAACCCCCGTGACGTTCCCATCGGTTTGATCCGAACTGCTCATTAAACAAGTAAGTTTTACTCACTAATCCTTATTTAATAATATAATGATGCTTATGGCTTGATTAGATTTAATTAAGTATGACTAGGTGGATAGATTAGAGTAGATCAATTAAATTAGTGCATTATCAATGCATGTTAAGCAAATGGTTAGTGACATTAGCAAGTAGACTGGTGTTATTATTTATTAATCAAACCTCGAAAATTTTTCGGGTCTGTTTCGGCATCCAATTAGGCATTACGGGCCTAAATTAGTTTTATTGCATTTATTTAATATTTTACGTAATTATTTAGTTAACTATTTATCTTCAAGAGACTAGGCTGGGTAGCCGACAATCAAAATTTTATGCTGATTATTGTGGTGCAGTCTATTTATTTATTTAAGCTGTAATATGTGTTGAATTGATTTAATTGTGATTTTAGAATTTTATTCCTAAACTAATTATTTCAGTTTTTGATTGGAAATTAACTGAGTGTCGGTTTACAACGCTAAAAATATTTTGGTGGACCATATAAATGGTAGAATTTTCAAAGGTGAAAATACTGTATTTTGGCTAAGGCCGATCGTGTGCTCATACATGGCTATTTTTATTAGGTATGATAAAAATGATAAATTAGTGTACAGTTGGGTGTATACTATGTTGGTCAGGGGCCCTATTTATCAGCTTTGGGTGAGCAATAATTATCAGTTTTGGATGAGCATATATAGTATACCATATTATCAATTTTGGATAAGCATATATTATCAGCTTTGGGCGAGCATATATAGTATACTATGATGGCCCGGGGGCCCTAATCTATTAGCTTGGGGGGAGCATGCATAAAGTATATTATTATCAGCTTTGGGGGAGCATGCATATAGTATACTAAATTATTAGCTTTAGGCGAGCTATACTACCTATTATCAACTTTTGGTGAGCAATCCTGCATTAATAGATAGTATTGAATGTACCAACCAAGGAAAGGTCGTAGTGACATGCAATTGATTAAGTCGATTGATCGATAATTCAATCTAATTAGGTGATATGATGTGATTGTGTATATTTAATATATATACTGAATTGCAGGATGGAACTAAGGCCAAGGTAAGTCCTCTGACTCGTGTTGTGCTTAGGCAGCCTTTAGGGCGTATTGGCTTCCTAATCAAGTCTTAGGGGGTAAAACTTGCTGAGACGTAGTCTCACCCCATTGTGGGACAACATTTTAGGCCCTTAGATGGCAGCACCTCCACCTCCTCGTCCTCCCATACGTTTTGGTATACACGAAGAGATCACCGAGATAGGATACCACTTCCTGATACACCCCCACACCAAAGGACTAGAATATGTGCTAGTGAAGTCAATCGTCTGGGTTGACGTGAATGAACCCAATAAGGTGCCTTATAGGTATCGGTCATGGTATTGCCACTACCATGACGGGCAAAGAGAGGGTCCTGTGCCAGAATATGATGTACCCTAGTTCATTCTAGAAGCTGCTTTTGGAAAGGGTATAGCAAACCATAAAGATGGATTGGTGGTGAATGCAAATGATCCTAATCTCGAAAATGATTCTGACTCTCCTATGTACTCAGCTGAGGGCACTAACTAGAGTGATGAAGAATGAGAGATCGTTGAATAGGATGAGGAATGGGAGGAAGAGCCTTGAGGGGAATCGGAAGAAGAGCCTAGGAAAGAATATGAAGAGGAGTCAGAGGAGGACCCCGAGGATGATCTGAAGTATGATCTTGATGAGGATTGAGACCCTACTCCTTGTGGATAACTTGTTTCTGTTGAATCTGTTTGAGTAGAAACCGACTTTCTAGTGTGGCTTGTATATGTATATATATGACTGAGTTGTTATATATGTATATAAATGTGTTGGTTTTCAAGTTCGAGTTTTTAGTTCTACTTTTCTATCCCATTGTTTTATTGTCTAGAGATTTTATATCTGCTTCCGCATGAGTATTAAAATGAAAAGGTCGGCGATACATCCTGGAACATTGCTATTAATCGACCATGTGAGTGATGGGTGCGTGCCTGAGGATTGGGGCGTGACATTGACAATTGACTTAAATGTTCTTCAAATGCAGTTGGCAACTTCCTCAATTTATGAGGATGACTCGGATAAAGAAGCCACTGATGTTGGCTCTAAAGTTGAAGAAGATAGTTTGCCTGTCGCTTCTACTGTGCCACAGGATCTAGTTCTCCCACCTATTCAAGAGCAACAAGCTATCCCCGCCCAGCACCCTAACATTGGGCAGCCTATGTGCTTAGGTGGAAGTTCCCCTGGAAGCTCCAAACCAAAGGCTACCTTGAAGAAGAAGAAGCGAGGTAAAAAGTAAGTACCTCTATCGCCTTGTAAATATGTACATAGCTATATAGAATATTAGAAGACTCGTCGGTCCTATTAGATAGGCTAAGATTAGGAATCTCATTAGAGTTAATAGCCTGTGTTACTTGGGCATTTTGGAAATGAAAGCCTCTCCTACCTTGTTTCCTTCTTTATCTAACAGCCTTGTACTTGGTTGGACCTAGATTGCTAATTATGAGCACTTTGACAAAGGGAGAATTTGGATTGGTTGGAATCCCAGGTTAGTTGAGTTTACCTCCCACTTCTCTTCCTCCCAAGTTATCCATGGACACTTGAGGTGTCTTTTCATGAGCACTTTGATCTCACTATTATATACGCTGAACACACCTTTGTGCTTAGGCGAGCCCTTTGGCAAGATATTGTTCAGGCTAGCTCTACACGTGCTGCTAGTCCTTGGCTGGTTGTGGGTGACTTCAATCCCATTAGGTATTCCTCCGATAGGCTTGGTAGCCTATCCACTTGGCTACCGTCGTATGACGAGTTTGGAACCTACCTTCAACAAGTGGAGCTTAAGGATCTGCGATACACCGGGTGCAAATATACATGGACTACTTCCTCTAGGGAAAGCCGCAAATAGAGGAAAATTGATAGAGTCCTCATCAATTCTTGTTGGAGCGATGTCTTCTCCTTCTATGAGGCATCTTTCCTCCCGGCTAGTATCTTGGATCACTCCCTTATGGTTATCAAGATTCTCCCAACTCCAAAGACAAACAAGCCATTCAAGTTCTTTAACTTTTGGATGCAACACCCGTCCTTCAACCAGATTGTCCGATAAGCATGGGACACTTCGATGATGGGTTCAACCATGTACATCATCTATGTTAGGCTAAAACTTTTAAAGACCAAGCTCAAGAGTCTTAATAAAGACTCATATTCTGACATCTCTGCTAGACCCGCCTTAGCTCGAAATGCTTTAACTTCTTTTCAAGAAGCTTTCCATGCAAATCCTTTTAACCTGGAACTCGCTGCCAAAGAGCGAGATTGTATTCAGACTTTCTCAAATCTTCGCCTTCAGGAAGAAAGTTTCTATAAGCAAAAATCTAGAATCAAATGGCCGAAAGAGGGGGACCTCAATACCAAATTTTCCTCAGTGAACAAGAGGCATCTCCTCAACATAATTTTATTGCTCCGGGATGACGAAGGAAATACAATTCAAGACCCTCCTCAAATCCAACATTTGGTTGTCTCTCACTTCTAAGAACTCCTAGCATCGTCTAATCTCTCCACCCTACCTTCTCTCTAGGAAGTCTGTTCAATCCTCCCCCATACGCTTTATGATAGCCAAGTTCTTCTTGTCTTGAGACCTATATAGGATGAAGAAATTCAAGATTCTATCTTCTAGTTAGCAGCTGGAAAAGCCCCTGGCCTTGATGGTTTTGGTGTGGAATTCTTTAGACACTAATGGGACATAATAAGCCCGTCGATCACCACTGCGATTAGGGATTTCTTCAACACTGGGAAACTCCTAAAGGAGATCAACAACACAATCCTCACCCTTGTGCCAAAATGCCCTAATGCGTCTACAATTAATGACTTCAGACCAATTGCTTGTTGCAATACGGTGCACAAAAGCATTACAAAGATCATTGCCAATCGGATGGCTACTATCATACCCGCTGTCATCAGCCCCTCTCAGAACGCCTTTGTCAAGGGGAGGCACATTAGTGACAATATTTTACTTGCCTAGGAACTTTTTGCTAGGTTTCACCTTATACCATATAAGCCTAAATGCATCATCAAGGTTGACTTCCGCAAGGCTTATGACACTCTCAACTAGGACTTTCTTGAGGTAATGCTTTGAGCTTTTCGATTTCCCCTGCATTTCATTAACCTTATTATGAGTTGTGTCCACTCATTGAAATTCTCTATCCCTGAATGGTGAGCTTCATGGGTTTTTTTCCAAGTGGAAAAAGAATTAGACAAGGAGATCCCATGTCACCCTACCTCTTTACTTTTGCTATGGAGGTATTCACAGGCATTCTTATCCTGCAAATCAACCAACCTTCCTTCCAGTTTTTCCGGAGATGCAAGCCAACTAGACTTTTTCACTTGTTCTTTGCTGAAGATGTTATGCTATTTGCAGAAGCCTCTATGCCTACTCTTACTCTCCTTAAGGCTGGCATCGACAGATTCTCTTGATGGTCCGGCCTTCAACCGAATCTGCTCAAAAGTGAAATTTATTTCTCAGGGGCTTCCTCTGATTCCCGCAGCGCCTTCAAGTCACTCTTTGGTTTTCAGGAAGGATCCTTACCTTTCTGATATTTGCGTGTACCCATTATTTCCTCCAACCTTCGAAAAGCTGATTGCACTACCCTAGTTAATATTATCATTTCGAGGGTGCAGACGTGGACGCAACGCTTTCTCTCTTTTGCAGGGCATCTGCAACTCATTTGGTTAGTGCTCCACTCTATCTAAGTCTATTGGGCAAATGTTTTCATTTTGCCGAGGTCGGATCTGGATAAAATTGAGCATATCTTGAGGCAATTCCTTTGGAAAGGCCCGAACCTTGGTACGGGTGGTGCGAAGGTCGCTTGGATTGATGTTTACCTTCCAAAGGCTGAAGGAGGCTTAGGAATTAGAAGGCTCCGGGAAAGCAACTTTGTAGCCATGCTAAAGCACATATGGTTCTTATTTATAGACAAGGAATATTTGTAGTGCAGATGGATCCATTCTATTTTCTTAAAAAATGTCAATTTTCGATTGGCATCCAAACCTACCTTCTACTATTGGTCTTGGAAGAAAATTCTAGACCTTCGAGGTGACTTCCGCAAGTCCTTTTGCTGGCGGGTGGGGAATGGATGTTCTGTTTCCTTTTGGTTTGACAACTGGCATCCCAGAGGGCCGCTCAACTTGTTATTCGCGAATGCAGACATCTCCCGATCTCGCCTATCCAAAAGAGCTTTTGTTGCTATTTTTATATCCTTCTTTGGCCATACCCCTAGTGTTTTGGAGGAAATTGCCTCTTAAGATGATCCCCTACCCTAGCTCAACTCTAACCCTAATCGCTTCTCCTGGATGGATCACCCATCTGGAACCTTTTCTACTGTGTCCGCTTGGGATGCTTTGCAACCTAGAGGCCAGTCCATGCGGTGGGCTCCTTTTATTTGAAACAAAACGCTAGTCCCTCAATACCAATTCTTGTTGTGGCTGATCACTAAGAACAGATTACCCACTCAGGTAATGCTTCTCACCTATGGCAGAATCTCTAGTGTGAATTGTGCATTTTGCTCTAGCGGTCCAAACTCTATCGACCATCTATTTTTTGGGCATTCCATTACTGCCGCCTTTACTACTTTTTGGGCTTCTAGATTTAATTTCACATGGCAGAATAGTTCTTGGTTGGATAACCTACATTGGGCTATCAAATCTTTATCTGAAGCTTCTTTCCACTCTGCTCTTGCCCGGTTTGCGTTTGGTGCCTTATGCAACATCATTTGGAAGGAGTGGAACAACATACTCTTCCGAGAGAGGACTCCCTCCCTTTCGGCCATGAAAAAGTACCTTGAAAAGGTTATTAGGGACAAAGCTTTGTCCCTTCACCAGGTCCCTCCCACCCTTACAAATCGAAGATTGCTACGGGATGGTCTCTCAACCCATCTATTTTGGCAGACTGACCTCTCTTGCATGCTCTACCTTTTTCAGCGAAGGACTTAGTCGAGTAGGGGGCTGTGGCACCCCTCGATGGCCCCCGATCCGATTAGGGTCGCCACAGTTCGCTTACCATTCACTTTTCCTAATAACATGTCACTTTGATACCATTTCAATTGCAGCAGGTCCATACAACCTAGGGGTTTACATCTTTTAGATCGGTCCCTTCCGCAATTTATATACGAAAGCACATCCAACAACTCCCTTCCCTATATTCAAAAAACGAAGCACACCAACTAAACATTTATATGTGGCACCCCGAACCCCCCTTAGGTCGCCATAGGCACCAAAAGTTACACCTAATTACATCTCTTAGAAGAAGCGTCGTAAATCATGGACATTTTTTTTTTTTAAAACGGTCCTAGCGAGACTCATTTAGCAGAAGCAAAATATAACATCGCCATCTCACCCTTCGTCAACCATGATACAATTGCACACCACTAAAACATCATAATAAAAGACAAAGCCATGACACTTTATTTACATATTTTCAAGATGGGTTTCCTTGGGTCGGTACATCAAAAGAAAGGCCAGGACATGAAGCCACACTCGGCCATAAACCCAAAAAAAGAAACACTCGACTCATTATGTTTAACGTGCAAGATCCCCCATCACTAGTGTCGGCTAATCATCACAAAAAGTTTCAGCTCCTACTTCTCACGCACGGGCCCTCACACTCATCCCGGTGCATCAGGCGGTGGCGGCGGTAACATCCTGCGCATCACTTCGTCTCGACGAAAATGGATGGATATGAACTCCTGGATAATAGGGCCCCCAGCCAGGCCTACATTGTACATAACTAAGGCACGCACTCGAATATACGTAAGACCAGGAATGGAGGGACAGTCAAACTCCTCGCACTCGACCTCTACATCCGAAGGTAGGCCGTAAAATACGCCCCACGTGACAGCAGGGAGCGGCATGCTGCTAATCTGAAATGTTGGTCCTCGAAGGGGTGAGTACAACCACTCAGCAAGTAAAGAACCAATAAACCACACAATGCATCATGCCATGCAATCATCACAATCATAGCATCACATGTCATACAGGCATCCATGCACAACATACTATGACATCATGCACATGTCATCATACCTCATATACCATCATCATCATATAGACATCACCATCATATCATATATTTACCATTATCATGTCACACATCCATGCATGTAACATCATCATCATATCACATGTACCATCATCATTGCCATGCATTCGTGCATATATCCTCATCATCATGTCATGCATATATCATCATGCTTCATATCATGCATATATCATCATGCAGAATTTAATTTCAATTTTTTTATCTTGGACCGCCACATTTCTCTTTCCCGAGACCAATGTTTGCATCCCACATGTATCCAAGATACAATTCAGACCATCCAGCTCCCCCACTCTCTGGGCATCTCCTACCCCAACTGGAATCACGAGGACCCTCCGGCATCCACCCATTCATGGCCACCGGGCAACCGGCCGTACCCTTCTAGCTAGGCATCTCGCACCTAAACCGGCATCGCGAGGTATCCCTCGGCACAATACCTTGCCGAGCTTCCGGCTCCCCCACTCTCTGAGCATCTCGACACCTCTCAGTACTCCCGAGGCCCTCCGGTATCCGGCCATTCTTGACCACTGGGCAACCAGCCGTACCCTTCTAGCCAGGCATCCCAACACTCCCGGGGCATCGTCGGCTCACACCTCCGACGGTCTTCTCATTTATCTCAATTCTCATCTTCAATTATAGTTCAATTTTAACATGGCATGTGATGTGATGGCAATCAAGATCATATTCATCATTGAATTCATACATGCATCTCAATTCATTATCATGCATGCATCAAGACACTATCATCCAATCAATACAATTCATGGAATCCATGCAATTTAAAATGGTCCATATTTCATGCCCTTTTACAAAATTCCAGCATGTACCATTTTTAGAAAATATTTAAATTAAATATCCATATGCTTCTCAAAAATCATGAAATCAAGGCATGTGATAGATAAGATAATAAGATAGCAATTTCATAGAAAGCACATGCCCAATAGAGTTCCACACAAAAGATATAATTCACACAAATACAGCATGCAATTTCGGGTAGAAACAGAATGTGCAGTTTTCGAAATAATTAGATTAAAATATCCAAACGACCTCCGAAAATTATGAAATTTTACCAGGTTATAGCTAAGACACTAAATTAGATTTTGCATGAAGACTTCTAGGCCAGATTTGTTTTATCATCTTCTATAGTCGTACGAAGCTTCTGGTTCTCGCACCGAAACGTCCAGTGTATGTATCTCCGAAATATCGAGTTTTCACCCCTTTATTCTTCTTTGTTTCCTCTGAAATTTGGATATGTTTTACTTCAAGAGGTCCCCTACAACTTTTATTAAGGGATCTAAGTCAAATTTCCGAAGAATAGTCACCATATGGGTCCATGAAGTCTCGGGTGTCCTGTACCGTGTCTCCAGATTTACCGTCTTCAAGAGTAAGTCGATTCACTAGGCTACACTTGCTCATTTTACTTCAAATTTGAGTATGTTAATATTTAGGATGTTCTCTACAAGTTTCATGCAGAAGTCGAAGATAGATTATTAGTAAAAATCGACATGCAACCGCAAATCCACCGAAAGGTCAGCGAAATCGTTCCAGATCTAGTGTCTTCGTAGGATGAGGGTTTGACCCCGTAAATCTCCACCATTTTATCCCAAATTTTAGTATGTTGTATTTTAAGATGTTGGATAAAACTTTCATGAAGGAATCAAGGTCAAAATCCAACTCGAAACATGCATGCAAGCTCTCACAAGATTCTGGTCCAGGCAGTTCACACGAAATCAGCATGCAAACTCAAGAACTAGTCACATTCTAGCTTCGGTTTTGCCTACCCTATGATCCGAAACCTACCACCAACAAATCGCACATGCAAGGCACACATGCAAGAGTGGAAATCAGTCCGAACTTGCCTCTAGAACCAAGCGGACAGCGGCACACGAACGGCACACAGGCGACGGACGGATGGCGTGCGGGCGGCAACGGGTGACTCCTCCTTCCTCTCGGCCTCACTCTCTCTCGCAACTCACTCTCTCTCTCTTTCTCACTTGGCCGAATACCACCAACTGGCCACCCTCTCTCTCTCCTTCCCCTTTTATTCCCCCAAAACTCCATCATTGGCAATGATTACTTGCCACTTCCAATGGCCAATGCATGCAAGTCCCTTCTTACCACTTGGCATGCCACATGCAATGGGTTGGGCTTGAATTGGGCTTGGATTGGAAGAAGTGGGCCGACCACTCCTCCCCCCTCATGGTCAACAGCAGCCTCTTCCTTGGGCTCTAATTGGGCCGGCCATTCGGCCCACCAAAAACTCAAGCCAATGGGCCTAAGGCCCAACCTAATTAAACTCACAATTTCATTTTCAATTATTCATTTTTAGTTATTTCTTTTATAGATTTCAAATTTTTAAATTTCACATGGCCGAGAATAAATCATTCTTATTAATTTATCCTATATTACTAATTTAAAAATTCATGAACACAAGCACGTATCACTTAGTCTTAAGAGGAGACTAATGGCTAAAGCATAAACCATAGGTAATTTCATTACCTAATTATGGGCTTTAATACACCTTAGAGCTTGTCTTGAATTTTTGGGATGCCACAATTCTCTCCTCCTTAGAGAATTTCGTCCTCGAAATTAGACACCACTCGTGGCTTCTTGAAACAAGTAAGGGTACTTTTCCTTCATCTGATCCTCACTTTCTCATGTGGCTTCCTCCATATCATGATGTAGCCATAATACCTTAACCAATGGGATCTTCTTAGTCCTAAGAATTTGTTCCTTTCGATCCAATATCTGCACAGGCTCTTCGATGTACCTCACCTTCTCATCCACTTTGATGGCTTCATGATCGAGTATGTGACCAGGATCCGGCTGGTACTTCCTCAATATCGATACATGAAACACATCATGCAAATTTCCCAACTTAGGAGGTAGCGCTAAACGATAAGCTACATCCCCTATCCTTTCAAGTATCTCAAAAGGTCCGACAAATCTAGGGCTTAACTTACCCTTCATTCCAAATCGAGATATCCCTTTCATTGGAAATACTTTCAAGAATACATGGTCTCCCACGCTAAATTCTAAAGGCCTTCTACGCTTATCTGCGTAGTCTTTCTGTCTACTCTGAGCTGTTTTAAGCCTTTTTCTGATAATTTCAACAGCCTCAGTGGTAACTTGTACCAATTCAGGTCCTGTCAATTTCCTTTCACCTACTTCATTCCAACAGACAGGAGTCCTACATCTCCTTCCATATAATGCTTCATAGGGAGCCATGCCTATACTTTTCTGGAAACTATTATTATAGGCAAACTCCACCAAATGCAATCTTTCATCCCAATTTCCTTTAAAATCAATTACACATGCCCTTAACATATCCTTTAATGTCTGGATTACTCTTTCTGTTTGTCCATCTGTCTTGGGATGAAAAGCAGTACTAAACTGAAGTTTGGTTCCTAATGCAATTTGAAGACTTCGCCAAAAGTTCGAAGTGAATCTCGAATCCCGATCCAAGGTAATAGTCACTGGAACACCATGTAAGCGTACCACTTGACTTACATACATGTCTGCATATTTTTCCATTGGGTAGTCCATGCGAACAACTAGAAAATGAGCCGATTTAGTCAAACGGTCCACTATAACCCAAATAGAGTCATGACTGCTTGATGTCCTTGGTAATCCTTGTATGAAGTCCATTGTTATATGCTCCCATTTCCATTCTGGAATGTCTAATGGTCTCAAGAGTCCTACTGGTTTACAATGCTCCACTTTTACTTGCTGGCACGTCAAACATTGAGAAATGTACTTAGCCGTATCCGCCTTCATACCATTCCACCAAAATTGCTAACGTAAATTCCTGTACATCTTTGTACTACCTGGATGGATACTATAATTACTCTTATGCACCTCGGACAGAATTTCCTTTTTTAATTCTTCATTGTCGGGAACACAAAGTCGTCATTAGCATCTTACTATTCCATCATCAAAGACTTGAAATTCCAGTCTTTTTCCTAAAGACACAGCGTCTTTCATTTTCAAAATCTCAGAGTCAGACTCTTGCAGGATTTTAACTTTCTGAATAATCTCCGGTTCAATCCTTAATGCACTAAGCATACTGGTAAGACAATCTACCTTTAATTTAAATTCTGAGTCTGTAACGAACTTTAACAAGCTCCATTCCGCCATTCTTAAACTGGCCATCTCCATAGCCGACTTACGACTAAGAGCATCCGCTACCTTATTCGCCTTCCCTGGATGGTATTTTATCTCACAATCATAATCCTTTAACAGCTCCATCCATTTCCTTTGTCTCATGTTCAACTCCTTTTGTGAGAATAGATACTTCAAACTCTTATGGTCTGTATAAATTTCAAACTTTTCCTCATACAAATAGTGTCTCCATATCTTCAAGGCAAACACTATAGCTGCTAGCTCTAAATCATGTGTTGGGTAGTTTAGCTCGTGGGGTTTTAATTGCCTAGATGCATAGGCTACGACCTTGCCATGCTGCATCAAAACACATCCCAGTCCTTTGTGAGATGCATCACTATACACTGTAAAACCACCAGGTCCAATAGGTATAGTCAGGATTGGAGCCGAAGTCAATTTCTTTTTAAGCTCCTAGAAACTCCTTTCACATTCCCCATTCCATTCAAATTTCACATTCTTTCGAGTCAACTTAGTTAAAGGTCCTGCCAGTCATGAAAATCCTTCAATAAACCTCCTATAATAACCAGTTAGTCATAAGAAACTTCGTATTTCAGTAGGTGTGGTCGGTCTCGGCCAATTTATCACCATCTCAACTTTAGCCGAGTCTACTACAATTCCTTCTCCTAATACTACATGCCCTAAAAATATTATTTGGTCCAGCCAGAATTCACACTTACTAAACTTGGCATACAGCTTATGCTCTCTCAGGGTTTGCAAAACTATCCTCAAGTGTTGCTCATGCTCTTTAGGTCCTCTTGAATATATCAGGATGTCATCAATAAAGACAATCACAAACTGGTCTAGATAAGGTTTAAATACCCTATTCATTAAATCCATAAATGCAGCCGGCGTGTTAGTCAATCCAAATGGCATACAAGGAACTCGTAGTGTCCATAACAAGTCCTAAATGCAGTCTTAGGAATGTCCTCTTTCTTAATTCTCAGCTGATAGTATCCTGATCTTAAGTCAATCTTAGAGAAGACCGAACTTCCCTGGAGTTGGTCAAACAGGTCATCAATTCTAGGCAAATGATACTTATTTTTAATGGTCACCTGGCTCAACTGCCTATAGTCAATGCACAAACGCATCGATCCGTCTTTCTTTTTCACAAACAAGACTGGTGCACCACAAGGTGAAGCACTTGGTCTAATGAATCCTTTGTCAAGCAACTCCTGCAGTTGCACTTTCAATTCCTTTAATTCTGGTAGAGCAATCGCTTATGATGTTTTGAAGATGACAAAATAAATCAAAGGCTACTAACATGTTTAATTGTTAAGTAATAGACCATGCAGATAATAGAACATGTAAATGATATTGTCAAAGTCTGAAGCTGAACCAGAAGACAGACTCTATACTGAAGCTGAACCAGAAGACAGACTTTATGCTGAAGCAGAATATGTTCAGACTCAGATTGTAAAGTCTATCGCACTCAGACTCAGATTGTAAAGTCTATTGCTCTCAGACTTTACATCCAGAATTCGACAAAATGTAACTCAATCCCAATCATACAACGGCTAGTGATCTGGTTTGGATTCCACATCAAGATTGATTTGATTGATTCAATCTAATTGATTGACGATTGGATTTTGAAGACAATAACTTTATATACGAAGAATCTTTACTTATGGAAACCAAGATTTTGTTTGTATGGGCGATGGGAATCAATTTGGGATTCTACCTTTGTCACTCAACGGCTACCAAATCTTCTAGATACAGAGCTGTCCAATGGGTATATTGGAAGACGATTCTCCAGGATACTGTCCAACGGGTAGTTTGGAAGTGGAGAAGTATTTAAGGAGATGAAGGACCGATGAGCAAGTAAGAGACGGAGCGTAGAATTTATAATTCCAAAGTCCGAGCAATCTTTGTTCATACACTTGTCTTTGGAGAGCTTAAACGTTTGTGATCGTGAGAGAAATACCAAAGGAGTGACTTAGTGAGATAGTGTGATCTACTACTAAGTGTTTGCACTCGAAGTTGTAATCTCTTGTTTATTGCATAGTGGAATCTAGCCAAGAAGGCTGATAGCGTGGGAGAGTGGACGCAGGCTTGGATTAAGCCGAACCACTATAAATCTTGTGTTCTTATTCTCTTCCTTAACTCCTTTGTTTTACTCGAAGTTTATTTTATTCCGCATATATTTGTCAAGGTTTATTTTATACACCTATTCACCCCTTCTAGGTGTTCATACTAGCACTCTCAAATTCAACTAAGGCTATCCTATATGGGGCTTTTGATATAGATCATGTTCCGGGCATTAATTAAATTTCAAACTCAATCTTTCGCTCTGGCGGTAATCCAGGCAATTCCCCAGGGAATACATCTTGAAATTCGTTGACTACTCGAATTTCATCAATCTTAGGCTCTTCCTTAGTATAATCTCTAACCATGGCCAAGTACCCTTGACATCCTTTATCAAGTAACGCATAGGCTTCTATTGCTGAAATAAGCGTTATAGGTGGGTGGGTCTAACCTCCTAGAAATTCACAACTAGACCGATCAAGTAAGGTAAATTGAATTACTTTTCTATAACAATCCATCTGAGCATGATACTTACGAAGCCAATCCATTCCTATGATAACATCAAAATCATACATGACCATTACAACTAAGTCTATTTCCATATCCTTTTCCCCCATTGTTATCTTACAATTTCCACACACCAGCGTAGACAATAACATATCCTTTAAAGGCGTAGAAACACAAAGAGGCGTCTCAAGAGGCATAGTTTCTATCTTACTCAACTATCTATATCTTTCAGACACAATGAATGCATAACACTCGTATCAAACAATGCATATGCCTTTTTATCATTTATAAGGACCGTACCTGAGATAACATTTTGGGAAGCTTCCGCTTCCTCTTGGGTGATCGCATACACTCTTCCTTGTGCTGGTGGCCTCTTGGAATTCCTTAGTAAGTTTGGCCTAACAGCATTCTGCTGCGGCTGCTGCACCGAGCCCATACTCGCGTGCAATCTTTCCTGAGGGCAGTTTCTCTTAATATGGCCTATCTTTCCACAACCATAGCACTTTGGTTGTCCAATGCAAGGTCCTGGGCCATGTCGCCTATTACACATTCGACACTCCGCATCCTAATATGGTGTCCTTCCCAAATTCAGGCTACCCTTGCCTCTTCCGAAGTTCCCAATATTGCCCTCCTTCTTAGATTCCCAGGTCCGACCTTGACCTGTATAGGGTCTCTTACCCCTTCTCACATCACCAAAGGACAATGGTTTCTTATCCTCCGAATGTTCCCTCACTAACTCCTGCTCCACCAACTGTGTCCTTTCATAGATCTCATTATAATCCCTTATGTTCAGAGGCACTAGTTGCTTCCTGACATCAGTCCTCAGCCCTTTCAAAAACCTCTTAGCCTTCTCTTCCTGATCCTCAATTAGCCTAGGAGCATATCTAGACAGTTCAGAAAATATAGCCTCATACTAGTCTACCGTCAGCTCATTTTGTTCTAATTGAACAAACTCAGTGATCTTTCTATCCTTGGCACAATCAGAGAAATGCTTCCTATTAAAAGCTCTCACAAACTCTTCCCAGTTAACCTCAGTACCTGGTGGGAAGATTGTGTCCCTCGATGCTCTCCACCAAAACTTTGCATTTCCCACCAGCTGGTACTCTGCCAAAGTTATTTTCTCAGCAGCAGTGCAATCCAACAACCTGAAAATTTGCTCCATTCCATTAATCCAATGCTCCGCCTCCTCAGGACTTCCCATTCCACCGAACTTAGGTGGCTTCAACTTCAAAAACTGTTCCACCAGTCCTTGAGTATGGCGTTCTGCTCCAGGTTGTTGCTGCGCTTGCCTTTCCATCAGATTTCCAATATTGGCCAATGCCTGCAGGATGTCTTCCATTCAGGGTTCTACCCTAGCAGCAGAGGCTTCAGCCCTCGATGGATGAAGACTTCCAGCTTGCACCATGACTTTCCTGCAATTTCCAATCATTACCTCAGGAATAATCTGAGACTCACTGTCTCTATTCAAAGCAACTACTACTACTACATAAGTAACATATACATGTTACTGTACCTAAGGACAACTCAAAACTAACTACTAGGGATCTACGAGTGAATACTCATCACCCGTTATTCAATTATTCCGTTTTATATCATATGGTGTGCATTATCATCATGTTCCTCAATTTCCAAATGAGGCTCCTTATCACTCCACCTATAACCATTGCTCTGATACCAAAAAGGGGCGTTGTGGCACCCCGAACCCCCCTTAGGTCGCCACAGGTACCAAACGTTACACCTAATTACATCTCTTAGAAGAAGCATCGTAAATCATGGACATTTTTTTTTTTAAAAAAAACGGTCCCAGCGCTACTCATTTAGCGGAAGCAAAATATAACATTGCCATCTCACCCTTCATCAACCATGATACAATTGCACACCACTAAAACATCATAATAAAAGACAAAGCCATGACATTTTATTTACATATTTTCAAGATGGGTTTCCTTGGGTCAATACATCAAAAGAAAGGCTAGGACGTGAAGCCACACTCGGCCATAAACCCAAAAAAAGAAACACTCGACCCACTACGTCTAACGTGCAAGATCCCCCATCACTAGTGTTGGCTAATCATCCTAAAAAGTTTTCGCTCCTACTTCTCACGCACGGGCCCTCACACTCATCCCGGTGCATCAGGCAGTGGCGGCGGCAACATCCCGCGCATCACTCCGTCTTGACGAACATGGACGGATATGAACTCCTGGATAACAGGGGCCCCAGCCAGGCCCACATCATACATAACTAAGGCGCGCACTCCAATATACGTAAGACCAAGAACGGAGGGACAGTCAAACTCCTCGCACTCAACCTCTACATATGAAGGTAGGCCGTAAAATATGCCCCACGTGACAGCAGGGAGCGGCATGCTGCTAATCTGAAATATTGGTCCCCAAAGAGGTGAGTACAACCACTCAGCAGGTAAAGGACCAATAAACCACACAATGCATCATGCCACGTAATCATCACAATCATAGCATCACATGTCATACAAGCATCCATGCACAACATACTATGGCATCATGCACATGTCATCATACCTCATATACCATCATCATCATATAGACATCACCATCATATCATATATTTACCATCATCATGTCACACATCCATGCATGTAACATCATCATCATATCACATATACCATCATTATTGCCATGCATCCATGCATATATCCTCATCATCATGTCATGCATATATCATCATGCATAATTTAATTTCAATTTTTTTATCTTGGACCTCCACATTTCTCTTTCTCGGGACCAATGTTTGCATCCCACATGTATCCAAGATACAATTCAGACCATCCGGCTCCCCCACTCTCCGGGCATCTCGTACCCCAACTGGCATCACGAAGACCCTCCGGCATCCAGCCATTCAAGGCCACCAGGCAACCGGCCGTACCCTTCTAGCCAGGCATCTCACACCCAAACTGGCACCGCGAGGTATCCCTCGGCACAATACCTTCCCGAGCTTCCGGCTCCCTCACTTTCCGGGCATCTCGACACCTCTCGGTACTCTCGAGGCCCTCCGATATCCGGCCATTCTTGACCATCGGGCAACCGGCCGTACCCTTCTAGCCAGGCATCCCGACACTCCCGGGGCATCGTCGACTCACAACTCCGACGGTCTTCTCATTTATCTCAATTCTCATCTTCAATTATAGTTCAATTTTAACATGGCTGCGATGTGATGGCAATGAAGATCATATTCATCATTGAATTCATACATGCATCTCAATTCATTATCATGCATGCATCAAGACACTATCATCCAATCAATACAATTCATGGAATCCATGCAATTTAAAATGGTCCATATTTCTTGCCCTTTTACAAAATTCCAGCATGTACCATTTTTAGAAAATATTTAAATTAAATATCCATATATGCTTCTTAAAAATCATGAAATCAACGCATGTGATAGATAAGACAATAAGATAGCAATTTCATGGAAAGCACATGCCCAATAGAGTTCCACACAAAAGATATAATTCACACAAATACAGCATGCAATTTCGGGTAGAAACAGAATGTGCAGTTTTCGAAATAATTCGATTAAAATATCCGAACGACCTCCGAAAATTATGAAATTTTACCATATTATAGTTAAGACACTAAAGTAGATTTTTCATGAAGACTTCTATGCCAGGTTCGTTTTAGATCATCTTCTATAGTCGTACGAAGCTTCTGGTTCTCGCACCGAAACGTCCAGTGTATGTATCTCCGAAATATCGATTTTGCACCCCTTTATTCTTCTTCGTTTCCTCTGAAATTTGGATATTTTTTACTTCAAGAGGTCCCCTACAACTTTCATTAAGGGATCTAAGTCAAATTTCCGAAGAATAGTCACCATATGGCTCCATGAAGTCTCGGGTGTCCTGTACCTTGTCTCCAGATTTACCGTCTTCAAGAGTAAGTCGATTCACTAGGCTACACTTGCTCATTTTACTTCAAATTTTAGTATGTTAATATTTAGGATGTGCTCTACAAGTTTCATGAAGAATTCAAAGAGATATTCTTGGTAAAAATTGACATGCAACCACAAAACTACCAAAAGGTCAGCAAAACAGTTCCAGATCTAGTGTCTTCATAAGAAGAGGGTTTGACCCCTTAAATATCCACCATTTTGTCCCAAATTTTAGTATGTTGTATTTAAGATGTTGGCTACAACTTTCATGAAGGAATTGAAGTCAAAATTCAACTCGAAACATGCATGCAAGCCTCCACAAGTTCCTGGGTCAGGCGGTTTACACGAAATCAGCAAGCATTTTCAAGAACAAGTCACATTCTAGCTTTGGTTTTGCCTACCTAACGTCCGAAATCTACCACCAACAAATCACACATGCAAGACACACATGCAAGAGTGGAAATCGATCCCAACTTGCCTTAATTCAAAGGAAAACACAGCAAGAACGACGGTAGGACTAGGCGGGCTCGACGGCGGGGCATGGCGGCGACGAACCTCCTCCTTCCTTTCTCTCTTCCTCTCTTCCTCTCTTTCTCTCTTTCTCTCCTCTCTCTCGGCACCTAGACCGACCACTCCCTCTCTCTCTTTCTTTTTGGTTGTATATATATTTGCATGCATTCTTATTTTGCATGGGGGACACTTGTCCCTAAGAAGGAGACAAGTGTCACCTTTGTTGAAGACACTTGGAGGCCATGCGGCTCCTCCTCCCCCTCCATGCGTCGACATGGGCCGGGCTTATGGCCCACTTTAGGCCCATCTCACTTGGGCCTAAAGTCCAAACTTAAATGGCCCAAGTTTACATTTAATAATACATCTTAATCCTCATTTAAATAAATACCTAATTGCATAATAAAATGGCCAAAAGACTTTGTGACATTAATCCATCAAATCTATAAAGTGCATAGTCAAGAACAAAGTCTTCTTTATCAAATCGTCCTATGTCCAATTTAAATAGCCCATAGAAAAACATCGATAATAAGCCCATAATTCCTTCACCACTTTAGGGCATTTGATTTTTTTTTTTTTTATAGAAATCAATTAACATTCTCATAATCAATTAACATTTTCATAAGGGGTTCGGTCCAAGAGATAAAATATCGTGGCCGATGATGTAATTGTCCCTATGGCCATTCAAAGTCAAATATTGTTTCCTTCAAAATCAATATTTCGGGTTGAAATTCCCGGATGCCACAGGGGTTATTCCTAACCCTCTACTATCCGGAGGGTCTTGCTGGTGTTGCGGAAGTTGAAGACGGGGCTGCACCTGGTTTCTTCGGAAGCTACTTCAACGGTGGGATCGTCCTTATCTACCAAGTTTTGAGTTGGGATCCTCTACCCTTCTCCCTGTTCACCGGCATCCTTTTTCACGCTTGCCTTGTTCCTTGTTTTGTTGTAAGGGTTTCCCTGTTCTCCCTTTCCTTGTATCCACTATGTTGGTTGCTTTTAACCGTTGTTTGGCTTGTTTCTGCTCTTGTGCAGTTTGTGGCTTCCCCCCCCCCTTTCTCCTTGGTACCCTTCCACTCGCTCTGACTTGTTTGTCTTTATGAGTGCAAGTTTTTGGTGCCGAGTTTTTTCTGTATAGCTGTATAACTCTTTGGTTTAAAGTCAATATATCTCTTACCTTCTGCCAAAAAAAAAAAAAAAACTTTCTTCCTATGCAAAAATCTCTGAAGATTGTGAAGCATGCGAATTTGCTAACAAAATTGGTGAAATATACTGACAACGGATATGACAGAAGTCATGACGAGCGTACTCACCTAAAGCTCGGACTCCAGAAAATTAAGAACAGTTCCGGGTATAAGCCCTCCTATCCCACCACCATCAATGCTGTGAACAGTGATGAGATTTCCGTAAGTTGGAGGCTGAAGGGGTATGCTCATTGTTCGTTCCATTTGCAAACCGAGGTGAACGAAATGAAACAAAAGGAAGAACTAACAAGCATGTACTCTCGGTGCCTTTGAGAGTTGTTAGAGAGAGGGAAAAGAGGAATTCTTTTGAACAAGCGTATCAAGTTCGGAGAAATAGCTAGTATGTGGGATGGCTTTACGATGCACGAGTCGTGCGTATTTATAGTCTCTCATTCCCTCCCATTTTCCACTGTGTTTCATGAAACGCTACGACTCAAATTTGACCGGAATCGGGCGAAGTTGCCTGGAATTGTTTAGTTGGACCCTAGACACTTCAAGTTTGCGGGATCATGTTGAATTGTCTAGATTTAAAAAGACTTCGTCGATATGGTAATGTAGTGGCTTTCAACGAGGATCAGATTTAGGTCTTTCTTCTGATCAGTCGTCAGTCACCAATGCACGCGGCGAACTTTTGGTGAGACTTTTAAGAGACTTGTAGGTTACACACCTTGGGAGCCATAATAGAGTGCAACTTGTACTTGGCCATGATAGTGACTAACGATGGACCAGTAACGTATCCCATACTAAGGGCTCAATTTAGGTTAATTTGTTCACGCTTGCTAAACAATCTGCTCTTGGAGTTAGCTTGTCTTCTTTGTTAGGATTAGACACTTAGACACAACAAAATAGAAAGTAAAAAGGAGAAAGAGAAATCAAGATACAGGGTTTATCCTAATTCCTATAATTAGCACATCGCATGTTAAAGCGCACTGCCTCTCTCTCCATTTTTCTAGATTTTTCTAGGACTAATGTCTATAATAAATAGTTTTTGCTTGTGGTGTTCAAATTCTCCTTTAGAGTTAGACAAGATGAGTGGATGAAAATAAGTTGAAAGTCGTTGAAGCTTGTAATTGTAGAATAGACCACGTCGGACTCTTGTAGTACACTACTTTTGCACTTGGTGGGGAACTCTATAAATAGGAAGCCTACCTTCTTGACTTGAATGTATAGAGAAGAAAAGAAAGAGTGGAGTGTGTGTGGTGTCTAGTGAGTTTGTGTGTGTGCAGCTGTTGGGAATAACGGATCCCCGAAAACCGGATTCGACACTAATCGAACCCCTAAATCAAATGCGGAAGCGTAGCCCGGGAAAACACGTATCACCGATCGTAAAGCACACCACGGATTCGAGCGTACCTTGTTAGCCACAGATTAAACACCAACGCTGAAGATCGAGGAAGAAATTCTGATCCGATGATGTCAAGAAGGGAAGACAGTGTCGCCGTTTCCTTTTTGGAGAGAGAGAGCGTGCGGGAGAGGGGAGGACGTACGTACGTTGGAATTGTGCCAAAGGGTGCGTCCTCTCTCTCTCTCATCCCTTTTATACATTCCCCCATCCACGGGCCCTATTCCCGTGGGCCGGGCTTTTTGGGCTCAGCATGGGTGGACGGGCCTTAAGCCCATCACCAATTAAATCCATCATCTCCCACTCGCACATGGTGGTCCAAAACCAACATGGGCGGACAGGCCCTACTCATCCTCATCAGAGAAAATCCATCATAGACTCTCACTGAACATGATGGGCCAAACAGAATCCTCTTTTCCTCTCTTCAACATTCATACCGGTGAATAATCCGTGCGACCAGCATACTTTGAGAGCTCATTGCTATACATCTGTTAGGAATATATAGCAGCTCATAATGGGCATCACATCCTGAGTAGATTTGGTATGCAGTACCCTAGATCGATCGATCACATTTATATCTCTCTTAATCTCTTTTAAATAATGATATATATATTGTATTCACAATTATGATTATCCCAAACACAGTCATAATTGGTTAACCGGTGAATACAAAACTACAATGTGATTCTCCAAAATCGATCTTCCTCTTTCCTTCAAACTCTCAATTTCAGTTCAGCTTGCTTTTCTAGAAATGCCCCATTAGATCGAATCAAACTCATGACCATTGGCAACATCCTAAGATAGCAAACACTAAATAGAAATCTTGAGAATAAGTAAGAGTCATGAGGGGACTAAAAATTGAGGAACTCTTTTCCTCAAGGGTCTCACACGACATAAAAAGTTGAGATCAAACTTTTGTCACTCTTATTGGTCGTCTCATGCATACGTAGTATGAAATACGTATTACGGTATTAACTCCTTTCCCATGGAGCGTATGTTTACACTTTCAATACCGTACAGATGATAGTTCAGACATACCCAATGTCTAACTTGAGTTCACGTATCTACTCATTCACAAAATTCATCAGAACTCACATCTGGCATTTTAGACAGATAAAGTAAAATATGTGGGGTATTTTACTTTCGGACATAGTAAAAATTATGTCCTCATCTTAACACCCAGTTAAGGCGACATACGTGTTTTAAGCTTGAGCTCTCGATTATCACCTAGATAATAAGTTTAAAAACAGTCTCATCTCTATATATCACACAAGAAATGAGGCGATTACCCGTGTGAGTGGGCTAATCTTATATCTGTCCGACATACTTCTCAACTTAAAATAATGCACTGAGCATTAAGATGCATAAAGATCAAACAAAGATTCATAGGCATTAATGATGAAAACACAAATTCATCAAATTGTTAACACTTAGGGAAATTACAATATTCAGTACATCACCCTCTACGCAACCCTAGAGATTTCATATGGCCACAAAACACATCTCTAGGTATTGGCTTTGTCATAGGATCTGCTACCATACTATGCGTAGTATGTACTCTAAGTTCACATATTTTCGTGCAACCATATCTTTTACAAAGTTATACTTGGTATCTATGTGTTTGGTCTTGCCATGATATGTTGGATATTTGGTGTACACTTTTGCTGCTTGGCTATCACAGTTAACCAACAATTAATCTGTAGCACTTCCAATAACACCTAAATGATCCAAAAAATCTCTTAAGCCAAACACCTTCTTATAATGCTGCTGATAATGCCACGAACTCAACTTCTATCGTGGACAAGGCTATACACATTTGTTTCTTACTGCTCCAACATATGGTGCCATTATTCGGTAAGAAAACAAATTCAGAGGTAGATTTCCTTTCATTTAAATCTCCTCCTCAATCAATATCAGAATAGCCTTTGACTTGCAGATCCCTTTCATTAATAACTTAGCGTATAATCAGCAGTCCCCTTTAGATACCACAGTATTCTTTTAACGGCTTATCAATGTGCTTGACCTGGATTGGATTGGTAACTACTCACCATTCCAATTGCAAAACATATGTCAGGTCTTGTACACATCATAGCGTACATCAAGCTTCCAACAACATTAACATAAGGAACATGTTTCATTTGTTCCTCCTCTTGTGGAGTCCTTGAACACAGTTTATAGCTCAATCCTTCACCTTTTGTAATAGGAGTGTCTATGGGTTTACAATCTTGAAATCTTAATTCCAAGAATGTATGTAACATCACCCATGTCTTTTATATCAAAGTTGGAAGATAACAAATTCTTTACAGCATTAACATAGCTCCATATTACTTCCGACAATTAGTATATCATCAACATATAATGATATGATCACAAATTGATCCTTGGATCTTTTGATATATACACAATGATCATCATCAATCATTGTAAAGTCATATGCCATTATGATATTATGAAAACGGATATACCATTGTCTTGACGACTGCTTAAGGCCATATATCGACCCCCAAAGTCGACATACCTTTCCTTCTTGGCCTTTCACTATGAAACCAGTAGGTTGTTCCATATATATTTCTTCTTCTAATTCTCCATTGAGAAAAGCAGTCTTTACATCCATTTGATGTAACTCAAGATCCATACTAACCACTATTGCCAGAACTATGCGAATCAAGGTAAATCACACTACAGGAGAAAATGTACTTTCATAATCAATTCATTCCTGTTGATTATACCCCTTCGCCACAAGGCGAGCCTTATGCCTTTCTATCGAGCCATCAGCCTTTTGCTTTATTTTGAGAACCCACTTGTTCCCAATAACTTTGCGTCCTTTTGGAAGATCAACCAGTTCCCAGACATGGTTTGACTTCATTGACTCCATTTCTTCTTTCATTGTATAAATCCATTTTTCCTTACTAGGGCAATTTAGAGCCTCATTAATATTTCTTGGCTCATCCTTATCTTGTGGAGCAATCATAAAAGTTTCCCCTTCAATGTCAAAACGTCGACGGGGAATACTCTGGCGACTTGTTCGCCGTATGGGAGATTGTACACTTAGCACATCATTTCCCATAATGCTCCCACTTGGATTAGATCATGATGATGTTGTCTCATCATGTGGTTGTAATTGAGAATGAGATGAATTCAATTCATCACTTCTCATATTACTCCCACTTGGATGAACTCCACTGACATCATTATCTTGATCCAAGGTTTCAAATAGGGAGTAATCTTCACTTATTTCGCCCTTCTTAGGAAATTCATCCACTAAGAATGTGACATCTCGTTATTCAAATTCAGTTATACTCCCACTTTCCTGCTCACCTAAGAACACTTACTCTTTCGAGTGTTCGGAGTATCTCGAAAATACTCTTATTTCCTTTGGGACCCAACTTCCCAAACTTGTGAGAGGACTCATGTGTATAGGCAGCACAACCCCATGACTTAAGAAAACTTAAGTCCGGTTTTCTACCTGTCCATAACTTATATGGAGTGGAGGCAACTAATTTGGAAGGCACCCGGTTAAGTATATAGGCAGCAGTTAACAACGCATCACTCCAAAAAGTGATAGGTAAGTTGGCATGCGCCATCATGGACCTAACCATTTCCAGTATGGTTCTGTTTCTTCTCTCTACAACACTATTTTGTTGAGGAGTATATGGAATAGAGAACTGTCTTTCTATTCCTTTTTCATCACATAATTTTCTGAACTCAGCAGATAAATATTCTCGACCTTGATCGGATCTAAATATTTTTATTTTCTTGTCTAATTGATTTTCTACCAAGTTCATAAATATTTTGAAACAACTTATGCTTCAGATTTATGAGAAATCAAATAGACATATCCGAATCGAGTAGAATCATCTATAAAAGTGATAAAACAAACAGCCCATTGCCTTCCTCTCACATTCATTGAACCACAAACATCAGAATAGATTAAATGTAGAGAAAATTCAGCTCTTTTACCTTTTCCAAATGGTTTCCTTGTCATTTTCCCTACTAGGCAATGCTCACATCTGGGCAAATCAACTTTTTCAATGTTGCCCAATAAGCCCTCTTTGGCTAGTCTTTTCATATGTTGTTGGCCCATATGACCAAGTCTAGCATGCCACCATATTCACATCATTATCATATAAAGTAGAAGACGTGAAACAAGGGAATAACATATTGACATCACTATAGTCAACATATAGTACAATGAAACCATCTAGAAAGTGACCACAACTATAGTAGTTTGTATCCAAATACAAATCTACATCTCTATTATGGAAGTTCACACTTAAACCAAGCTTAACCAACATCAAAACAGACATTAAATTTCGACGAATCTCTGGAGCATATGGAAGATCATGTAGGAACAAGGTGCGTCCACCACGCATGTTCATTTGGCAAGTGCCAATCCCTTTAACTTCAACTCTGAAATTATTTCCCACATAAATCCACATAGTTCCAGTTGGTATCGTCGGAATTTCACGAAGGATCCTCTATCCTTTCTTACATGGTCTGTCGTTCCTGAATCTACAGTCCACAAAGGATTGGATTCACCCAATAATGCAGAACTCGACACATAAGCAAAGTTCTCAAATGTGCAAGAGGTGTATTACTTTCTTTGGCTCACGACAGTCGCGAGCATAATGACCCTTTTGTCATAATTGTAACACATCACCCTTGACATTTTCTTCACTTGAGGACGTTTTCATCTTTTGTGTTGATTAACTCTTGATTTCTTGCAATAAGGACTTGATCCTTTGCATTTCTCACATATTGAACGAATCAATACGCTTGCGCTTAGAGCACAAAGCCCTTTCTGAGCTAGAACCAGCATTGCAAATATCTATTATCGACTCAAATGCCGATAGGCAGTCCTCTGCTAGCTCAAGGTGGCGCACGACACCCTCAAGATCTTCCATAATATGGTCAAGAGCATCTAGTGCTTCTTGCTTTTCCAGCACATATTGAATCCTCATATTCAATATTTCACAATTGTTGCCGTTCATATCAGCAATTACGTTCTTAGTTGCTGAAAGCATCGATCTGAACACATCAGACATATATGCACGAACAATTAATGCCTATCACTTATGCATCCCTTTTGCACAGACCCATCATATTAATAAACAATTTCAAGTAAGGTTTTGGAATCAAAAGGTCACTATGTTTCCAATCATCCTCCAAAAAATCCTAACTTAAAATTATCATTAATATAATTGTCTTATGCAAAATCAATTCTATGAAGCTACAAAAGCTTCTATAACTACCCACAGCTAATTAACCACAGCAATCAGTAGTAACAGAAAGCAAATATTATCTAACATCCAATAGAATAACAGTGCTTTCACATAATACAACTATACATTACACTAAGCAATATATACAGAGAAAAATATCACAATGGAAAGAGATATTTACATCCATAAAAATCTCACAATTAATCTAAGAAATAATAGGGAATGTCCCTTCTAATCTATCACCAAAACATCTCGAGAAAACGAAGGCACATTTGCCAACCATGGAAAAAATTTTGGAGAGCTTTCATGTCGCCACCAAGGCGCATTTATTCTACGCCATGTGGCGCTCATTCTAAGGGTTGAAGTTTTGGCCAACTCAATCCTATAGTACTCTCTTACAAAAGCTTCCACTAGCTCCCTATAACCCGGGACCACGTTGACCTCCCATAGCCGATCTAACACTGCTTGCCATTCAGGTGGAAGAGTGTTCATCATAGCCGGCACCTTCTCAAAATTCGGCATAAGATAACCATTCCAGATGATTTCCTGTATCATCTGATTGACCCTGACCACATGTGATACTAAATCACCATCATGCCATCGATAATCAGCTAAATTTTTCATCAGTCTTTTAAGTCTTGCATTTCCCTCGTTCGTTCTCGGGATTGCAGGTATCCGTGCATGACGCATCATAATTCCTGCAACAAATGCAGAACCAAAAAATGGATCACTTATAATCCATAATGTATATTAGGGAAAATACATAATTTTCCAAAATTCATGCAACACATGCATAATAAAAAAAAATGGATTACATATAAACCACAAATGTATACATGAAAAAAGAAACAAATTCCTTTTTTTTTTTTTTTTTTTTTTTTTCGAGTCAACTGTCAACGGTCAAAGTCAACGGTCAACGGTCGGTCAACGGTCAGTCAACGGTCAACGGTCGTCGGTCACGGTCAACGGGTCAACGGGTCGGGTCAACAGGCGCGCGGGTCGGACCGGTCGGACCGGTCGGGACGGTCGGGACGGTCGAACCGGTCGGACCGGACGGGCCGGTCGGACCGCTCGTGCGGACCGACCGCACGTGCCTCGCGCGTGCGGGGGATGACGTCACGCAGACTTCATCCGGCACGTGCCGGGCGCGTGCCTACGTCCGCGAGTCGGGTCGGGTCGCCGGTCGGGTCGCCGGCCGGTAACCGCCCGCGAAGGTCGTCGGCGATGACGTCATCGGTGACGTCATCCGAGCGATTACCGACCGTTGGATGATGTCACGATGACGTCATCGCGTGACATCAGCATGCGTCGATCCGTGGACCGGCGCGTGCCGTTTCGCCGGTCGCCGGCGCGCACGCGCTGGCTATAGCCAGCGCTTCGGGCGCGTGCGGCGTCGTACGGCGGCGTGCAACATGTCGCTGGACTCGTCTCGACGTCGCCTTTCACCCAATGCTTTCAGATTTTGATTTTGACTTACGAAAACTCAGAAAAAAAGGCCA
This sequence comes from Eucalyptus decipiens, assembly GCA_014182575.1. Lineage (NCBI taxonomy): Eukaryota > Viridiplantae > Streptophyta > Magnoliopsida > Myrtales > Myrtaceae > Eucalyptus > Eucalyptus decipiens. Next base: position 692,638 of record CM024614.1, on the reverse strand, counting down.
AACAACGCTCGGGTGTCGGGATTTCACGCCCGATCCGTACGGCCGAGAATATTTTTGCGAAAAATCGAATCAAAAAACATCAAATTGATCGGGAAAACGTGAACTAGGGCTCTGATACCAATGTTGGGAATAACGGATCCTCGAAAACCGGATTCGACACTAAATCGAACCCCTAAATCAAATGCGGAAGCGTAGCCCGGGAAAACACGTATCACCGATCGTAAAGCACACCACGGATTCGAGCGTACCTTGTTAGTCACAGATTAAACACCAACGCTGAAGATCGAGGAAGAAATTCTGATCCGATGATGTCAAGAAGGGAAGACAGTGTCGCCGTTTCCTTTTTGGAGAGAGAGAGCGCGCGGGTAAGGGGAGGACGTACGTACGTTGGAATTGTGCCAAAGGGTGTGTCCTCTCTCTCTCTCATCCCTTTTATACATTCCCCCATCCACGGGCCCTATTCCCGTGGGCCGGGCTTTTTGGGCCCAGCATGGGTGGACGGGCCTTAAGCCCATCACCAATTAAATCCATCAGCAGCAATTATGCAATGAATGCCGTGAGAGAGTGGTGTGTGTGGTAAGTGTTGTGTTGAATAAAGAAAGAAGTGAAGCATTGTGTTTGCATGAGCGTGTTAAATGTCTATTGCTTGTAATAACAAAGAGTGCTATTGCGAGTTAGTTTTCACTTGATCCTCAACATTGCACTTCTTTGTTTCAACCTTCAATTACAAGAGAAAAATATTATAAAAGTTCTCTAGCCTTTTTATTGATGGGGAGTATGAATCACACCTAACATTTTTCACAAGATTAAATGCACGATGTTATAGCAATGATCGTGCATTGCTCAGATGGACCACGTGCGAAGACCATTCTAACTCTAGTTTTCATTTAACTGAAGGTCCGCAAAGGCGGCGAATACTCGGTCGTCCTGTGTAAGGCCTGGGAAAATCAAACGAATGCAATTCATCCACCGGGATTAGGCATCTGACATCGATTGGTGAAGACAGTTTTGAGATGCTCTGTCGTGGAAATTTCAAGAAACGACACATGGTCAGACCCAATCAAGATGCAAACCGAGTTCTCGATTCTCAGAATTTTAAAGATAAGAGGAGAGCTTTGTTTTCTGGGAGGGAGAAAATGAACGCGAATGGGATTGGGTCAAGACATACGGGTCCTTCCCATGCCTTTGAATTCTCAGAAACGAGACGTTGGGTTTTACTGTCCATTAGTTTGTTTCCATTTCCTAGAAAATATCTACTTTGTCGTATTGTGATAATGACTTTAGGAGTCGCAGCTAATTACGTCACAGTATATGGGTGGAATAATTCAAAGAATATGCCGGTATTCTACTTATAGAAAATCCGCTAAACATTTCTTTCTAGTACTTAAGGAGGATTATCCGAGAATTCGTATGATCTTGGAAAACATTATAGATTTTTCAAAACGGTTGAAACTCATTTGCAATATGCAATGCTTATGGCTAGTTTTCTCTTATAATATGGTCCTTAAGATTGGGTGGATGAATGACCATTGAGAAGACGAAGTATGTTATTATGCTCATGGACATAGCACGACGCGTGACGAATCCTGGTGCATCGCTTAAACATCAATGAAACCCCTATTATTTCTTGACTCCATAGCACTCGGAATTTGTCTTATCTAGAGTAGTAGTTTGGATGGTAGATCAGAGATAGTGCTCGAGGACATGGCTTTTGTCAAATAGTGACCTTTGATTACTCATTAACCAAATGAGAGAATATTGCAATTTCTAGTGTCACCGACTGCATTTATAATATGCATAATCAATGCTTGCAAATGTAACATATTGTTATCAAGTACATAAAATTTATAGAACAAAGTACTCGTTAATAGGATCCATACATGTATGGACTCATGAAGTACCTAATAGTTTTCTTCAATCAATCTTTTCACCTACCGACAAAAAAAAAAAAAAAAAAAAAGAATCAATTTTTACACCTTGCCACCAGCCACTATATCCACAAAAAAAAATCATTATTTTGTCAAACAGTAATGTTACTGTTGTGTTAAAGGGAGAATTGCTGTTATGAATAATTATTTTGAACAGTTTTGATAAATAATGTATGATTTGATTTTATTTAGAGACAACCAATTAACACAACTTTTATAACTAAGTATCTTGTCACCACTTTCCGTGATAAACTATTACTTCTTTTGATATGAATAATCACTTTTCACATATTTTTATATCCAACAATCACTTCTTTTCATGATAACAAATTATTTCAATGCATTTTTCTAAATCAGTTAAGTTATAGTTTCAAACTATCCAATTTTTTTCTTTTTCGTTTCATCACTATTCGAGGGGCATATTTTTCCAGATGTAAGTGTATTGCCATTTTTCTTTACGACAAGATGGAAGATGTGACTCTTACCACAATAAAATAAGTACAATCCGAAGAGGTGATGGTAACGATAATTTTATTCCATAGAAAATTATCTTTCAAGGACTGCAAAATACAAATCTTAGCCCTAGCCTCCCAAAGATTTTATTGAAAAAACAAAAAGTCTACCTTAGCACTAGGCCGAAAGGGTTTGTTCAAGAATAAAATAATCATAAGGAAAATCAAAAACGAAAAGACAAAGGCCAACGCTTCCAATCTTCAAGTCACAAATCCAGCAAACATATGCGAGAAAATCGCTAGCCCTCGGCTATAATCACTTCGGTGTATTGGCAAGTCCATTAGGCGACTTCGCATGGCGAAGCTGTCTCTCTTGGGAGAGTAGTTTAGCAAACCTGCAATATATATCAAACGAAGCTACATTGGTGAAACCAACCTAAAACTGCCAAAAGTGATCAATCGTAAAATCATGGCATGGAAATTAAACATTTGTGCTTGCTAATGCATATACCTTGTCAAAGCCTCTCCGTTGGTCTCTTGATTGGGCGTGGGCTCGCACACTCCGGTCTCCAAATTAACCCTAGAGGCCGGCTTCTTCAACAACGACTCACCAGTTTTGATCAAATCGGTCAGGTTCTTATTTGTGGCCACATCCACGGATGACAAAACACCACTCAATGTATCATCCTGAAAAATCAAGCCGCGAAAATGCAACGATCAACGTAAAAACAGCCATGCGCGCACATTATGAGGAATCTTTCACTTGAATATTTGAAAATATTAGTTGTACCTGGATCCTAAGATAATTGTCGTGGAGTTGTAGGGCTTGAAACACGGCGGAGAGATGGTAGTCGACCATGTCCGCGCTGGCTTGAGTGAAGACGTCGATCAGTGGCGTACCACCGCTGGTCAACCAACCCAGCACTCCCCACTTAGCTGCTTCATGTGCCGTGTATTTCCCCTCAACCTTGCCAGTACCGGTCCCGAGGGAGATCACCAAGAACCTCCGGTAATCCATTGGCTTTATAGCGAAGAAGTCTGAACTTCCTCCCATGATTGTCTTGGTCACCTCCCCCATCGCAACCAATGTCTACACAATTGGAATATCATGTATATACTTAGTTATTGCCCCGCATTTTTATTTTTTTTATAAAGAAAGTCTCGATACTCAAGTACTATTTGCTGAGATGATAGACTGATCCAATCAAGTTATATGCTGAGTAATTATTTACTTAATTTAGTGAAATTAATTCGCTTAAAAACGATGTCAATATGATTATATTACCGGATTATTTGCCGCTACGCCACCATCGATGAGGTTGAATTCTCTCACTTTGCCTGTGGGGTCCTTGGTTTCAAACTTATGAGCCGGGAGATAAGTTGGTGCGGCTGAGGTGGAAATGCATATGTCCGAGAGCAAGGCATCCACGCTCGGATCTTTCTTCACCTGGCGACAATTTGACGAGAAAATTGTTCATTATCCTTGTAAGAGTTCATCGTCTACATATCCTCAAAATCCTAAAGAATTTTCAAGAAGATGATGAACCGATGAATGACCTGGTAGCTAGAGAAAATAGTTGGCTGAAGGCTTTTGATGTCGAACGTCGGTATCACAACGTTTGTCAATGTTTGGTGCAATCTTTTGTCTCCAAGCTCCTCCCTCACGACATTGTGAAGGTATTTTCCATTGTATTTGGGTCCCGCCACGGCTTTGATCATCTCCGTAACCAGTTTGAAAGGGCAACTGCATAGTTTTAGGGAGATTTATTAATTTCGGACAGTTAAGAGATAATGAAAACATGAATAGAGATTAGCAACTCCTTTATGTTTTTTTTCTTTACCTGTCTTGGGGGAAGATTTTTGGGCAGTGCTTGAGGTAGAAGTCTTTGATGTCTTTTGCAGCGAATACAGGGCGGTTTTTTTCATTGGGAGTGGCTAGCATGGCCGTAACGAGGCCGCCAGTGCTTGTTCCAGAAATAACATCAAAGTAGTCCGCAATTCTTGCATCTTCGCCGTCTAGTTTCTGCAAAATTCAAAAAACATTTATAGCTCTTGATTGGTATATTAAATAAACAATTGACATAAAAATCATATAAAGATTGGTTGCATGTAGTAAAATTTTGTGGAACTACTATCAATTATTCTAAAAACTTAAGATGTTAGATGAATGTTTAGTTAAATATTTAAATATTCTAACACTCTCCCTCATGCGGAGATTAGACTATGGTCTTAGCCTAAAGCATGGAAATATGTAATTGGTAAGGCAAATAGAAATTTAGAAAGATTTGAATTCGGGACATCCTACTCTGGTACCATATGAGATTTTGAAAGATCATTACCAATTGTTTTAAAAATCTATACTAAATGCATACGTGGTTGATATTTAGATATTAAAACATCAAATATACGAAAAATAGTCTTCTCCTTATTAAGTTTGCTTATGACATGCATGCATAAAACCTTTTTACATGCATGTATGCATTATGAGAACTACATGCAAATGGTCCACGTGCATATGAATCCAATGAATATTATTTTGTTCACTATAATTGATAAGAATTTTCTTGTTAACAAAATCACTATGTATAGATCAATAAAGATTGTGAAGCATGCTAATTTGTTGACAAGATCAGTGAAATATATTGACAACGGAGATGACAAAAATCATAACGAGCATGCTCACCTGAAGCTCAGACTCCAGAAAATTAAGAATGGTTCCGGGGATAAGCCCTCTTATCCCACCACCGTCGATGCTTAAAATGGTGATCAAATTTCCATAAGTCGGAGGCTGAAGGGGCACACTTGTTGTTCTTTCCATTTGCAAGTTGAGTTGAACGAAACGAAGCGAAAGCACTAACAACTATGAACTCTTGGTGCCTTTGAGAGTTGTCGGGGAGAGGGAAAAGAGGAAACTATTTGAACTAGTGTATCAAGTTTGGAGAAAGAGTTAGCTTGTGCGATGGCTTTATATTGCATGAGCCACGCGTATTTTTAGTCTCTCATTTCCTCGCATGTTCACTGTGTTTCACGAAACGCTACGATTCAATTTTGACTGGAATCATGAAAAGTTGCTTGGAATCGTTTAAGTTAAACACTAGAATTTTCATGTACGGATCATATTGAAGGGTTCAAATTGGAAAAGGCTCCGTCAATATTGTAATTTAATGGCTTTGGGTGAGGGTCTGAACTAGGTCTTTCTTCCATGGGTCTGCAGTCTTCAACGCATGCGGAGAAATTCTGGTCTGAACACAGTTTGATAGCCATAATAGAGTGAATTTGTACTTGACTGTGATAGTGACTTTCGATCGACCAGGTACGTATCACATGGTAAAGGCTCGATTTAGCTTAAATTTTTTTACACCATCTAAACAATTTGCTCTCGGATTTAGCTTGTCTTCAGCGCAAGATCAAATGTATGTTGTATCAAAAATATTTGGCGCATCGCTGAGATGGACCACATGGGAAGATGGACCACATGGGAAAACCGGTCTAGCTCTAGTTTTCATTTAACTAAAGTCCACAGAAGGTGGCAAATACTCGGTCCTCTTGCGAAAGGCCCAGGACAATTTACGAATGCAATTCATCCATCTGAATTACCAAGCCATCTGAGATCGATTGATGAAGACGGTTTGGAGATGCTCTGTCATGGAAATTTCAAGAGGTGAGACCTGGTCAGACCCAATCAAATTGCAAACTGAGTTCTTGATTCGCAGAAAACGTTAAAGAGGAGACTTCTGGTGTATGGAAGGAAGAAATGAACGCAAATAAGATTGACTCAAGGCATACGGTTCCTTCTCATGCGCGTGAATGCTCGCAAACTAGACGTTGATTTTTACTTTCGATTAGATAGGGTCCAGTTCCTAAAAAATATCTAGCTTCTGCTTTGGCGTATCGGAATAATGACCACTAATTCTAGGAGTCGCCGCTTACTATTTCAAAGTGAAAAGGTGGAATGGTTCAAAAGAATAGACCGGCATTCAGATTATAGAAAAATCCACAAAACGTTGCTTTCTAGTAGTCAAGGTTGACTATCCGTAATTAATATCAACAATACGTATAATCTTGAGAACATGATTGATTTTCCAAAACGGACGAAATCAATTTGTAGTATGTGATGCTAATAGCTGTTTTCCCTTTTATAATGAGGACCTTAAGATTAGATGGAAGAATGACCATAGAGTAGATGAAGTGTCTCGTTATGCTCATGGACATAGCACAACTCAAGATGAATCCTGGTGTGTCGCTTAAACATAAGTGAAATCCCTATTATTTTCCAACTCCGCAGCACGCGGAATTGTCAAGATATGTGTTCAAGGATACGTATATCATGTATGGTTTTGTCAAAAAGTGGCTTCCGGTTACTCATTAAAGATTATTGCAACTTTTAGTTTGAATTTGCAATATCATTAATCAGTACTTTGCAAATTGAATATTTTGTGATTAAATATGCTTAATCAGTACATTGAAGCACTTATTAATAAGATCCATATATGTTTGGATCTGGTGAAGTACCTAATAGATTTCCAGACAAAAAAAAAAAGTTACTAATAATTTTGGTTCAATCACTTTTTTTTTTCTTTCATCTTGCCACCAGAGATTATATCCAAGAAAGACGTTATTTTCACGTATAAATTTAATCAAAGTCAAATAGAACACCTACTCTTTCTGTAAAACGTGGAATTTATTGTAATAATGATATGCCTCCTTTGACTTGAGCAAATCTTTAAAAGGCTAAAGAAAAAAAGAAACAAATAAGAGATCTACCTGAGATGAGAGACCTCGCAATGTCACCTTCTCATTTTCCTTAGAATTGGGGAAGAAAAATATCCACTTTTACTTGGGGGATGGAGGTCAATGGGGGCCGACGTTAAATAAGGAATTATTTCACCATTGAATTTAATCAAAGTCAAAAGGAACTCCTACTCTTTCTGCAAAACATGGGATTTATAGTAACATTATTGATACGCCCCTTAATGGTGTGTGGCAAATGCAATTTTCAAAAAAGAAAAAAAAGGAATTCATCTTTTTAATGATTGAAGATGTACTGACAATATAATTGATTTTGGCTAGATTAGTATCCTATTTAATTAATTGGGTGGATAACTTCTTCGATTCTTCATTTATAATATTCATCTAATTAAGTTTCTCTGTTCCTCTTTTGATCAGGAGGGAACTTTTCTCGATCTAACACTTGAGAAAGGGCAATTCGATGCCCTAGATTAGAACTAAAACATTAAATCTCCAGAACGATCTTCCTCAATTAAGATATTGCTTTGAAGAATAAGCTTTCTTCATTTCTCCATGAATCTCTTCAACCTGAAATGTATTACTTGAACAGCATATAAGTTTCTCACAGTGCTTTCTCACATTTTAAGTTCTGCCTTTGTTTTTACAGAGTACGATAGACAATTTCCTTTTCTTTTCTTTAGAGTAACGTTATTGGTAATGACAAGAAACGAAGATAATTGGAGGAAATTGTAATTGTATTTCCATGTGTATTTCAACATGTACATGCCCATATTTATACTATAAAAAAGAAATCAAATAATATTACAATTCCTATTATATCTTCTAAATATTTTGAAGATATTTTGTGACCAAATCAATTATCGCACAATCTTCATGATCAGAATCGAAACTAAGAATCAAATCATCTTCCAACACTCCCCCTCAAGCTAGCGGCTTATATATGTCGAAGACGCCCAACTTGCTCAATAGATACTTGTGTTGTTTTTGGGATAAAGGTTTACTAAAGATGTCTACAAGCTATTCCACAGTTCCAAATCCTCGAGTTGCAATGACTCCTTGAATTTTTTTCTCGAGTGAAATAACATTCAACTTCTATATATTTCGTCTTCTCATGAAATACAGAGTTTGCTGCCAATGTGAGTGCGGCATCACTATCACCAAAAAGCTCGCTTGCCCTGTCCAAAATCCAAAAGTAGACCCTGAATATAGACTATTTTGCAAACCGTTTTCGCCATAGCTTGATATTCTAATTCAGCCGATGATAGAAATACAGTTGACTACTTCTTAGCTTTTCATGAAATCAAGGATCTTCCTAATTTTATGGGTTATAGGATAAGTAGCATAGTTAGTATTGCAATAGGCTGTCATATTCAACTTACAATCTCGAGACGATAGGATTCCAAGTCCTGAACATCCCTTCAAATATTTCACAACTTTTAGTTATACATTCATGTGAGATTGCTTTGGATTATGCATGAATTGACTGAGAATTAGTATTGCATAACATATATCAGGCCTAGTCATAGCGTCATGCCCCGAAACCCTGAGCACTCGAACAACCCGCCATGGTCATGCAAATGCGACATTTCCAGGTAGTGTCGCCGACCCCATTCATTTATTATTGCGCAATCGGAACGTATTATAAAACCCCTAACAAAAACTCATGGGATAGGAAAAGTAGGAAACCAACTCATTCATAAACAAGCATGCTTTCATAGATATTCACTCCAGAGATTACATACATATATACCAAAAAGGTCAGTCTACAAAAAGGGATCAGTCCACCAAAAAAAAAGGAACAGTCCTATGACCACTGGTCGGACCCGTTCTTCGATCCCACTTCTAGCTGATCAACCTCCAAGGGTTTCGCCATCTACGGTCCTGAAATTTTGGCCCACAATAGGGTGAGACATTGTCTCAGTAAGTTCAACCCTCTAAATCCCTATTAAAAAGAAAATACATCCAATGGTGGCCTAACCACACCACATAGAAGACTTACCTCGCCTCAACTCCTTTTTGTAGGTTAGCACAATTCAAATCACTCAATCATGTTCATATCACTCAATCACAAATAGCAATAAGAACTTAAATAACTGGAACGCCAACAACATCATTTCAAACGACCATAGGAGTCCGAATTATAAGAACAAACCATTATGACATGTCCCATACCATGCCACACGATTTCGTCCCATAATCCGACACGTCAAAAACACTCAGCATGCGTTCCAATTATTATTCACTGCCACATAAGGGCATAGCCTACTCGTAGTTCGGCTATCTACTGACATTAATGCCGGGCATCGCCTCCCCACCTTGGAGCACGGCTTCATCTCTACTTCGACAGCGTTCTCGAAGGAGCATGGGCCAAGAATCAACTGTGACCCGCATCCGTTGTATGAGACATCCCATATAGGGGCAAATTCAGCTCAATAGCTCAGGACAATTCCTTTTAATTATCATACAACAATTCATACTCAACCCAAGGCACTTTGCATTTCACTCAAGGCTTCCATTAAAATAATAATCCCTATTTTTCACAATCAACATTCAATTTACAATATCCAACCATCAAATTAATAATCTAGAAGCACAGTAGCGATCGGCACAAAATTATGAGAATTTAAGGTCTTGAAATAATTTTTGCAATTTATTAAATAATTATTTTTATTTGGAATTTAATTAAATAATAATATTTTAATAATTTCGAACAGTAATATATTATCAAATTAATAAACAATTTCGAAATATTTAATTAAATCAAAAGTAAAATATTTATGTCTAATCACGGGTTATTCTAATATAAACCATCATTTAACCCTAATTAAACATACTTTAATTAAATCACACCCCCTAATCTAATCCACATTTAATTAAATCTATCTACCAACCTAATCTCAATCAACCTAAGCTAAACACACTTAAGGCATCATTAACCCTCTAATCAAGATTTAGTGAGTTAAACTCACCGGAATCACTTTCCGATGAGTCTACGGTGAAGAGAACGGCGAGGCCGTCGACAAATCTACACGGAGCAACACCAAATAAGGACCGAAAGGCGTCCAAAATAAGCTTTGAAGAACTGGATCTTGCTAGAACTTCTAGCTACTAACCTCAGCTAGAAGGGGATTGCATGGCGGCTGGTTGGACGGAGGAGGATCGACGGGAGCTCAGGTGGCTTGCACAAACCTCTGGCAAGTAGGACGGCGGCTCGTGGCAGCTCGGCGACAACGAGCGGGTTGCTGGGCAACGAGCGACATCTCAGACGGGCTAACGAGGGCGGAGAAGCGGCATGAGGTAACTAGTCGCGCGGGCGGAGGAGGAACGGCATTGGCAACGGCGGACAACTCCGACGATGGGCGTGCAAGCGACAACGAGCAGGCGGACAAGGGTGGCTGGTCGGCGTCAGGCTACTAGGAACCGGTTCTCTCTCTCTCCTCCCAATTCAAAAGCCAAAACCAAGGTTGAAGATGATGGGGATTGGTGGAAGTGACACCCCACCTTTTGAAGAACAAATCGTCACCCTTCACTTGTCATAATCTTAGACACTCTAACCCCACCATGACATCACTTGATGATGTCACACTCCACTATCCTCCAATCTCCTACAACTTATTCCAATGGTTGCAATTTCATTTTCCGCCGTGGCATGAAATCTTGTACCAACTTCAATTCTCTTCTAATTGAACCAAATTGAAATCCTTAAAATTAATCCAATATCACCACACTTCAATTCATATCTTCACTTGTCCATAGAACCAACTTAAGTCCCAAAAGCATGACCAAAAGCGGGCCTACTAATTTCTCGAGCCAAATTAGCCATACTTTGATTAACTTGCTGAAAAACTATGATTGCATGAAAAATCTTCCAAAGATGAGTCAATGATCCTAAAATAGTTTGTGACACACTAGGGCTTCCAATTTCTAAATTTGCTTTACGGTTAATTTCACTCTGGCACGATATTAGCGCGTCTTGATCTATCAAATAGCTTTTAGAAATTTTCATGCATTTAACCTATGGTTGATCAATTCAAGCCACAATGTACATCTTTGACACATTGGCAACTCTCGGTTGTCGGGGTAATCTCAAAGTTTCAAATATGGGACACAGGGTACCCAATCGACAGAAAAGCCGGCCCAGTGCCGATCGACAAGGATTGTGCAACCTAATGGAATCACCCACCCTTGATCACATGCCTCTATTGAGTCGACCTATGTCCAATCTCTAATCGATTTTTAATTGTGTTGTAATGACCCTTGCATATTAGCTTGGTCGAAAGGTCGCTTCCTAGTCAAATTCTCGAGTCTAATGCATTAGAATCTCATAGCGGCTTCACATGATAGACTAATTTTCACATGAATGGCCGACTCAAGAAAAAGAACTATATGCGTGCCAACAAAATGCCCGTCTCAATTTATTGAAAATAGAATTGGAAAATCGAGATGTCACACATAGTGAGGTAGATCAATTTCCCAACAAGTCTTTGATAACCTGATGGATCACGTAACAATGGGTCTTCATTAGGTGATGATGAACCTTTATCAAAATCAAATGTTGTAAGTTTGACATTATGTTCAATGGGGATAATTGCCAGTTTGCATCTTGACAATCTTGCTTTAGATATAAGCTCCAAGATGAATTTTCATTGGCTAAGACATATCCCCTTGTTGGATGTAGCTATCTCAATCCCAATGAAGTATTTGGGAGGTCCCAAATCATTGATATGGAAGTTAAAATGCAAATACTCTTTAAACTTCTTAATGGCAAGGTCATCGTTTCCCATTATGAGAATATCGTCAACATAAATCAACAAATGAATTGACGAAATATCTTCCATCCATGTCAATAATGCATAGTCATGCTTGTAGTGTTGGAAGCCCACACCTATGAGAGCTATAGTAAATTTTGCGTACCATTATCGAAAAGCTCGTTTGAGCCTATATGAGGACTTACATAGACAACATACCCAAGACTCCCTATCTACGTAAACCCTATGGCAGTTCCATGTAGATTACTTCATCGAGATCTCCATGAGAAAGGCATTGTTAACATCCATCTGATGTAGTTCTCAATTGCAAAAGGCAATAATAGATAGGAAGGTGTGAACCATCACTTCCTCGCTAACTGGGGAGAAAGTCTCATGATAATCAATCCATTCCCATTGTGTGAATCCTTTAGCAACTAGCCGAGCCTTGTATTGTTCAACAAAACCATTTGCCTTGTATTTAATTTTATATACACATTTGCAGCCAATCAGTTTTCTGTCTGGAGGCAATGAAACTATATCCCAAGTATGATTATGCATAAGAGCACCCAATTCTACCTCCATTGCCTCTTGCTAGTGTTGGTCACATGCCACTTCCTCATAAGTGGAAAATTCGTATTTCTCATATATACAACTAATGCAACACGTGTTCTGGCGATAGTTGATTAAATGAAACGTAAGATGATACATGATAATGTGTACTTGAAGAATCCACAGTGGAACATATGTAGCCCTTTGTCTAGGTGGGTGGGCAAACATGGTGACCAGAACTCGAGGTGGCTCGAGAATTTGTTGTGGAGATGGTGCTTGAGAGGATTCACTTACAATTGCTCTAGAGACAAAACTGGTGAATCGTCCCTTTCATTGACTAGTGCAGGTGACTCAATTGCTGGATCGAGTATTTTGGGATTGTGTGCTTCAGTGGCACAAAAATATTGTGAAGCTGTAGATAAATCCTCTTCTAAGTGTTTCAAATGAATTTGTCAATTCCTGGAATGAAAAAATATTTTCATGAAGTGATAGTACCATTAGAAAGATAGACAGACATAGCATCATGAGATTTTTTTCTGGCTATTAGAAAAGAATCTCTCATTATAGATTATGTGGTCACTAATGCCAGAGTTGATTATCCATGCATCAACTAAAAAATTGTTGCTCTTGGAAATAGATGTACCTGAGAATCCCGCAGTCTTGTTTGTAACCCTTAATATTTTTTTGGTAATTGATTCAAGCTCCTCATGATATTTCGGTATTGATCATGAGTGATTGTCTGATTTGCCCTTTTAAGTCCCTTAGGTCATAACCTGATTAAAAGAAAAATATTTCTCTCCTTTCTCTTTATCAGTTGGTTTCCTATGCAGTTTCTAGCAAGGATCAATCATATGATGCAGGCATTTACAATATTCACATTATTTACTTCTATTTTTAAAATTTTGCCCATTTCCTTTTGATGACGTGGTGCTGGACTGTTGGATGGCCTGAATATCTAGGTTGACGTGGCCTGTTGAGAGCCACCCGATTAAGCTCCATAAACGCATCTTATTTCAGCTTTAGATCTGGGCCGTTCATCCATGAAGCACTAGGGTTAGAATCTTCATCTTCTTCCCAACGAGGGGACTTGGCCACTTGGTAAGACTCAACTAGGTTTTGTGTGCTCGACGGTGGCTCGAAAGCGCCAACTGCTCGCTGCTACGACCCCGCCTAAAGCGACGAGCACGACTCCTTCCATTCCTTTTATGTAACTCGTCATAACTAGTCTTTGATTTCCTCTAGCATGGCCAATTGATATAGTTGGCCAAGAGGAGGGATGGGATACATGGCGAGGATCTATGATTAGAACACCGAGAAGCTTTCATTCAGAATTAACAGAAATTGAGCAACCTTCTCCCTCTCTCTAATTTGTGTATACTATTTGAGTGTCTCTTCCGGTCCTTTGAGCTCTTCCTCAGCTGCCTCGAGCTCATTCTAAAGAGTTGAGAGTCAATTGAAGTAAGTGGTAATTGAAAAGGTTACCTTACTTCAGATCCAATAGAGCTTGAGTGAGTGAAAATAGCTTTACTCTATCCAACTTTCCATACCTTTCTCTAATGTTGTCTTACATTTGTTTCGAATCTTCGGTTGACGGCAATATCGGTGGCCACACAGTTCCTAATCTAGGAATGGACAAGCCGATAACACCTTCGCCAACATTGTCGCCTTCGATCATTGTCAGGAATGGCCACAGTTCCATCAAGGAATCATCTTTGTCTTTGGTCATGAGAGCTTGCCGGAAATCTCAAGCCCACACATTGTAGTTGTTTGGACAGGTAAGTTGTAGGTTGATGATTAAGAGCTTTGGTCCATCAGCTGGAGAGGTGTAGAGAGCGTCCCAAGGTTCTGGACTGGCGTCAAGGACAAGGTATGGGTAGAACCCAGGTTGCAATCCCGAGTAGGGATTCATCCCATGACCCGCTAAACTCGATTCGGATCTGTGACCTGGATGTGGCAAACCTAATCCATCAATTTGAGGCCCATGGTTTGTGCCTTCTCCGTATGAGCCGTGAATACCCCATTGTTGTTGATTGGGTCAACGGCCCATGGGCCTTGGACTGGAATCCACTGCATTGGTGGCCATTGAATTGGCGCAGAGGGTTGAATAGCTGGGGGCAACAAAGCTGAAGGTTGCTGCTGCAAATTCTGGGTTTGATCAATCTGATCTGAACCTAGCCTCTCAGGAGAGTTGTTGGTGTCCAACGATTCCTCCACAGTTGGGATCATCTCTCGATTGTTATTGCTGCTACTTGATTTGTTGTTTTGATTTTTGGCCATGGTGTTTAAATGTATGAATTCCTACTCAGTGTGTCAATTTGTTTTGCAGGAAGAAATTTGTGACAACAATTGAAAAGACTACCGAAGGCAATTCAGGGTATTTATAGAAGTTAGGTCAGAACGCTACGTTCTGATACCATGACAAGAAACAAAGAGAAGTGGAGGAAATTGTAATCGTATTCCTCAGTAATTTTCGTATATTTACATGCCCATATGTATAATACAAAAGGAAATCATATAATATTACAATCCCTATTATATCTTCTAAATATTCTGAAGATATTTTGTGATCAAATCAATTATTTCACAATCTCCGTGATCAAAATCAGAGCTAAGAATCAAATCATCTTCCAACAGGTGAAAATCGTAAGAGCGGTAAGATCATGAGATTTTATTCCAGCATGTAAATTCACAAAAATAGCCTGTAAGAATACTCAGTCGTTTCACGAAAAGCCCCGGAAACCATCTTAGATCGATTCATGAAGACGCTGTCGAAATGCTCTGTCATGGGAATTTCAAGAGATGAGAAATGGTCAGACCCAATCAAATTGCAAACCGAGTTCTTGATTCTCAGAAAACGTAAAAGATGAGAGGACCCTTTTGGTTTCTGGAAGGAAGAAAATGAACGCGAATGGGATTGAGTCAAAGACATGCAGGTCCTTCTCCTGCGTTTGAATCCTCGTAAACGAGACGTCGATTTTTGCTCTCGATTAGTTTGCTCCCATTTCCTGGTGAATATCTACTTTGGCGTATCGTAATAATGACTATCAATTATTTATTGAAGTCGCAGCTTACTATGTCAAAGTAAAAAGGTGGCATAGAATTCAGAAGACTATGCCGGTAACCTACTTCTAGAAAATCCACGAACGTTTCTTTCTAGTACTTGAGGAGGATGGTCTGTAATTAATATCCACAATTCGTATAATCTTGAAAACAAAATAAATTTTTCAAAACGGATGAATTTAAATCGCAGAATGCAATGTTTATAGCTAGTTTTCTTTTATAATATGGATCTTAAGATTAGGTGGATGAATGACCACTGAGTAGATGAAGGGATAACGTACACCCCAAATGCCAAAACTTAGCACGGATGGATACTTAAGTGCTAAAAGTTGTGAAAGTAACACTTCAGTGCCAATCCGGCCAAAATGCCAACATTGCGATTTTTCAGCGAAGTAAGTGCAAACGGGGTTATTTTGTACGCTGAGGTGGCTAGACAATACAAAAACGATGTCGTTTTGGTGTTGACATGGTAGAAAAAAATTAATATAAAAATTAATAAAATTCAATTTAAAACTAAATTTATTTAAAACATTTAAAAATAAAATAAAAATATTTTTTTTTTTTTAAAAGAGGCGACAAATTAAGGGTTGAGCCCTCGCCGTCGCCACCGAGAAGGGTTGGCGGTGGGCGGGAGAGGGTCGGCTTAGCTCACTGGGCCTTGGCGTAGGGCCAACAACCCTAGCCAACTAGCAAAGTGAGGGCCCGCAAGCCCTCGCCCCAAATCTAGGCAAGGGTCGCGACCCTTGCCCAACCGGGCCAAGGGTTGCCGATCCTCACTAGAGCTAGGTGAGGGTCAACGGCACTCCACCGGTGGGCCAAGGTTGTCGCCCTTGGTCGGGCTCGGCGATCTCGGCCAACCCTTCCCCTTCACCGCTAGCCCTATTGACGGCGGGGAGGCGACGACGCGGCTCAACCCTCAACCGCCTCTCTCTCTCTCTCTCTCTCTCTCTCTCTCTCTCTCTCTTCTTTGTTTTTTTTTTTTTTTTTTTAATATTTTTATTTTATTTTTAAATGTTTTAAATAAATTTAGTTTTAAATTTAATTTAATTAATTTTTTTACCACATCAGCACCAAAATGGCGTCATTTTTGTATTGTCTAGCCACGTCATGGTGCAAAACAATGTCGTTTTTCACTTATTTCGCCGGAAAATCGCCATATCGGCATTTTGGCCGGAATAGCACTTAAATGATCTATTTTGCTATGATTTTGGCACTTAAGTATCACTTTCATAACTTTTAACACTTAATTGTCAGCAGTCGGCAAGGGTTGCTAGCCCCTACCCAGGGCCTGATGACCCCAGTTGATCCTCCCTCCAACCATTGCCGATCCTTGCCAGCGATGGTGGGCCGACAGCTATGCAGACCCTCATGTAATGCTACAATGACTTTTTTATTATTATATACATTTAGTTCTTTTAATTCATTTAATTATTATTTATATTAAAATTCAAATTCAGAGGCAAAATGACATTGTTTTCGACTTATATAGCTACGTCAGCGCCAAAAATGACGTTGTTTCGTACTTAGCCACGTCAATGCAAAATGATGTCATTTTGTACTTAACTCGCTGGAAAAATGCCA
Organism: Eucalyptus decipiens; assembly: GCA_014182575.1. Taxonomy (NCBI): domain Eukaryota; kingdom Viridiplantae; phylum Streptophyta; class Magnoliopsida; order Myrtales; family Myrtaceae; genus Eucalyptus; species Eucalyptus decipiens. The sequence goes on along the minus strand of CM024614.1, from coordinate 675,571 downwards.
CGTCAGCAATTTGGTTGGAAATTTTCATCATTGACACTTAAGTATCATATTTTTCTCCGATTTTGACACTTAAGTGTATTTTTTAGAAATTTTAGCACTTAAGTCTCCACTTGTGCCAAGTTTAAGCACTTGTGGTGTACTTTATCATGATCAATTGAATGAATTTGGATCACATTAAAATATAGACATTTGAATGTTAATAGATAATGTTGAATTGCGGATAAGGCATATCTCATTTTTGAATGCGTCATCAAATTCATGGATGATAATTATGTCCATCTCATATACTGTATATCGCATGTGCATTTAGAACTTAGGACGCATGTCTATGATTTAAGCTCTAGGGCAATGCATGCTACCATTAGAATTCATGGAATAATTTTAGTAATAAAATAAACCAAAAAATGATATTAGGATCCGTCACATGTTATTTAGGAAATAACATGTGTTAGGATTAAGGCCCCGTTTGGTTCGACTTTGGGAATGGGCTTTGGGACTCTAAAGTCCCTAGGCCAAATGCAAACATGTTTGGTTCATGTTTTTGCTCAACTTTGGGAAAATACAATTGCATCTCCAAAGGATTCTAAAGGCCCTTAGTCCAAAGTAGGTCTGGAGATACTTTAGGAACTTGCATTTTCATAATGCAAGTTCGTTACTGTTCATCTTCTCCAAAGCCACTGCACGGAAAAGCCGATCGGAGGACGATGACCGCCGGCCAAGGGGTCACATGTGCCGACGACCGCCACTTAAGGGTTGCCCGACCCTAACAACCGTCACCAGACCTCAGGGGACGCCTAGGTCGCGCGACCAAAGCGACTGATGGTCTGAATTGCGCGACCCAAGCGGCCGTCGCTTGGGATCGCATGACTTAGGCAATCGGTCGCCTGAGGTCATGTGACGGTCGCCTGGGTTGGGCGACCTCAGGCGGCCACGCAAACCCAGGTGGCCAACGCCTGGGGTCTCGCCTGAGGTGGGCGACCTCAGGCAACGGCGTCCGGGGCCAAATGATAGATCCAGCGGTACGGCCACCAAATATGGCTGCCAGACATCTAGATCTGGCCCCCGAACGCCATTGCCTGAAATTGCGTGCCAAGCATCGACCGCCTGTCCGGCGGTCCGACAACTAGATCTGGCCGGTCGGTGGCCAAACTTAAAATATATATATATATATATATATATATATATATATACAATTTTTTTAATTTAATAAAAGTCATTTATAAATGCAAATTTTACTAAACGGTATTTTGGCCAAAGTTCTTTTTCAATACACATTAGAATTACAATTCACCAAATCCTATTTGCATTTCAGAAAACTCCCTTCACACAAAGATATTTCAATTTTCGCAAATACATGAACCAAACGGACCGTAAATTACATCAAGTGTTCCCTATAGGTAGCTTTGTTAGTAATTGCATTCATTGTTAAGAATTTCAAAAACATAAAAATAAAAAATGAGACACCATGCCCCTATGGAATGTGATATTAATAACTACAATCACGGATAGCATTGCATCATTAAGTTATTAACCATATCATAATTTAAGGAAGAAGTATACTATCGGTGCCATAAGTTATGTATGGTGCTCACTTTAGTGCCAAAAGTTTCCGTCAAATCACTTAAGTGCCAAATCGGAGAAAAACGACCACTCTGGTGCCATCGGTGAGAGATTCCGGCCAAATTAATTACGTAGATTTTATATTTAAAAAAAAAAAGAAGTCGCGGTGGCTTTAAAACGACGTCGTTTTCCATCCTCCTCAAGAAACGACTTCATTTTGCTGTTATACGTGGACATCCTCACAGAAACGACTCTGTATAGCTCATGGGGATTGAAATTAGGGTTTTCGCCGCTCACCGCTCGGCCACCGTCGTTCACTCGCCATCGCCCAGCCACCATCGCTTCGCCACCATTGTAGTTGCTGGACTAGGTGAGCAAGGAGAGATTGAGATTGTTGCTCAAGCATGAAGTGGCAGGAAGAATAGGAAGTGAGGGCAGAGGAGGAGGAGGAGGAAGAAGAGGGGTCAAAGGTGCCGCTTGTGCACTGGTGGTGGTGGTGGTGTCAGTGCCATTGCTGGTGCCGTTGCTGGTGTTGGTCTTCGATGAAGAAGAAGATGACGTGTCCTTTCCCTCCCTCCCTCCCTCCCTCTCTCTCTCTCTCTATCTCTCTCTCAATTTGGGGATTTAGTGTGGCACCCCTCGACATGGCCCCCAATCCGCTAGAGTCGCCACAGTTTGCTTACCTTTCACTTATCCTAATAACATGTCACTATGATACCATTGAATTATAGTGGGTCCATATGTCCTGGGGGTTTATATTATCTCAATCGGTCCCAGCACAATTCATATCACGGAAGCATATTCGACATCTCCCTAACCCATACTCAAACTAAATAATACAATGCAATGCACACCAACTACGGCTACGTTTGGCAACCACTTTGCCAAGGATCTTTAGCCCCCTAAAGGTCTTTGGGCCAAATATTCAGTGTTTGACAAAAAAATTTTGACTTGCCTTTGCCAAAGGCAAGCCTTCTCAAGGCTGAAAGCCCAAGGCAGGTTGGGGGCTGCCTTGGGCATTCGGCCTTCTCAGAAGGTTGAGGGAGAGCAAGCTAAAAAAATTTCTTCCACAAATGTAACATTTCGTTTTTCCGGTTTTGTCCTTGTGACTATTCACCTTCTTCTTCGTTGAGGTTGGTTGATGAAGTTGCACGGAGCTACGAGGGGTTAGCAACAAGCTGGACAGAGATCGGCAAGAGGCAAGTGTGTCACGGCAACCGTTGGAGGCTAGTCATGTGACCTAGGCGACCCCCTACAAGTCGCATCACCACGACCGCTACAACCCCTGGCGACCACCCAGATCTAGGTCGCAATAAGGTCGCCCGACCGCTGCAACCCCGGCGACGTTGCAACCCTCGGCAGATCTGGGTCACCGGAGGTCTTTGTGACCCAGATCTGGGCCACGCGACCTTCGGCAACACAAATCGCGCACAGATCTAGGTCACCGGAGGTCGCCACTACCCAGATCTAAGCCACGCGACCTCCGGCAACCCAAATCGTGCAATCGAGATCGCGCAATCTGGTCGCAACGATCTAGTTGCAATCGGGGCCGCTCGACTAGTCGCGGTGACCCTCGACAATCGCCTGCCCCTTGCCGAACCGCCTGCCTACCCCTCACCGAACCGCCTGCCCCTCGCCGGCAGTAACCAACCAATTCTCCTTTTTTTTCCTTTTTTTTTTTTAATAACAAAAGTCTTTTGTAAAGTTAATTTGTCTAAACACTACTTTGCTCAAATATACTTTACAATGGACTTTCATAAATATGATTTACAAACACAATTTGCATTTCCAAAAACCCCTTTAGCTCAAAGGCCTTTACATTTTCTCAAGCACTTTCCCCAAAAGTCTTCCCAAATGCACCCTACATCTTTCATACATAAGTTAGAGACGAACCACTTTCATTTACATAACTATGATGGACATCACGAGTCGGTACATCAAAGAGCCAAGGCTTTACTAAGCTCGGCTATAACCCAAAAGTACCCGACCCCACATCAGTCATGTACATCGATCCATCATCCAATGTCGGCTATCCAAAAAGTGTCATCCTCTACCCGTCACACGCGCAATCACACCCAGCCCAGTGCATCAGCTAGTGGCGGCGGCAGCATCCCCATCATGATCCCGTTGCGACGAACATGCATGAACAGGAACTCTTGGACTACGGGGTCATCAAGTAGACCCACGTCATACATAACTAAAACTCAAACACGGATGAACACCAGTCCACAAACACCAACACAGGGGTGCTCCAAACACTCAACCTCGACGTCGGACGGTAAGCCATAAAAAGTACCACGTGTGACAGGTGATAGAGGCATCTCTTAATCTGAAATGTTAGTCCCAAAAAGGAGTGAGTACAACCACTTAGCAGTAAAAGATCCATCAAACTACACAATACAACAAGCAAGACAACCAAAATTTCATGTGAAATGCACATATCATCCGTGCAATCATGCATATATTTCCATGAGATCCATTCAATGCCTTAATAACCATGTTATCAATGCCAAATAGTACCAACTCAATTCATGGACAATTCATGCCCCATGCCATATGCACACACATGCCCATGATTCATTTCCCATTTTGATATTCAAAGGATCTCATTTTTCTCCAGGGACCAATCTTTGCATCCCTCCTGACTCTCGCACCCAATCTGGCATCGCGAGACCTGTAGCACACACCTCCGGACATCCAGCACACACCTCCGGGCATCCGGCACACACCTCCGGGCATCTCAAAACTCCCGAGGACATCTGGCACACACCTCCGGGCATCCCGACACTCCCGGGGCATCATCGACTCAAGGGTCCGACGGTATCATCAACATCACAATGTATACATATATTTCTCACTTTCAAAATAGCATTTAATGCAACAATGTCAAAGGTTTCAATCAACTTTTGATGTCATATGATATGCTAAATGTCACCACATATGCTGTATAAATAACAACCCAAGATATCACATCTCATAGAGCAATTCATTTGTTCTTGAAAATAAAACAATTTTCGGATAAAACAGAATGCACTTCTTTAATTAAAATTCTGGAAAAATTAGTAAAAAATCTTAATAAATTCTGATAATTTAACATGTTATAAACGAGATCTAGAGAAAAAGTTTTCATGAAGAATACCATATCAAGAAAATTTCGTATAAATCGTAATGGTCCATGCATCACAGCCATAAAATTTCAAACATCACCATTGCACAGTTTTATTCACAAATTCGGTATAACCCCTAAATCAACTCAGAAAATTCTGAAATTTAGATATGTTATAGAAAAATCTATATGTAAGAGTTTTGTGAAGAACTAGAAGTCAGATTCGTGATAGATCAAAAGCTATGATCACCATAACTCTCCCTAACCCTCGGTAACGATTTCCAGATTTAACCATTTCAGGGAAAAATCGTTTTACCAACCAATAATTGTCCGTTTCTTCTCAAATTTTAGTATGTTACTCCTCAAGATGTCATCTACAACTTTCATCAAGAACACGAAGTCAAATTTCGGCTAGATAATTACAGAAAATTCACGGAATCACCAAAGGTCAAGCTGTTTTTCCCTGAAACAGTTTACTAACTTGAAGAACTACTCCTATACTTTCGAAATTCCAACATCTAACATCACAACTCAAGCATCTCCAAAATCCATTACACTTCACACACAGCCACAGCAAGCAAAGTGTAGATCAATGGACTCTCACTTGCCTTAAGTTCACGCAAACACAGCAAGCAAACGGCGACTTGAGGACTTCGGGCGCGGCTCGATCGACAGCGAAGCTAGGCGGCGTCGACAGTGGCAGCTGGCATATGCACGGTGGGGCTGGTCTCCTTCTTCCCTCACTAATGCACCCTCACGAACTCCCTCTTTCTCTCGAACTCTCTCTTTCTCTCAGATTCTCTCTCTCGCGAACACTCCCTCGTGCAATCCGCCCATCCCTTTTCCTTTTATTCTTTTACTCTCATGATTAGCTAGTAATCATGAGGTTTTGCATGGAGGATTTCCGGTGGAGCAAGGGGTGGCAACACTTGCACAATCTCTTTTGCCACTTGTCAACTTTCATGCAAGGAGGTGGCCTTAATGGGCCGGCCTTGGTCGACCAAATGGTGGGGGAAATGGTGGGCTGCTTTGGGCTGTTTCGAGCTTTAAGTATCCAACCCACACTTGCTTCTAATAATCCACCTTAATCCCCACTTATATATACATAATCATAAATATTAACATGGCCATAAAATATTGCAACATTAGTCAAGGGAAATACGATTCATAGGGTACACGGACAAGAATAGAAAATCCCTTATCAATTTATCCTTTAGTACAATCCTTGATCACACATGGACATAGGATACATTTCCAACAAAACAATTGTCCATTAAATGCTCGGCATTGTTTAATGGTAATCCATTGGTCTAATGGCTATAATATAGTCCGATGGCGCCTCCATCACCTATTCATGGGTCGTAATGCATCTAGAGATCACTATGAAATTTTTAGGATGCCACATTTAGAGTTTCTAAGTTGGGGGAAAGATGCGAAACAACGTCATTTTGTTGTTTGGATGGCTGACTATACTCTCCAACGAGCCATGTCGGCTTTAAAAATTAATAAATAAAAAAAGTGACATGTCGGATTTCCGGCCAATTTCATCGGCATTAGCACTGAAATGATCGTTTTTCAAATTTGTTGGCACTTAAGTGATCCGACGGAAACTTTTGGTACCAAAGTAAGCGTCATACACAACTTATGCCACTAATAGTGTACTTCTCCCCATAATTTAATGAGAATCATTAGGTCATATGTGGAGTCCTGGGATTTAATTTGCTTTTTTTTACAATATAAAAGAAAAGACAAAAATTTAACATTTCATATAACTTGTATTATAAGATTAATCAATGATTAATTCTATCTCATGTCACAACATTCACGACATATCATGTTCTTAGCTTTAGGAATTAATTTCACAACGTTGCTTATAGTCAATTCATTATAGCATGCATGAGATTTAGGACGTCAAGATATTAATATATAATAGATTAGGTTGTTGTGACTTCCCCTTAGGTGAACCACCAAAGGGACGCTAATGGATTACTAAGCAAATACTTAGCACTGATTTTGTCAAGAAATATTTTTGTGGAAGAACAATGTCCCATTTTTGGGAAATGATATTTGGGTAGAAATTTAAGTGTTGATAGCTATCTCGATAGATGATGAATAAGGATCCATCTCTGTTTTCTCATGCATTTTAGATTTTTTAATCTTTCCACTAATTTATTTTCTATTTTGATTATTAAATTTTTCATTATTGATTGCATACTCAAGAGATCATTCGCCGTATGCTAGTGGATTGAGATAAAAATTGGCAAGGACTACTTACAAAACATTTTTGAAATAAAGAAAAAAAAATTGTGAAATGACATTAGATTAATCTAGTGCAATCAAATTCTCGTAGTTATTTCGACCAAAAAACAAAGTTCTCGTATTTGTTAATATTTGGTTTGTAGAAGTAAAATGTACTCTCACTTTTTTTACTTGGTTTTCTAATTGACCTATGATAGATTAGTGATGGCTCTAAAAGGTAAAACAAATTGCATGTTGAATCAAGTACCAAGTTGCAATTGATAGGGGTTAAGAGAGTCCAGGCCAAGCATCATCTTAGTAATTCATTAGCTTTTCTTAGGTGGTTCACCTTTGGGAAGGTCGCAATGTAAATCACTCTATTGGTTGATAATTGATATAAGAGTTAGTAATTTGAAGCTTTGATTAGTTCCAAATAAAAATTCGTAAGTTAGTAAAAAAAATTGCTAAGCAAATTATAGGAAAAAAAGTTGGTAATTTCTCGAGAGTTTTGGTAGGATACCAACAAGTTATCTGGAAAAAAAAAATTGCCAATCATTTTTATTTCAATTTTTAACACTTATTAGCAATTATTGAGACTTTTTTTTTTTGTCAGAAATACTAAGCATATTATTTATGGAGGAAAAGCATTACAACCCATCGTGAGGGCATCGATACATAGCATATCCAGAAGTATTGGAGGAGGTGATGAGGCCCGGTTTGAGTTCAAAAAGCCACGGCCAAAGGCCTTAGCGGCGCAGTCAGCAAGGGAATTTGCTTCCCGTCTACAGTGGGACAGACGCAAATGGGGAAATCGGGAAAGCAGAGCTTCAACTTCGACAATTAGGGTTCGGCAGTCCCATGGAGGCAAGCAATGGTTGTTCAGCATTTCTACCATAAACAAGCAGTCAGAATCAATCTGCAGGTGAGTATCTGTCATCCCTTTCTCGACTAGATAAAGAAGGGCTTGATGTAGGGCTCGAATCTCGGTTTGCAGAGGAGATGAGGCAGGAACGATTTGGGAGGAACCACCGATCAGATTACCTTCGTGATTTCTGCAAATACAAGCCACCGAACCTGCGTGATCTGCTACAGGGAAAGCCCCGTCGATATTCACTTTGATTGTCCCTGGCGGTGGAGGATCCCAAATCCGAGAGGTAGGCGAAACCTGCTGCCTTGTAGATGTTATGTCTTTCTGCTTGATGCGATTACTCTCTGCAGTTGTGAAAGCGAGATCTACAATCTATTCGTGAGTTGAGCGTTTGTTGCGGAAGATGAAGTGGTTCCTCGCTTGCCAGATCTGCCAAAGGAGAGCTACTACTGTCTCCGATTCAGGTACATGTACATCCTGCAACAATATAGCTGCTAGCCAAGTAGACATTGGTTGTGTGCTGTGTGTTGAAATATTAATCCGCACTTTCGAATGGGACCAAAGGCCCTGAATCTGTGGGCAATAAAGGAATAAATGTTCGGCAGTTTCAGGGAGATGAGTTTGACATAACTGACAATTTGGGTTGGGGAGGATGTGTCTTTTGTATAGGTTTTCCCTTGTAGCAAGCACATTGTGGCAAAGGGACCACAGAAAGATTCTAAGTTTGGGGGCGGTCTGTAGGTGCCAAATCTTGCGCCAAACAGGGGTTGGGATGGGAGAGGATGTGGATGCAGAGTTGGGAAGTTGTTTAGGAGCATTTTCTTTAATAAACTTATAGCCACTTTTAACCGTATAATCTCCTGTAAGTGTCCCTGTCCAAATAATCTTGTCAGAAACCATAGTTGAGCAAAGAGGAATGGTAAGAATCTCCTGAATAATTTGCTCATCAAAACTTTAATGAAGAAGATGGACATTCCATGTGGTCGGATTCTTTTTATAAAACTTTCAACCATTTCAGCTCCCCTCTTTTGGCCGGCCCGCCTAGAGTTCCTCTAGCTAACCATTTATCATGTCGAATGTTTATGCTTTGGCCGTTCCCGACTGACCATTGAATCTGATCTGAGATGGAGTCTCGACCTAAGAGCAGACTTTGCCAGCCCCATGACGGATTTGAACCTCTAGGTGCATGCCAAAAATCAGTAGATTGAAAGTATAAACCTTTAAACACATGACTCCACAAGGAGGAAGGGCATTGAGATAGTCGCCAAGCCTATTTACCAAGAAGTGCTTTGTTAAGACTAAGTAGGTCTCGAAAACCCAGCCCTCCACGTTCCTTCCGTTCTTGAAGTAGTTCCCAACTTTTCCAGTGTATGCCCGATTTAGTACTACTATTTTGCCACCAAAACTGTGCTATTTTCTGCTCAATAGATTTGCATATAGAAACCGGAATTTTAAAGATTGACATAGCATAGTTTGGTAAGGCCTGCACCACAGATTTCAGCAGTATTTCCTTCCCCCCTTTTGATAGAAGTTGTTCTTTCCACCCCGCCAACTTGGCACTAACCCTTCCTAATATCCAAGCAAACATATCCTTCTTAGAAACTCCCCAATCAGAAGGTATCCCTAAGTACTTGCTAGTTTTTTCAATCAATGGCACCCTCAATGCACTAGCCATATTTTGCTTTAAGGGATTAGGATAGGCTCTGCTAAGAAAAAGGCCATATTTGTTTCTGTTCACCACTTGTCCGGTAGCTAGATAGTATTGTTGCAGGATATTGGCTAAATTTTGACATTCGAGTAGACTTCCATCTAAGAAAAATATTGCATCATCAGCAAAAAATAGGTGAGAAAGGGTAGGACAGCACCTGTTGAACTGAATTCCTTTAAGATTACCCATGTCGACAGCTTGTTTGATGATGGTTGATAAAACATTAGCCACCATGATGAATATATATGGTGAGAGAGGATCGCCTTGGCAGAGGCCTCTTGTAGGTTGAAAATAGGGTAACGGTTGTCCATTGAATTTGACACTAAGAGAAGCCGTCGTTATGCACTGCATTACCCATTTCATTCAATTGGTATGGAAACCGAGCTTGCATAAATAGGCCTCCAAGAAATCCCATTCAACTTGATCGTATGCCTTTTTCATATCCAGCTTTAAAATTGCTTGAAACTTTCTCTTTCTTACCCTGGTTTTCAGTTGGTCCAGGACTTCCTGAACAACCAAGATGTTATCCTGGATTTGTCTACCAGTTACAAAAGTGCTTTGTTCCATCGAGATCAACTCAGGTAACCAAGGTTTTAATCTATTGGCTAAGATTTTGGATATGATTTTGTAAATAAAATTACAAAGGCTAATGGGACGATAATGATCGAACCTTTCAGGATGCGGGACTTTTAGAATCAGAGTAATGAGCGTTCTGTTTAAAACTGGGGGCAGCACTCCTGTTCTGAAGAAATTCTGCACAGAGGTAAATATATCTTCTTGGAGTATGTCCCAATAAGGTTGGTAGAATGAACCATTAAACCAATCCGGTCCCGGGGCCTTCGTTGCCCCCAATTGAAAGGTAGCATTTTTCACTTCTTCCCGAGAAACCTCAGCTATTAAAACCTGGTTCATTTCCATTGTAACTGCTGAAGAAACCTGTGTCAGAATAGGGAGATAATCACGTTGGCCTGCTGACTAATATAGAGTTTGAAAGTAATCCATTGTCAAGTTCTTCAGTTGAGTAGGATCTCGAATCCATCTCTGAGTTTCATCCTGAAGCATAGTAATACGGTTAAATTGCCTTCTTTGTACTGTCGTCGAATGGAAAAACTTTGTATTCCTGTCCCCCCACCTCAACCAGTTAATGCGCGACCTCATCGCCCAATATTGCTCTTCTTGTTGCCATAGAGATTGAATTTCTTCCTTTAGTTGCTTGGCGATTGTTTGATCATAGTTATGGCTTGGTCGATTCATAATTTGTTGGAGTTCCCGCTATAACATATTAATCCTGTCACGGCCATGCGAGAAGGTGGATTTACTCCATCTGGCAAGTACTGTAGAGACTAGTCGAAGCTTTTGATCAAGGGATGCATGCTGGAGTGGTGAAGAATCCCAAGCTTCTACGATGACCTGTCTACTCTCCTGATGCTGAGTTCAAAAAGCTTCAAAAGTGAAGGATTTATAACGCTTTTGTCTGGGACTGTCAGTGATTAGTAAGAGGGGACAATGGTCAAACGCAATTGCAGGAAGAGCGAAGACTTTAGCTGTAGGGTATGAAACCCTCCACTGCATAGTACATAATAATCTATCTAGACGTTCTTTGACTGCATTATCCCCTGCCCTGTTATTCACCCAAGTAAAAGCACAACCCTTATTGTCAACGTCCATTAATGAACAACTGTTGATAAAAGATCGAAAGGATTGCATCCTATAGGAATCAGCTAGCTTTCTTCCAACCTTTTCCCAGTGGTACATTATCTCATTAAAATCACCAATACACACATCCATGGCAGGTTATTATAGAAGCTGATCTGTCTCAAATCATCCCACAGCTGCTGTCGATGATGATAAACCGCAGGCGCATGGATACAGGCAATTATTGAGACTTATTAACATGGAGAAATTCATGTCTCTCGTATGTTTACTCTGTCTTTTCATGTAGCGGCACAACAATCATCTAAAACAGAACTTTTGCATCCAATGCTGATACGATGTCGCAAAGTACTCGGTAAAGACACATAGAAGCCCATTTATTTTGTTTAATGATCCGTACTACATAGACTAGGCAACTGAATATTTTGCAGACAATCACCGATTATATAAATGAATAGAAGAATTAAGGAAATGACATTGAAGGAAAGTCTTCATTAGAATGCAGAAAACCATCTTCATCAGTGTGAGCTTTTATTGGTGTTGGGAGATCGAGACTCTCGAAATCTTCTTTCCTCAGGGAGTTTTTTAGCAAACCTCCGTCAGAGATATAGAGTTAAGTTTACGTACTCGTAGATGCAACATTGATCATAATTTAATTCATTGATTGTCATGAATGGACGCGTTCGAGCACCTCTTTAGAGCGTCAGCATTGGTGGTTCCTTTGGCGATCGGTTTGGATAACCCCGTTTCAAGGTTTACCCTTGAGACAGGCTTCTTCAACAACCTTTCACCAATCCGCACAAGATTCTCCAAGTTCTCCTTCATAGTGATGTCGACAAATGAATCTTTCCCGGTTAATGTATCATCCTGCATTTGCAAAAAGAAAACGAGAAAAAAAGTGAGCGCATTTTTCAGATACTTATCTTATAGTAAGTCGATTAATATCAAATTAATTGGTGTATTTTGTATGCGCACTTTTTCTCCTTGGACGTATTGTTCATGCATACCCTTCTCATGCGTCATATAGGTTGATACCTGACAAAATTGATGGTTCTTTCTTAGATTGAATTAGTATCTTCTATCCAGCACAAAGTCTAGGTAATCTCGAGACGTTTCAGTACGCACGTGTGAGAATTACCACATTTTCTCGAGTCAGCGTGTGAGGTGTATTTAGTTCTGAGATCACCTAATAAGCGATAGTAGCTCAATTTTAATTGACCGAGCTTACTTGGAATCTGAGGTAGTTGTCTTCAAAATGGAGTGCTTGAAAAGTTGCAGAAATATGCAAGTCCACCATATCTGCACTTGCCATAGTGAACACATCCACCAAGGGAACCGAACCGCCATGAAGAAGCCAGTCCACGGTTCCCCATTTCGCGGCCATTTTGGCATTGTACTTTCGCTCTATCTCTGGGAAACCCGTCCCGATTGAGATCACGAGAAATCGTCCATAGTTCATCTCTGCAAACGGGAAGAAATCGGGATTGGCGTTGGCTGTCTCCTTAAACACCTGGGCTATAGCCACCAATGCCTAGTATGGAAGTATCAAATGGCAAGAATTAAGTGATGTATTGATCATATGCCGAGATCAAGGTGTCCCACTATGAAAATAGTGATGATTATGTACAGGATTGTTTGCAGCGATACCACCATCTATAAGATGGAATTCGCGAGTGCATCCTTGAACGTCCTGATTCTTGAAATAGTGAGCTGGTAGATAAGTCGGGGCGGCGGATGTCCCAATGCAGATATCCGAGAGTCGAGCATCCAGATATGGAGATCTTACAACCTGAAGGACGAGATTGATAGTTTTCTTAGACCTCTGCCCATGTCCTTAAGTAGCAAGACATGCTCAAATACCCAGAGAATCTAATGCCCTTATACTTGAAATTCTGTCAATCAATTTGAATTGGACCTTCTCTTTGTAAACATTCTAATGTATATACGGGGGAATTTCGTTGAATACAAATGCATATTTGCCATTTTGTCAAACTCTCAGCATGGCTTACTTAATATCATTCCATGGCAACCAAATTTTTGGGCCAAGATGGTCTCACATATAGCTCTATCCCTCTGCAGAATCATCTATCATTAAGCATGCCTGACTATAGAGTATTCAACTACTGTTGTAGCCTCGACTCGTCCATCATTATTTCAACTTATGTTTGCCTGAACAAGGAGTGGTCTTGATGATCAAAAGCTTAACTTTTTTAAACGCAATTTCATAGACAAAGTATACCTAAGATTTGAGAAAGAGAGAGAGAGAGAGAGAGAGAGAGAGAGAGAGAGAGAGAGAGAGACCTCATAGGAGGAGAAAATGGTGGGCTGAAGACGCTCAATGTCGAAGGTTGGAATGACGACATGAGTCAATGTATCATGCAAACGAGCCTCTCCAAGTTTCTCCCTTATTAGCCCATGAAGATATTTCCCATCATACTTGGGACCTGTCAATGACTTCACCAAGTTTCTTACTCTCCCCCACAATCCCCTGGTCAAATTTGCTTCATCAATACTTGCACCATCAAAAAAGAAGTATGAACAGAAATATTGGTGCTTTAGCTTAACGTAAGTTAACAAGAACTGGGTCTTTTCAATCGATAAACTAAGCCAAGTTACTGAAGCCCAGAGAATCAATAACAGATTGATGAAATTATTGTGGTCATGAATGATGTACCTCTTCTGTGGGAAAATCTTGGGACTGTGCTCGAGGTAAAAGGACCTGATGTCCTTGGCCGCAAAGAGAGAGCGATTCTTCTCATTAGGCGCAGTCAACATGGCCGTCACTAGACCGCCTGTGCTCGTTCCTGCTATCACGTCGAAGTAATCCGCTAGTCTAGCATCCTCACCGTCTAGCTCCTGTTAGGCATAAAACAGAACTTTTGGAAGAAAGATCGAAACGGACTGGACTTTTTAATACGGTAGACCTAAAAGCTAAGCCAATGTTTACCTGGAGTTCAGACTCCAGGAAAGCAAGAATGGTGGTAGGGATGATTCCTCTAATTCCACCTCCATCAATGCTGAGGATCGTGATGATGTTACCATACGTAGGAGGCTGGACTTTGGCGAGCGATGCCATGTTTTCGTATGATTGGAAATACTCAGTTGTAGTCAAGATGAGCGAAACTTGTCAGGTGATGTTTCGCGATGTCTCGTGCTTATATAGAGGTTCAAGCTAGAGATGATGTTCAAAGATCATTATTTTGAAGACGAGTTCCCATTGGATGAGAAAATTGGGAGAACGAGCAATGCTCGTACTGGTCAAGTCTTCGTGTTTCGTGGTTCGGAGTTGGAGAGGCCCCCCACCTTGTTTTGTCTTAAATTTCTTCTCAGTTCAAAACTCTTCATAATTCACTTCGAGAATACTCGAGATATAAGCAATGATTTCATTGATAAGTAATGTGTCAGGCACTTATTAAGTAACTGGACACGGAATTTTTGTAGATAAGTCTCATAACATAATTTTTAAATTGAGATATATATGAATCAATATCTTTGCATAATAATAATCAATAAAGAATCAATGCTGGTCTAGAGCAAGGGCCGCTAGACCTATGCAAGGGCCAGCAACCCTCACCAAGATTAGGGAGATGGTCGCCACCCTCTCCCATTCTTGGTGAGGGCTACCAAGCCCTCACCCACGTGCCAAAGACCTCGCCGACCATTGCCACCGTTTTATTGGTGATGGGGTGGCAGCCATAGGCGGAAGGGAGCCCTTGCCCTTAATGTTGCCTTTAAAAAAAAAACTTTTATCTTTTTTCCAATTGTTAATCTAATTTAGTTAAAATCGTGTTTGGACAAAATACTCCTAATTAGTTAGAAATAATTTGCTAGGCCCTTTTTTGAAATAATCATAACTATTTCAAACCTTTATTTTTAAAAAAATAAGAGTATTTCTAACCTTTTGATGAAACGGTTTTCACTTCAAACTCTTATTTGAGAAAATAAATGCACTTCATGCTTTTATTTAAAAATTTCCCTTATTTTATTAGCATGGGAATTACATTTAGACGAAATCTACAAACCTTTATGTCATTTCATCTATATTGCATTAAAAAATACAAATTTTGGTTAACTATTCTACAGTTATCATGTAAAAGATGCATAATCAAATACAATGAAAGTTACATTACTTGATATAGATTATATATCAGAACTAATTATGAATAACAGATCCACTTTGTAATTTAAGGGATTGCAAATTCCGGGCTGTATACCGAATCAAAATCGATTATGACAATGAAGTCGTGAATATGACTTTCTCTCATCAAAGGGCGGACCATGGAAATGTTTGGAAATTCCAAATGGCCTTAGGAAGAGCGCGAGAAGCACGCGTCATTGTCCAGCAGGGAAAAGACAGAGGACCAAAGTACACTCGACCTAACTGACGGGAAGTGAGAACAGTGACCGCCCATTTCCTAAGTTTGATTATTATGCCCACACGTGACTGGCCCCAACAGACCACCATATCCGCTCGTTTAACGCAAGATTATCATGGCGACACTGAAGAAGGTGGAGAATGTTAAAATATGTCTTGAGTTTGACCTCAATGTGAAATTACGAATATTCCGAATTAGATATGTTGCGGACATTCGAAATCGAGCAAAGAAGATCCAAAGATCAACTTCTCAATATTTGAATCTGCGTTGGAGAATTTAGCCGCTAAAATAGGAAAGTCCAACTTTCACTTGGATTTGGATTTTGTTTAAAATATATAGAGATATGTTTTAGATAAAATCGTTTAAGATAGGAAACAAAATCTTATGAGAAGTTGGCAAAGGAATAAGGGTTTCACTTATATATAGAGACTTGTGATCGTGGATGGAAGAAGGTTGATCATGAAGAATTGGTCTTGAAGCGCCGTCACGTCATCGAGTGTTTGGGAGTGATTTTCTTTGTCGTTCTCTTCCATGAATTACATTCAAGAATAATTAGTGTTTGTAGCCGATTTAAATCTTGTGGTAAGATTTGCGTGTAATTCCTTCTTGAAATTGAGATATTATTTCTTGAGGAATTTCGAGACTAAACACTACGTGCGTTGTTGGGTGTAATTGGAGCTTGGGAAATACCAAGAGAGTATTTGAGTGACTTGAGTGTGTAATCTCCTTATATCACTTGTTCTATAGTGAAATTTGCTACTGTTCTCTCCGTGAACGTAGGTCTTTACAACTGAACCACATAAATCGGGTGTCCGATTTATTTTCTTCTTCTGTCTATATTATTGTTCGATCGCTCGATTTTTGCAACAATTGGTATCAGATCCAAGCTTAACTAAGTTAAAGCAAATCGATGGCAACAGAAGAAGTAAAAGTGAGAATCGAATAGATTTGATGGGAATGATTTTAGTTTCTGGAAGATGCAAATTGAATATTATCTTTATTAGATGAAACTGCACTTGCCTTTATCTAGGGAAAACCAAAGACGATGAAGCAAGCTTATTGGGATTTGCTGAATAGACGAGCGATGGGTGTTATTCGGCTAACGTTGGCTCGTAACGTCGCATTTAACATCATGAAGGAGAAGACCACTGCTGATTTGATGCAAGCCCTATCTAATATGTACGAGAACCCCTCTGCGATCAACAAGGTCTATTTGATGCGACGTCTGTTTAATTTGAAGATGAACGAAGGTGCGTCAGTTGTAGATCATATCAATGAATTCAATGTGATTGTTAGTCAATTGAGTTTAGTTTAAATTGATTTTGAAGATGAGGTACGTGCTTTGATTCTATTATACTCATTACCTGATAGTTGGAATATTATTGTTACCACTGTTAGTAATTCCTCTAGGTCAATAAATTTGATGTTTGATGGGGTTCAAGATTTCATTTTGAGCGAGAATATTCATAGAAGAGAATCTGGCGAACCTGTATGTACTGCTTTAGTAGGTGAAAATAAAGGAAGATCTATAACACATGTGGGTAAGAATAGTACTAATATGAACAGACGTAGTCAATCTAGGACTGATGATGTTGTCTGTTGAAGCTGTGACAAGAGGAGGCATCTTAGAAGGAATTGTCTTAAGCTAAAGAATGAGAAGGGTAAAGGAATTATGATTGATTCTGTAGATAATGTTGCAACTGTAGCAGATAATACTAATTATGTCTTGTCTGTCACTAATGATTCATCATTTGATTGATGGATTATGGATTCTAGTTGTTCTTTTCATGTCACACCAAATAGAAACTGGTTTATCACTTATCACTGCACCGTAGTGGTAAAGTCCAATTAGGGAACAAAGCTAAGTGCAATGTTGTGGATGTCGGTGATGTTAAAATCAGAATGCATGATGGCATTGTGAGGACATTGACAGGAGTAAGACATGTTCCGAAATTAAAAAGGAACTTAATTTCCTTGAGTGCCCTAGATTCAGTCGGTTGCAAGTATTCTCCAAAAGGTGGAGTTCTAAAGGTTGTTCAAGGTGCCCTGGTGATAATGAAATGAATCAAACATGGAGGCCTATAAAAACTTCAAGGTGAGACGGTGACAGGTTTTGACTCGGAGACGTCTGGATGCATCTGTTCGAGTCTTTTGACTACTCGAGGAAGACCCGGGTGTTTATGCCTATGCACAAGTTTGATGTTGGTGTCAGGATCACGCGGTTAAGAGCTTTGATCGAGACGGAGACTGGTAAGTCAATCAAGCATGTGCAGACTGACAAGAGTATGGAATTCTGCTCGAAGCTGGCAAATAAATTTTGTATGAAATGGGGCATAGTGAAACACCGCACTAATGCTAGTAAATTACAACAATTTGCAAAATTGATAAGTAAAACATTATTAGAAACGGTCCAAAAAATTATCTCTAGTGCTAGTATTACTAGGAGAATCCTAGCTGATGTGCTTAGTATGATAAGCTACCAAGTGAATAGATCCCCATCAACTTCTATTGAATGGCGGACTCCTAAAGAAGTGTGGTCAGGTAACGTTGCTGGTTATTCTATTATTAGAATATTTGGTTGCCCATGTTATTTTCGAGTGAGTGATGGTAAGCTTGATTGGAGAGCAAGATGTATATTCCATGGTTATGCACAAGGTGAGCGGGATGATCGGTTGTGGTGCCCAAATATAAATTCACCTATTAACTGCAGAGAAGTTACCCTTGACGAGTCTCCAGTACTTCTGGCTAAGAGTGATTATAGCAGTGTTAATATGGATCTAGACGGTGTTCAGCTTGAGGTGGAGTTACGACCAAAAACTCCTGAGGTAGCGAGTACAGGTACTAGCAAAGTAATCGACACAGATGGTGCTTGTAGCAAGGTGGAGCCTATAGAGCCAATGTTTGTTGTAACTGTTGAAATTAACAAGATACGTATTCGATCTCCTAACAGTTATGGATGTAACAATGGTTTTGCTTTATCTACAGTTAAGGAGGTTGCGTTGGAAAATTCTTGCAAAGCAGTTAAAGGTGCATGTGAAGTTGGTATTCTGATAAGGTCCTCGGTTATGGCAAAGTTCAAGCGAAGCTTAGACTTGGATAATATCTGTGGCGGTTGAGCCCATTGGGGGCTATGGGAAAATAGCAGTAGAATTTGAATTTTTGCAAAGCAATTGCAACTTGGCTCAAACGTCAAGCCAAGGTGAAGATTGTTAAAATATGTCTCGAGTTTGAGCCCAATGTGAAATTATGAATATTCTGAATTGGATATGTTGCAGACATTCGAAATTGAGCAAAGAAGATCCAAAATCAACTTTTCAAGATTCGAATTTGCATTGGAGAATTTGGCTGCTAAAATAGGAAAGTCCAACTTTCACTTGGATTTGGATTTTGTTTAAAATATATAGAGATGTGTTTTGGATAAAATCGTTTAAGATAGGAAACGGAATCCTATGAGAAGTTGGCAAAGGAATAACGATTTCACTTATATATATATAGACTTATGGCCATGGATGGAAGAAGGTTGATCGTGAATAATTGGTCTTGAAGCGCCATCACATGGTCGAGTGCTTGGGAAGGATTTTCTTTGTCGTTCTCTTCCGTGAATTACATTCAAGAAAGATTAGTGTTTGTAGCCGATTTAAATATTGTGGTAAGATTTGCGTGTAATTCCTTTTTGAAATCGAGAAATTATTTCTTGAGGAATTTTGGGGCTAAACACTACATGCATTGTTGGGTGTAATTAGGGCTTGGGAAACACCGAGAGAGTATTTGAATGACTTGAGTATGTAATCTCCTTGTATCACTTGATCTATATTGAAATTTGCTGCTGCTCTCCCCATGAACGTAGGTTTTTACGACTAAACCACATAAATCTGGTGTCCGATTTATTTTCTTCTTCTGTCTATATTATTGTTCGATCGCTCGACTTTCACAACAGAGAAAATGACTTGTTCCTTGACTCAGGCCCCCATAACACAAAACGACAGTACATGGGGCGGTCCCTACTAGGTATCAAAATGATCTTTGTCCTCTATTTGGTGCCACGATGGAAAATTTGATGATAAAGGTGATTTGTTATTGGAATGAATAGTCCACCAGATGAATACAATGACACCACCAACTTTGGGACGAAGGAGCTCGGATAAACTATAATGGTTTTACATCTTTTTTCTTTTAGAGATCTTTTTGCAGAATGTTATAATGAAAAAGTAACAAATCATAAGCACTTCAATATAAGTAGAGATGTGTTTAGATCATAATGGGCATAAGCAAAACCTTTTGGTATAAGGCACATGCATCTTGAAAAAATCTTGCTCCAACTCAAAATTTTAAAGATTCTATCATTCTATAAGTTATGTTAAACTATTTTGACCCAAAAATCATCTCTTGTACCCATCAAATTTCGTAGTGATATGCAACTAAGTCTGCAGTAACTGTTTTCATTTCCATTTACCCCCACAAAGTGATTAAAAAAACTTAATAAGCAATTTTAGAATCATGAGAATGTGGTTGTTATAGACAAACAAAATCCACATTAATATCGATTTTATCATCTCTTATTACATAAAAAAAAAAATTGACCAAATTTTTTAACTCACTGGAGAATTTTTTAGATTCGTACTCATGGAGAATGACGAAAGGAAAGAGGACAAAGGAATGTCATTTTTCCGGGTTTCGCGCGTAGGGGACGGAGATGGTGATGGTGAAGGAAAAGTGGCACGCAATCCCTGGATGAAAAAATTACATGCAATGACGGCTTTTATTAAACATTTATCAAAACATTCGTGACAAATATGTTTATTGATGGAGACCTGCAGGGTCAAAAACACAAAATTACCTTGGGGTCAACTTTAAGTTTGACCATTTTAACGAACTATCAATGATAAGTTCATTATTCAACCAAAAAAAAAAAAAAAAAACATGATAAGTTCATAAAATTTGGTGGGGCCATCTCTTGGCTTCCCTTTCCCATTCTCGATGGCCGTCGAAAGAATCTAGTTGCACAAATAACAATACTAAAGTCAAATGGAGACAAGAAAAGTGTAAAAAAATCATAAACCTTTTATGATTATATCAATTTAATTTGAAATTTTTTTATTAATATCAATTTAATCATAAACATTTTGATTTGATGCTAATTTAGTTCTTCAGATTAATTTTGACCAAATCTTACTGATTGATCATCGATCGACTAACATGGCACGATCAATGTTAATGTAGACAATTTTTAATAACATTTTAATATTTTTTAATTTTTAATTTTCTTTTTCTTTTTCTTTTTCCTTTTCCTTTTCTTTTTCTTCTTCTTTTTCGTTTTTGTTCTTTTGCCCCTCCTTCCTCCAATCGATCATCGGACCTTGGCAACTAGTCACCAGCCTCTAGTGAGCCTCATGGCCACTAGGGAGGCTCGAGTCCTTGTTAGAGTCCACAAGGGCTACTTGCGCTAGGCAACAAGGTTCGCCCTCACCAGATTTAGCGAGGTTGAGTCTCGCCCATGGCCAAGGAGGCTTAACTCTCGCTAGATCCAACAAGATCAAGCCTCGCCCAAGGTTGCCTTGGTCGCAAGAGCAGCCTCGCAATGGGTCAGTGAGGCTCACCCTCATAAGATCTTGCGAGGTCAAGCCTCACTAGCCATGGGCGAGGCTAGACCTCGCCACATTTGGTAAGGCCACCCTTGCAGCCTAGGCAACCTTGGTTGAGGCTCAACCTCGCTAGATCCAGCGAGGGCAAGCCTCGCTGCCTAGCGCAAGTAGCCCTTGTGTCCTTTGGCAAGGGCTCGAGCCTCGCCAGTGGCTGTAAGACTCGCTAGAGATAAACGAGGTTGAGGTTGACCTCGGTGACCATCACCTTTGGCCAGTTGCCAAGGTTTGACGACTAGCTAGAGGAATGAGGAGAAGAAAGGAAAAAAGAAAATGAAAATGAAAATGAAAGGGAAAGGAAAAAGAGAAATATTCAAAATTCAAAAAAATTAAAATATTATTAAAAGTTGTCAACTTACACTGATCGTGTTACGTTAGCGAACAGGTGCCTAGTTAGGAAAATCCAACTAAAATTAGGTGAAAAAGACTTAATTGGCACTAAATAAAAATGTTTATGACTAAATTGGCATAAAGTGAAAAGATTTAATTAAATTAGCAACAATAAAAGGTTTACGACTAAATTGGCACACAAGGAAAATGTTTAAGACTTTTTTTACACTTTTCCCAACGTGAGACATTGGTTAATTTTTCTTTAAGATAATAACACAAATGATTTATGAACTTTGTCTTAACATGCAATGTGATCATCGAACTTTCAATTCCTTTAGTATAGTCCCTGAATTTTAAGTCAATATGGAATATAGTCTTTAGAATTTTAAATTATTCAATGTGGTCCCTAAACTTTTTGTATATATTCAACTTAGTCCCCAAATTATACGAAGATGTGCAATGCTGTCCTTTTATTAATTCAAATTTGGGGTTATATTGAACATTTTCATATAGTTTAGGGACTAAGTTGAACATATACTAAAAATCCAAAGACCACGTTAAACAAATTACAAGTTTAGAGACTATAATGCATATGAAAGTACAGTTTAGAGATCACATTGTATATTTGACTAAAATTCAATGATCATTTATATAATTTCCCCTTCGTCTTTCGATGTAAAAGAAAAATGGTGTCCTCTTATCATATTTTCTTCAGACCTATTAATGAAAATCTCGAATCACTTCTTCTAAACAAAGTATGAAAAAGCACATAAATTTTAGGGGATATTTAGGTTCTTTTCATTTCGTGGAAACTCTTTTTTTGATGTTTGGTTCACTTAAGAAAATGAGTTAACAAAAAATGTTTTCCTAATCAATGGAAAACCTATGCTAAAATTTAAGAACATGATTTCCTCTTTAAAAATCAGAAAATGTTCGCTAAAATATGACTAGGTATTGGCATTTGAATATGAAACTTTACACTTCAATATTGGAACCCCAACGGTAGTTCTAGAGTCTCCATGTCTAAGACCAAGTCTTTAGCACCTGAGCCTAGGCACCTAGCAGCCACATCTGGTCCATCAAGGTCAAGCCCAAAGCTCTAGTGCTCATGCCCCATGCCTTGGCACCTGAGCTCAGGTCCATAATGATAGTGCTCAAGCACAAGCCTTAGAGCTTGAGCTTTGATCTCTGGCACACAAGCCTAAGTCCAAAAGGTTGTGTGCAAGTCCTTGGCGCTTGGCTTCAGGTTCCAATGAAACCTTCATTCTTATAAAAATATGTTTAGAAAATTGATTTTTTAAATACTTTTCTTTTCTTTTATTTTTTTATTCTGTTCATTTCTATTTTCCTTCTTCATCGGCCTATCATTGGCCATGATAGCTAGCCATAGGCGAGGGACAAACTTGCCTAAGGCTAGCAAGGCTTGAGCTCATCTGCGAAGGGCGAGGCTCCACATCACCTAGCAAGGTGGAGCCTCCCCCAAGGCTGGCAAGGTTGTCCCTCCCTTGTGGCCAGTTGCCATAGCCAACGCATGGCCAAAGAAGAAGGAAAAATGAAAAGAAAAAAAGATAATAACAAAATTCGTATGTTTTTGATAATTTTTCTCGGGAAAATTTTATCATATTTTCCATATCAAATGATAGAAAATATTTTTTTTAGCTTATTTTCAGGTTTCAGCCAAATTCTAGAAAATATTATTAATTTTCTGAGAAATAACTTCTTAAAAATATTTTTCAGAAATGTCAAACGTCCTAGGAGAACCTTTCCGCTGATCAGTATGCAACTCTGGCGCACAATGGAAAGATAATCTGATAGCGCTCCACTGGATATCATTTTCGCGCCTAGCCTGGCCCGGCCCAGATATGAAAGGAAGACCTTGTGACCACGTTATTCTGCTTTCGTGCCAAACTTTCGGTGGTCGAATGGATTAAGCCGATCTCGACGAATTGAATATTGTTCGCCTTGAGTCTTATCCCTTCTGTCCTCGGCGAGTTTCCTTCTCGTACTCAACATTTTACGCATGCAACGAACGGGAGGACGTGGGGAAGACGGGTAGCCATGAGTCGTGACTCGCAAAACACGAGCTTGAAGCGTAGACGTGCAAGGCTCAACTTAGTTACACGAAAATAAAGCGCAAATTCATATGTGTGAATCCCCTACTCCGATGTAGCATAGTAAAACAAGACCTTAGCTAATATCCCATCCCACGGTATTTCCCGGCCAAAGATAAGATGTCTTGACAAATTGAAAAATTGTAAAATGATGGAAGCAATAAATTCAAGTATTCTCATACTAAATAAATATGGTAAATTAATTTAATTAAAGAAGAAAATATTGAAATCCTGAATCCATCAAACAAAAGATGTAAATTCAATCTTGATGGGCCCCTTATCACGAGGGCATAGCATTTAGATAGACACAGCCGCTATAGAAATCAACATGGTCCATGGAAGAGAGGGTGGGACATTGTCTTTTCATATGACGAAGTAAACTTGTGTGAGCTTTTTAGAGGGACTGCGACCAAACATGTCCCACATAATTTGCATATCCTTATCATATCACATTCTTTCTCCAGCACATCAAGCTTTTCAGTTTTGGGATATATGTTACATCAATATCCGAATAGACCAACATTTAATTAAGTCTCATGAAAAGAAAATAAGGGCATTGAAGATTTGCCTAAACTGATAAGTAGCCCCTTCTTAGTTATGGCCGTGTTATTCCACGGCAAAGCCAAACGGCTATTCTGAGCGCGAAATTAGAAAATGAATTTTTTTTTTTTTTTTTTTGGGCGGGGGGTGGGGGGGGTGTGAAGAGAGAGAATAGAGGAGGAGGCGATCTGGCAAAGAAGGCGGAGCAGCGACAGCAGCCGGCGGCTATGGGTCCTAAGATGCAGTCATGGCTGGTCTTGAGGTGTAACATTAATGGCTTCAACAGTACGACGACAGGCCGAGGTGCTGCTGTTGGATTTGGAGTGGGCCGGCGAAGGGAGGATGAAAAAGAGATAAAAGTTTAGGGTTAGATGGGATTTGGGTTGGATGCGATGAGTTCTAGAATAAAGTGGACACGTGTCACAATCTCAAATGGAGATAACAGATTGGTTCATAATAGATGGGTTCATAGCCCACGATCAAGAGTTTACTTGAAAAGATGTATGAAATTGTACTCAATCTGGCTTCATAGCGATAAATAAACATTTTCCTCTTTTGTCTTTAGAAAATTGTGGAATTTTATCGTTTTATGTCTAAAAATATGTATTTTTATTTGTACCAATATATTTCATTATATTACATGTTGCTTTGCCGATTCAAGGACGAAAATGCAAAACCTTTTTTCCATGTTCCCTATCATAAGCTAAAAGTCGTCGTCATTAGCCAAATCAAATTTACTTTGTAAGGTCAATAGACATCACAATTTCTGTG
This sequence comes from Eucalyptus decipiens, assembly GCA_014182575.1. Taxonomy (NCBI): domain Eukaryota; kingdom Viridiplantae; phylum Streptophyta; class Magnoliopsida; order Myrtales; family Myrtaceae; genus Eucalyptus; species Eucalyptus decipiens. The sequence continues at coordinate 650,671 of CM024614.1, read as the reverse complement.
TGATGGGTGAAGTCTCACGATCTCAAAGAAAATAAATTGGCTGTAAATTGAAGCTAGATTTACACTCCTCAAATTAAGATTCATGCTAATGTTGCCATTTTTGCAGAGCTTAAAGCTTTGATAAAATCTACTTTCATCTCTGGACAAGTAAGGTTGCAATGTAAGAGCTAATTGGAGGCTCTCAAAGAATCCAAGATGGTAATAATTCCAAAGCCCAAAATGGGGAGGACTTATAAGTGGCTGCCAGTTGTAGCACGTCACTTGGGCCTGTCCGGATGGGTTGTGAATAGCGAAATAGTAATGATGTGCATAAACCAATCGTCACGCTTCGAATTTGGGCACTACCTATGTGCATACAGGAAACTTGATTTGGTATAGTTTATAAATCTGATCTATCTACTTATATATATTATCATTACAATCACGATATTTTACTACAAGAACATTGCATTCTAATCTTCAAATGATACCAAACATGGTAGTTTGAAAATGAGTTACTATTTCATTTAGTTCCGATTTACTCTGTCCCTCTTTCGCTCTCCCTCTCCTTGTCCAAGTGCAACACTTCTCCTTCTCTCTCTATATAATCTTTGCAACTTCTCGCGCATGTTACATTCAACATGAGCTCAGATGGCCTCGGGTTGAGGTTGCTAGCAGCGACCTTGATATTAGGATGCCGCGTCGGTACATGCTGACATCAAAACTAACAGAAGTATATAAGAACGAAACATGGGAGCGTTTCTGCTTGAAAAAGGAAGTTATTTTTGTCCCAAGGATAAAAGTGGGATTCTTTTTTTTTTGGGGGGAAGGAAATTGGGTTGAGTGGTTAGAGAAAAAAGTGGAAGCCCCCCATTTATGACTGTAGTTTCCATCGATTCTCTGTATCTCTGAAAGATTGAAGTGATTCACTTTCCTTCAAATCGGCTGTCAATCGACGGCTGCTCTTGTCCGAACCGTTGGTTGGGTATAATTGGACTTTTTGACTTTCAACACCTTGGAGCCTTTTGTGATATGCTTTCCGATACCTTTTCCATAGCTTGAGGAACCAACCATTTTCTCATCACGAGAGAGAGAGAGAGAGAGGGGTTTGAAAATCTCTACTTCTCATCATGAGAGCTTGAGAAGAGAGATCAAACTTGGAAATCCCAATTTTAGACTAGTCGGAGTGCACTGTGATTGGGATGTTCAGTTTCCAAGTATGTTGAAGGCGTGCAGAGAAAACGTAATCAAGATCTTCTAATCCCCACTTAGAATAGCCACTGTTGGTCCGCCGGACTGAACGAACTGAAATCTACGGTGTAAGAAGTGTGCCTTCAGGGGGTTAAAGACGAGCATTTAAAGTTTTGGAATTGATGTGCTTTTATTTTGGTGTGAGAGGTAAAAGTTTCAGGTGTTGGAGAGGGCTGAAGTAGAATTTTCTTTTCTACTCTGTTTATTTTCGAAAAATTTGGCATTTCTAGAATATACTCTCCAAAAAGTCATTTTTCATTATAAAAAAAAAAAGGACAATATTTGTTTGGTATTTGATTGAAATATGAAAATGAATTGAGAATTACTTTTCGTTATTTGATAATGAAAATTTACTTTTGTTTTCCTAAATATACATGCGCTATTCATGTGATATAAGGGCCACACAATCAATACATTAAATTTTAAATAAATTTTTATCGACTTAAATTTCCCTAATGTAAACAATTCAATTTTTTCTCTTAGGGGACTTGGGCTAGGCTGCCCAGGTTATGTGCCCAAACTTAGGTACTTGGGCTTAGGTGCTAGGGTCCTAGGGAGGCTTGAGCTCGGCCACTAGGGTCTCAAGGACTTGGACACAATTGAGCACAAGCGTCAGGTCTTGGGCTTGGCCCAACTACTAGGGTCTTGGACTCGAGTGCTGAGGACTCCAACTCTATCGTCGGGGACTAGGTGGTGGCCTCGAGGGACTAGAGTTTGGTCAATGGGGTCCCCAGGCCTAGACGTTGGGGTCCTAGTTGTAGGACTTGAGGCTTCTTGTGCCCAACCATTAGGAACTTGAGTATAGGCATTGAGGATCCAAGCCTCACTTTGATAGACCCAAGGCCATGCGCTGGTGACTTGGGCATGGAAGTTGAGTGTCTTGGCAATGCTAGCTGGGTCTTGGGTATGGTTGTCAGGGTCTTTGGCCCGACCTCAAGAGACCTAGACCTAGTCTTTGTGGATCTAAGTCTAGACTCTAGTAACTTGGATGTGGGAGTTGGGTATCAGCCTCAAGGGAGCCAAATTTGGGTCCACTAGCCACTACAACTCAAACTCAGCTACCAAGGACTCGCACATCAACATTGGACTTGTCGTATTAGGTAGCGAGATCTCTAGTCCAAGCACCAATGTTTAGTTTTATTTTTAAAAAAATGATTTATGTTTAAAAGAGGAAAATCGTTATTTTGATTTAAACATATGTTTTCTGATAACTATGAAAAAAGTTTCCCTTGAATCATTTTTACTAAGCAATCGAAACGTCAAAAAACGAGAAAAAAATATTCCAGCAAAAATATTTCGATGAAACAAACAAAGCTAATTATGCCTATTTTCACCTCAAGAAAATAATTTTGCTATGAAATGTAACAAAAATTTCCTTTGCCAGTCATTATAGCGCGCTAAAACAAAATCCCTACTTAAGCCAAAAAAAAAACCTGCGAGAAGGGCCTACGTAAAGATTAGATAGGTGATTTTCTTTTCTTTGTTGAAATAATCATACCCGTAGCAATTGGGACCCAATTGGATTTAGGGAAATGCTCCTGTGGGGCTTTAAAAGCTAAAGACCTTTCTTTTCACACAGTGGCGAGCACTGAGCCAAGATTCTATCCTCTTATAGTGAACATAAGAATAATAAGATCATTTACAAAGTGCTCCATTAAACCTTGTTTCATTTTGAATGCTAACCATGGACATAATGTCGCCCATTTTGTCTAAGAAACAAAGATGGAGCGACCTCTCCTTTGGTGATGTGGCGATTACTGAATCGAGCGCAGACAATTCGTCATTTTTGGGGGTCTTCACAGATTTGTCCACCAAAATAATTAAGCTATCTACACACGTCGGACACTCAACCAATACACTAGCAAATCTCATTGAATAAATGTGAACATACTATTCCACCCTCAAAGCATGAACTTTCCATCTTCTATATTAAATGCTTGAACTTTAAGGTAAAATGTCGAATCTCACTTTTTCGTATCAGAAGTAGCTCGCATGGCTGAGCGATCCCACACGAGGGGCAGCAAACCCTCGTTTGTTGGTGTCATTATCCTGAAAATTTTCTTCAAAATCTTTCGTAATACAATATGAAACTAAGAAATTCTTAAGAGACAAGGAAAAAGAAAGACTGATGGGGAGCAGACTGTTTAAACATGACTTGAGCTGGAACAAACTAATTTGTACTGTGGGTTTAATATATACTATAAACCATGTGAACATGTCCTCATACAAGTTTGGGTGGCTAGGTAATTTCATACATGTTCGTCGCACACTACCCGTTTCGGGGTGAGATGCTTATACTGGGAAACATGAGCACGTGGGATTCCACAGCCATTGAAGAGCAACTTGCTATCAAGATTGTAACTTGTAAGGACCAAACTCGGCACCTGTTGGATTCGTACCGGAAAGGTCTTGTCTATCAAGCCTAAATGAAAAAGAAAACCTCACTGGTGTGGGATTGCTTTGAGAGAGACGTCAATGTCGCCCGCATTCCTGTTCTGGCGACGACTCCCTTGAACGTGGGAGTTGCTGTTGCTTCAACCCCAATGAGAAATGTCTAGTTTCATGGGACATGCAAGCTTTTCTACAACAAGCTTTCATGCCGACTATAGCGAAGCAGAGAATATACCCTCTTCCACTCACAGTCCCCTCTAACCTCCACCCGAGAGAATCTTCGGGAACATAATCATGGCACTTCGCAGGATATTCACGTGTCGTAGTTAGCTAGGTATCAACGGAGGACCGAGAATCTTGAGTTGGAGAGCAAGATGGGGAAAAAGAAAACTTGAATTGGTAGCCCACCCTCCTTTCATTCGCACTTCTTAGGAAGTCTTTTAGCGACAACTTTAGTATTCCAGCATCATACCATCCGCACATACGATGGGACTGAAACTGAAGCTATGGTGTAGCTTTTGTGCCATTAGGCCAGCTTCCACGGGTCTATATAAACACCTTAGTGAGGCTTCACTGGCTATCATATTGGCATTCCATTCAATCACGTTCTGGTCCTTTCCCTCTTGAACGCACCTTCATCTCTCGAAATTATGGTGGCAAAAGCTGGTGGGTTCTTCTTCCCAGGTCTTCTTCTTGTTGCTTTACTCCTTTGGAGTGAAGTCGATTCTGCCAAAGGAAGGATTTTATGGCCAAGGAAGTGGGAAAAGAAGGGAGACTATGTGAAGTCAAGCGATGGAACTGGTGGTTTCTCTCCTGGCATGGGTCATCGCCACATTTTGCTAAGTAAAACTGATTCCGAATCCACCGATCCTGGTCACAGTCCTGGTGTAGGACATATCACAAGCGAAAGGAAGGATCAGTGGTCCACGGAACCGGGTCATAGCCCTGGTGCCGGTCATTCCACCGGCCCTGGAGGACAAGATCCAAATCCATAGACTAATTGATAATGATATGGTATAGATTATTTTTGTAAGATGAAGATTCTCGACTGCGCAAGGTGCTCACCTTGGTTTGTCAACCTTAGGGGTTTGAATACTGAATATGCACGTCCTTCCACTTAGATAAGATATGATTTGCGTCCGTGTATATTTGTAGGCGTGTAGATAAGCGTGTATGTCTATTCCATTGTATCTGTGTCTGGCCACTGTAGTGGTGTAGATGTTCTAATGACCTCGCATATCCTACCAACATGATTGTGTAAAGCGCATTAGCTTTAATGAAAATTAATTATTATTGGCTTTTATATCTTGCTTTGTGTACTCGATTAGCCGGTGTACTCTCCTTCGTTGTCAACATTAGATGCTAGATATTATTCTCAAGCCAGAAAATGATTATTTTAGAAAATATATTTTAAAAGATGACTGTCTATATCATTTAGAAAAATAAATTAATGGACAAATTTTTCATCGCCTATGAAAAAAGTTAGGCATAAATTGTTATTGATAAAAATAATATTTTTCGTTAACTAATTTTTCTATATGGTATAAGTAATTATTTTTTGAAAAGATACTTTTTAAATTACTCATTTTTATAAACGAAGGACCCGATATCTCTCGTTTTGCACAAGTAGTCACTGCCTCCGCTCAACTGGGCTACTGCGGGAGCCACCACCACCAGGCCACAACATTGTTCAACCTCTTTTCCTTCCCCACTCATTATCTCTCTCTCTCTCTCTTCAATTTCCTAACTGTCTCTTTCCTTTTTATTCTCTCTTACAAATTAAACAAGTTTTTAACCGTAATAATGGACACTGATTGACAATTCGCATTTGGCAAATGGCCATATATGTTTCCAATTTACTAATTCAAAGATAAGTTGCCTAACAAGGGAACAAATGCACTATCAAAATCTAGAAAACCTTAATACTGTAAGTTTATCTACTAGGAATTGAAACGAATCACCTAACAATCTAGCATTCGTTCCTAAAATAATAAGAAAGTTTAGGAAATGAAGTCAATGATTATCGTAAACATATTTGGCCATTTTTTTTTTATTTTTTATTCCCACTCTAAAAAAAACTACTACGGTCGAGTTATTTTGACTGCTTCAATGGACAATCAAGTACTAAGACTAATGTTTTGTTTTGTATGTTTGTTCGTTCGTTTGTTTTTTTTTCTTTTCTTTTCTTTGTCAAGTGTATCGATGTACTTTCTTTGTCAAACATGTGAAAAAGTACGGAGAAGGTTTTTATGGTATATTTTGAGACATGGAACGAAAGAAACTCACCTCTTTTGTCATTTTTAATTTCCAATAAAGAAATCAGGTTTCATCCTTCAATGGAAGATGGATTGGACTAAATTCGGATCCCTATGGATCGGGTCTATCGGGGCCCTTCATTATGGGAAACCCATTTGAATTTCTCGTGAATCCCACAAAACTCAGTAGCTATGATTGCTAACTGTAGACCATGATTTAAGGGGGAGAGAGTATTTGTCAAAGCTTCATCTTTAGATGGGCATACAAGTAGAACAATTGATTATTCGAGCATCCCGTCCAAATTTCAAAGTTAACACAAAAGGAGAATTAATTTATTCTTCTTATTGGGACCAATAGAACGAAATGATCGATCGTCAGATGGACACCAACAAATTATCCATCGAGACAATGAAAGAAACATACGCATCTTTCCGGGTTCACACAGTGTCCCAAAGCTGGTTGCTCGGGGATAGCCGAGCACGCGCTGTCGCAATCGGACTCTTCACAAGGGGAGTCGGGAAAGATCAGACGGCACATGCTCCCGGCAGGCGGCTTTGCAGAAACCATCTGCTGATTATTAGGAGCAAGTATCAGAGCGAAACCAAACAAGATCACTGCGACGACGATGGAGTTCCTCATGCTCAGGTGCCTTGAAGTTTTTTTCCTTGAGGAATGCCTAACACTGTACAGGAATCTAAATTGCTAAGTCACTTGAATATAAATAGTCATCCCAGGGAATTCCATCGCATGGAAATGGGGATAGAATGATTTTAAGCAATCAGATCCAACGAATTATAGTCAAAAGAAACCGAATCACATTAAAGACGTTGCTGGTAAGTGAATCCGACTTTTTTTTTTGGGACCCCCCACACTAGAGCTTACAATTTTGTGCGAGATGTGTGACATCCTGAAGGAACTTAAATGGTTGTAAGATATGAGAGATTCAATTTTCACATTGAAAAGTAAAGTATAAATGTAAAAATGGGGTTATTTCACAATTATCTAGGCAATTTAAAATAGCATTTATCCATTTTGTCATAGCATGTTACCATAATACATCGTAATAAATGATACCGGCGTTTCATTTGATTTACATCGTAGCAAATGATATTGGCGTTTCATTAGACTTGAATGGTTGTATTAAATGTCATATGCATTAAAATCCTAATTCTCTGTTTCCTTCATGATTACTTAATGTCCTTAACCAATTTCTTACTGATGCTGGAGACACTCCATGATGACGATTTAAGCAATTCTTAGCAAAGTTTCAGTTGCGAAGATCCAGACAGTAGATACTTCATCTTTCATCTTCTCTTGGATCATACAGTTCATGATTAAGAGTTCATTAGAGAAAAATAATATTAAAATTGACAGCTTTTTACTATGAAAAATTGTCTAAAAAGTTCTAAACCTCTTATACTTCTGTCAATTCACTTTTAAACCTTTTTAATTTGCCAATTAAGTCCTAAACCGTTTCACTCTTTGCCAATTGAGTCCATTTGGCCAACTTTGATCAGAATTTGCTAATATGGATGTCAGTCTTTTTACATGGCATAACTGACACTGACCTTGACAAAATTTATTATTTTTTTAAATTTGAATTTTTTTTATTTGAATTTCTTTTTCTTCTTCCTTTTTTTTTCTATTTTTTTTCCCATTTCTTCCTCTAGCCGATCGCTACGATCAACGAGGGTTGGCCTCGCTAACCTTGGGCAGGGCCGTCCTCATTGGGATCTGGCGAGCGGCAACCTCACTAGCCTCATCAAAATCGGCAACGGACAACCTCGCTAGCTTTGGGTGAGACTTGCCCTCCCCAGCCTTTGGCAAGGTTGACTCTCACTGGCCTCTAGCAAGGTTGCCCCTCGTTAAATCTCGGTGAGGCTCACCCTCGTCGGTCATAACCTCTAGTGGGTCACCGGAGGCTAGGCCACTAGCCAGAGAAAGAAAAGGGGAAAAAATAGAAAGAAAGGAGAAGAAAACAAATAAAAAATATTTAAAAATAATTAAATTGAAAAATTATTTTAATAAATTTTATCAATGTTAGCGATTTCTTGTCAGAATTGGCCGAATAGACTCAATAGTCAAAATGTTGAAAGATTTATGATTCTATTGACAAAATTGAAAAATTTATGACTCAATTGACAAATGTACAATATGTTTAGGAATTTTTGGACAATTTTCCCTTTTTTACTACTAATGGCATACATGTAATTTTTATGTTAAAGCAGAGAAAATAACACTACTGCTCATGGCATTCATGTAAAATCTATCATAATTATAATGTCCTAGACTCCTACTATATATTTGAGCAACATCTTTTGTAGTTGTAACTTTGAAAATTGATAGTGATGATGAAGAGATTGCCTAGTGTGTGGCACCATGACTTTTCGCTTGCTGATTAATATGTGTGAGTCATCCTCTCTATTTTTTTCTTTTTAATAATTTATTTTCCTATCAACCGGTATCAAAATTTGGTTTGGCGAGATGGTGGGAGGATCGATTGGATGTTAAGGATTCTGGTTTTTGAAAGATGCAATTCGAAGATCTGCTGAATCTTAAGCACTTACATCATCAGCCTCTATCGTGAGAGAAAACAGATTTGATCAAGAAAGGAGACTGGGAATTTTTAGGTCAGCAATCTCGGATGTGATTCGTCTCGCCTTTGTCGAAAACATCACTTATACAACAAATACATATATTATCGATACATGGCTCGAGACATTTCCCCAGCTTCCCCACCACTTATCCTTTGGCATGTCATTGTGTGGTCCTTCCGATTAGAGATCTTGATGGAGTATGAATTCAAGAATATCGAACACACATAATTTTTTTTTTCTTAAATTGCTGAAGTTTGCCTCTCGCAAGATAGATCTTTGACACTTTAAGTTATACATCAAAGGGTAGAGTTCTTGCAAAGGGATTTATAAGTTCAATTATCCTAAATAGTCGGAGCTTTAACTGATCACACTTGAATACTCCTCTTTAGGAATTTAGCCCACATGGATCACGCCTAAGTTGATTGAGATCGAGTCAAGCCACCCCTTAAGTATGTATCGACAGCAAGCTACAACTTAGATGGACCATGAAATTGAAAAGTTGTTGATACGAAATGCGTTCACGGTGATGCGGAAGAGGACATAAATGAAGTACGGTTTTATTTGGAATATGCGCCGCTGCAATTTGCTCACTGCATATTCATGCTGTTGTGCTTCTTTGGCACTTGGACATAGGCAGCCTTCTGGCTTTGTTCTCTAATCTCTTTGGCACTTCTGTGGGTTTTTCTCATGTGTTGTTTTTCGTGTAATTATGCGTCTTGCGCATTCACTCTGCTGCAATTACAGAGGTCTCAAGTACTTATAGTTTCCTTACATGCTCAATTCATTCTCACTGTCTCTGCCATCGAACTTCTTTGCACAAGTGACTTTCAAAAAGTATCGAGAGCATTGTTAGAATTTAATTAGTGCCCTATCTCACGGTTTTCGTGTATTTCTAAACCGAGGATGTTGAAGTTCCACATGGCCATTGGGAAGCAAAGTGTTGAACTACCGCAACTCTTATGATCCTAACAGTACAACATTCCCAACTTGAATGTTTCATGTGGTTCATGACTAAGGCAACAATTTCTGTGCTATTTTTGCAAGTTATGGTTTGGGAGGATGTTTTGTTTGGTACAGTCGATGGGAGATATCGATTTTCTCGGAAATTAATGTGTCTACCAATGAAAATGTTCTAATGATGACACAATTGATAATGACATGTGACATCATGTCATAATAGTCTTTTCAGCTATCTAGGATCGTATGTCTAAAATAATGTCAAGGGATCCTAAAAGACATTCTTAGAGCTTTATTTATATTTGAAATTACATTATCACCCCGCTTAACATAGACAGTTCATAACATATACAATCAGGTGGAAAACTATTGAAGCTTATTCGTGTTGAAGTGAGCGTCAAATCAACATAGATCATAGCATCGATAGAGTGTAAGATTGTTTCCCAAGAGGGAGCGATCATTTAGGGAAGGCTAAAATCTTAGTCGATGCTCGCAAAGGTTGGTAGCCAAGAACTGTGTCCACGCTTCTCTATTTTTTATGACACTCCTCTATATACAGCCACAAATACTCCAACCTGCCAAATTATGAACTGCAGCAAAATTCTTGTGCATCATCAATTGGAACAGCGGAGTCGAGTCTTTTATGTTTCTAAGCTTACTTTTAGAATACCACAGACGCTAAACTACTTTCACCGGAAGGTCTAAAGTATTTATGGACAATCTCCACAATGCCCTGGAACTTGTTCATGACTATTGTCGCTGTGGTTATGCAATTATAAATGATGTCTCACAGTAGTATAAGAAAGACTGGGAAAAGTATCAAAAAAGTTTTAAATTTATTGTATTTGTACTAATTTCATCATAAACATTTTATTAATGTCAATTTAATCCTAAACTTTTTGATCTAGTGTCAATTCAGTTCTTCCAACTAATTTTGGCTGGATTTTGCTGATGTAGACATTGATAAGCTTACGTGACACGACCGGCATTGACTAGACAACTTTTAATAATATTTATTTTTCTTTTTTTCCTTGTTTTTCCTTACCTTTCTTTTTCCTTTAGTTGGTTGTCGATTGGCTAAAGGCAAGGGTTGGCAAGGTCACCCTCAACCTCATTGGACTCTAGAGAGGGTTGCCAGCCACTAGCGAAGCCAACAACGGTGAGAGCAAGCCTCGCCATGGCTAGGTGAGCCCCAACCTCGCTAGAGGCCATAAGGGCGGTCTCACATTGGGCTGGCAAGGGTCAAGCCTTGCCTAGCTTGCCAGCCTTGCCTAGCCATTAGCAATGCTTGAGCCCTCGCAAGAGGCCGTCGAGTCAAAGATTGGCCTTTGGCGAGGGCTCAAGCCTCATCATGGCTAGGCAAGGCTCAACCTCATCGGATCGGGCAAGGTTGGGATTGGCCCATGGCTAGTGAATCTAGCGAGTCTTGACCCTTGCTAGATCTGATGAGGGCAAGTCTCACTAGCCGAGTGTGAGGTCACCCTAGTGACCCCTAGCGAGCTCGCTAGAGGTTGGGTCAGCCTTGCTAGTGGCTGGTGAGGATTGCCAAAGGGCGACAAGGTCCCTCACCTCTAAATGGTCACCAGGAGGAAGAAGGAAAGAAAGGAAAAAAAAGGGAGATAAAAAATAAATAAATAAATAATTAAAATAATATTAAAATATTATAAAAATTTATTCACATCAAGGCCAATCGTGCCACATAGGCCGATCGGTGTCCATGTCTACAATATTTGATCAAAATTAACTAGAAAAACTAAATTGCATTTAGATCAAAAAATTTAGGACTAATGGTATTATGTCAAAACGTTTAGGACTAAATTGGCATCATTAAGATTGCATTTGGTCATTTAAACATATTTGTTGAATAAGATAACGTTGGATAAGAAAAGGATAGGATATGATTTTAAATATCACATCTAATGTTTGTTGATCTAGATTAATATTTGATTTGCAAGATTAAAATTTATAAATAAATCATGAAAGTTCAAAAAATTATTCATCCTTCCTCAATCTGCCATCCATGTCAGACACCTTCTCTTCCCAATGGACTTTGCCATGCTCTACCACTGACTTCACCGCTTCAAGTGATGCGGTTGAGGAGCTCTGTCGTGCCAGCTACTGCCTCCATCGGATCATCTTCTTTGTGAAGGAGGCCCCGAGCTTTGATCAGGATCACGAAAATCCCCGCCAGGATGGAATTGAGCGACAATAGGAGGCAATGAAGAGTGTGGCCATCGAACTTGAGGACGCACCAGCGAGAAAGGCGCAGCCAGCAGGAACAAAAGGTACAGATGCAGTGAAAATCGATTTAGATGGTCGAGGCTTTCCAGAACGAATTCTTCAACAACAGTGGAGAGACAATTGACTCTAGCAAGAATGGTGTTGCTAGGGAATTCAACGGGAAAACCTGTCAGGAGTAAATAAAGTAGTGGGCTCCTTAGGAAGTGCTTGATTTGCTGAGATTGTTGGGAGTTGCTACAGTTATCGTCAACAATTGCTGGCTGGTCACTGGGAGTTTGCGAGGACGCTTTGCTGGTGCATATGGAGAGAGGGGCCAACAAGCTCCGGCACCGCTTTTCCAAGTGGCCGAAGGTGGGGCCAGGTCATCGCCGGTGGGATGAGCGGTGGCCATTGAAGTTTGATGATCATGGTGCTTGACAAAAGAGAGGAAGGGCGATCCCCGAGCGCAAAAATGGGAAAAGAAGACGTGATTTTTTTTTTTTTTATCAATTTTTCAAATTTCACATATGCTATCCAAGTCTCTCCCACCCTCTAGGTGTTTTATATATATCTAGACTACATTTGGGCTATATCCAGATTGTGTGTCACTCCAAATACCGGATATGATCAAAGTTATCCCATCTGGTGTTGTATCCAGCCCACCAAATACTACCTAAAGGATTAGGACTAAATTCGCACCAATGAAATGAGTTTAGATTTTTTTTATTTTTTTTACACTTCTCTCAAGAAAAATCCGTATTCATATAGAAATGCAACCAAGTGTACACATATTGTCCCTTTGATAGATTGTCAGATGTTTTCTTAGGAGATAAGAGGTTGTCCTTGAAGGAAAGCCGAAATCAAGGTCAATGCTTGCTTTGGTTCTTTGGTTGGAACAGTGTGTCCAGCTATGACTGTAGATAATGTCACCCCTTTCTATCCAACTACTATCCTCTCACCTGCCAAATGATGCAAAGTGACTAAGAAAAATATGTATCCTCAATCGAGAGAGCAAATTGTCTCTCATATGTGTCTTACCTCGCCGTTGGAATGCCATGGACGCCACGGTGTTTCAACCGGAACGTCTAAGGCATTTATGGAAAATCTGGAAGAAGTCATCGGAACTCGCCCATCAATGCCCCCACTGTGCTTATGGCTATGCAATTAGAAAATGATGCGTCATACTTGGTTAAGAAAGACTGGTAATATCTATCTTTAAGTCAATGAATTTGATGTGGGTAGAGGCATGCCAAAGGGAATAAAAATACACATTGAAAATATGGACTTGGGAAACCATATGTGTCAACGCAATTTTATATTTCAATCTGAATTTTCTTCAGCTTTATAGTGATGGTATCATCCACACTTTATGTTGTTATGATGTTATGAATTTAAAGTTCTCAATTTATTCTGGGACTTACGTGCGAGAGAACCATTGTCTAGGTTTGCATATAAAGCTACTTGGAATAGAAAAAGTGAACGGCATAAGTGAGCGGATGACCAGTTCTCTAATATTTTCCAAAAGATCAAATTTATTACTAGCTATTTCAATTGGCTTTTACCTGATATTTTTCACTTACATCTATGAAATGATGATAGGACAGAGAACTTATCATTAGTTTTTAATCTTGAACAATACGGTTCGCGCATGATTTATAACGCAAACATCTATATTTTCGGTGCAAATCAGGCCATACTCAACTTGATTTCAGATATTCTAACTGTTAAAATTCGTCCGATCTAATGTAAATTTCTCCCAATAATATATTTTTTATCTTGGCATACATCCATTGAAAGATTGGAAGTGATCACTTACAAAAACAGATGAGCTGGATTTAGGTCCTAATTAGGGCTGTTAAAATGTGTGAGTCAAGTTAGGTCTGTGTTGGGTCGAAAATGGTTCAATATCGACTTATTTAATCCATTTTCACCCATTTATACGTAGTACAAATTCAATAACTCATATTTGACCGAACTCGCACCCCTCATTAGTAAAACGCATAGACATTTAAAAACAAGTACTTTTATGCTATGCATGTAATGTGTAAATGAAAAAAATTATTGATAGTTATATAAGGTTTTAAATGATTTTCAATTTATTTGTGACTTTTTTATTACAATTTTTTCAAGTTTCACAATGAATTATCCAACATCTCTTAAAACAATAAGTCAATAAATATTGACAAGTAAAATTATATACTAATTTTCACGATTTTTAAAGCTTCAATTGGTGGTGCGCATCTAAATTTGGCTTCCCTTCCACCGTCGCCGTATGGAATGTCTCCCTCTCTCTTCTCCGTCTATGTTAACATTAGAGAGGTCAACTTTTTCTTCGTTGAAATAATTGCACCCGTAGCAATTGGGACCCAATTGGATTTCGGAAAATGCTCCTGTGGGGCTTTAAAAGCTAAAGACCTTTCTTTTCGTAAGTGGCGAGCACTGAATCTAGATTCTGTCCACTATATTGAGCATATCAAAAATAGCATTGTTTGTTATGTGCTCCGTCAAACCTTTCTTTTTTCTTTTTCCTTTTTTTAATGCTAACCATGGGCATAATGTCGCCCATTTTGTCTAAGAAACAAAGATGGACCGACCATTCCTTAGGCGATCTGGTGATTACCAAATCAAGCATAGACAATTCGTCATTTTAGAGGTCCTCCCAGATCTATCCACCAAAGATAATTAATCCATGTACAACTAGCAATCTCATTGAAATAATGTTAACATAATATTCCCCACCCTCATCAAATATGAGATTACTTATGAAAAGCCTAACGTCCTAAATAAGTGTGAACTTTGCATTTGTGAGACTTTGTGAGATCAGTCAATTGTTCTAAAACCTTAAACTATTATTTTATTATTCCAACAGCATCTTCTAGGTTAAATAGCTTGAACTTTAATATTGAGATATCAAATCTCACGTTTTTGTACCAAAAGTACCACTGCATGGCTGGGCAATCCCACAGGAGGGGCAGCCGACCCTCGCTTGGTCGTGTCATTATCATGAAAATTTTCTTTGAAATTTATTGTAACACAATATGAAACTAAGAAATGGTTAAGAAAAAGGGGAAAAAATAACTGATGTGGAGCAAACTGTTTAAACATGACTTGAGATAGAACACACTACTTTGTACTGTGGGCTAATTATATAAAACCAACCATGTAAACATGTCATTATCAAGATTAAACGGGTATTTAGAGTTCGGTGCATGCTCTATTGCTCCCTCTAAATTTACCTGTAGATTAAACAGGCAATTTAATCCATGTCTGTCGCACACTACCTATTTCGCGGGGAGATGCCTGCACTGGGAAACACGGGCACGTGGGATTCCACAGCCATCGGAGAGCAACTTGCGATCAAGATTGTAACCTGTAAGGACCAACCTCTGAGCCTGTGGGATTCGTACCGGAAACGTCTCATCTATCTATCAAAGCCAAAACGAAAAAGAAAACTTAACTGGTGTGGGATTGCTTTGAGACAGACGTCCATGTCATGCCGACTCCCTTGAACGTGGGAGTTGCTGTTGCTTCAGCCGCATTGAGAAATGTCTAGTTGTATGGGACAAGCAAATCTTTCTACAACAAGCTCTCATGCCGACTATGGCAAGCAGAGAATATACTCTCTTCCACCTACAGTCCCCTCCAACCTCCACCCAAGAGAGAATCTTTGGGAACATAATCATGGCACTTCGCTGGATATTCACGTGTCGTAGTTAGCTTGTAGTGCTAGGTGTCAATGGTGGACCGAGAATCTTGAGTTGGAGAGCAAGATGAAAAATTTTAATTTGGAAAGAAGAAGAAGGTAATTTCCAATAAAATTATTGTAGCATTGGCAAAACTTGAATTGGTAGCGCGCCCTCCTTTTTATGCCAACCCTTAGTAAGTCTTTTAGCAAAAACTTTGGTATTCTAGCGTTATACCATCCGCACGCACGATGGGACTGAAATTGAAGCTACGGTGTAGCTTTTGTGCCATTAGGCCAGCTTCCACGGGTCTATATAAACACCTTGGTGAGGCTTCACTGGCTATCATATTTGCATTACATTCAATCACGTTCCGGTCCTTCCCTTCTCGAACACACTTACTCACATCGCATCTCTCGAAATTATGGTGGCAAAAGCTGGTAAATTCTTCTTCCCATGTCTTCTTCTTGTTGCTTTACTCCTTTGGAGTAAAGTCGATTCTGCCAAGGGAAGGATTTTATGGCCAAGGAAGTGGGAAAAGAATGGAGACTATGTGAAGTCAAGCGATGGAAACGGTGGTTCTACTCATGGCCATGGTCATGGCCACATTTTGCTACATAAAACTGATATCGATTTTGCCTCTCCGGGTCACAGTCCTGGTGTAGGGCATCTCGCAAGCAAAAGCGAGGATCGGTGGTCCACAGAACCAGGTCATAGCCCCGGTGTAGGCCATTCCACCA
This sequence comes from Eucalyptus decipiens, assembly GCA_014182575.1. Lineage (NCBI taxonomy): Eukaryota > Viridiplantae > Streptophyta > Magnoliopsida > Myrtales > Myrtaceae > Eucalyptus > Eucalyptus decipiens. The sequence goes on along the minus strand of CM024614.1, from coordinate 634,597 downwards.
GCCCTGGAGGGCAAGATCCAAATCTATAGACTAATTAATGATGATATCGTATAGATTATCCTTGTAAGATGAAGATTCTCTACCACGCGAGGTGCTTACCTTAGTATATCAATCTTATTGATTGAAATACTGGAGGAAGCACTCTACCCATTGAGGATGCACGTCCTTCTACTTAAATTTGATTTGCATCCACGTATATGTATAGGCGTGTATGTCTATCCCGTTGTATCTGTGTCTGGCCATCGTAGTAGTGTAGATGCACTTATGACCTCGCATATCCTACCAACGTGATTGGGTACTGTGCATTAGCTGTATCGAAAGTTAACTATAATTGGCTTATATATCTTACTTTTGTTCTTGATTTGTCGTAGTTCTCTCTCCTTCGTTGTCAACATTAGATGCTAGATATTATTGTGATCGCGATACGTCGGCTGCGACGATAATATGTTTCGTTTTGCTCAAGCACCCTCTGCCTTCCCTTGACTAGGCAGATGGCGGCTGCAGCGGGAGCCACAGCCAAGACCAGGCCACAACATTGTCCAGCCTCTTTCCCTTCCACTCTCTTTACCTCTCTATTATATTTCCAACTTTTCTCTTTCCTGTTTATTCTTTCTTACAAATAAAACAACTTTTTTAACGGTAATATAATTAATTCATACGAACCAAATATCTCTTTTAATAATGGAGACTGATTGACAATTCGCATTTGCAAATCGGTATCTATGTTTCCTATTATTAGCTCAAAGATAAGTTGTCTAACAAGAGAACAAATACTTATCAAAATCTAGAAAACCTTAAAATTTTAAGTTTTACTATTAGGAATTGGAACGTAACATTCTAACATAGTTCCTAAAATAGTTTGAAAGAGATAAAATTGTCCGAAAAATCCTAAACTCATTGTACTTATGCCAATGTAGTCTTAAATATTTCAATTTTGTCAATTGAGTTTTAATGTGAATACCAGTCATTCTATGGGGCATATGGGCGACACTGATGTAGACCCTTTTTTAATATTTTAATATTTTTTTACAATTTTTTAATACATTTTTTAGATTTTTTTATTGTCTCCTTTTATCTTTTCTTTCCTTTTTTTTTTTTTTTTTTTTCTCCGTTGGTTGCTAGGCCTTGGCAGTGACTAGCAACCAACTATAGGAAATGATCTGCAAGGGTTGACCTTTCCAACCTCAAGCGATCGTTACCCTCTCTCCAAGATTTGGCAAGGACCAACCTTAGTGAGAGATTGCCCATCACTCTCGTTGTCAAGTTTGGCAAGGGTGTGCCTTGCTCGAAGCTAGCAAGGGGTGACCTCGCCAGCCTTAGGCAAGGCTCGCCCTTGCCAGATCTAGCGAGGTTACCCCTCATTGATCGTTGCCTTTGGCCGATTGCCAATCATTGCCAAGGCTAAGCAATCGGCAAAGAAAAAAATGAAAAAAAAAAGGAAGAAAAAGAAAAAAGACAATAAAACTAAAAAAAAATTAAAAAAATTAAAAAAAAAAATTAAAAATTCTATAAAATGTTCATGTCAAAGCTAATCATGCCACGTAAGATGCTCAACGTCCACACTAGCTATTATAAGCCAAAATTAGCTAGATGGGCTATATTAGTAAATTATCAAAAAGTTTAAAACTCAATTGACAAAATCAAAAGGTTTATGATTGAATTAGTAAAAGTGCAATAGCTTTTAAGAAATTTTCAATAATTTCTCTTAAAACAAACTAACTAATGATTGTAGAACAAATTTGGCTACTGCTTTTTCCTCGCACTCTCAAAAGATCTACTACGACGAGTTATTTTGACTGCTTCAATAGACAATCAAGTACTAAGACTTGCGTTTTGTATTTTTTCGGTTTCTCTATCAAGAGCAAAAAAAGTACCGAGAAGGTTTTGTATGATATATTTTGAAACATGGAAAGAGAAGATAACCCCCCCCCCCGCAAAAAGCAACTATTTTTTTACTTTTTTATTTATGATAAAGAAATTAGGTTTCTTGCTTTCGTGGAAGATGGATTTGACTAGGGTCTACATGGATCAAGGAGAAAATTGTCCAAAAAGTTTAAAACTTATTGCAATTTTGCCAATTCAGTCTCAAATCTCTTAATTTTGCTAATTGAATTATAAATCTTTTTACCTTTTGTAAATTGAGTCCATCCGACTAATTTTGGATCATCTTATGTAGCACGATTGGCACTAATTATGAATGATTTTCAATAATATTTTTATTTATTTATTTTCATTCATTTTTTTCTTCTCTTCTTCCTCCTTTAGCCAGTCGCCAAATAAGAAAGTTGAAAAATATTAAAATATTTTTAAAAATTATCCACATCCAATATCAGCTACGTCACATAGGATGGCTAACTTATATGTCAGCGATTTTCAATCAAAATTAGATGAATTGACTCAATTAAGAAAAGTTTAAAAAGTTTAGGGCTCAATTTGTAAAATTAAAATGTTTAAGACTAAATTAGTAAAAGTGTAATAGGTAGAGAACTTTTTGGACAGTTTTTCATAAATTAGGAGGTCCATTTAAATTTCACGTGGATCACACAAAAATCACCGGGTGTGATTGCAACAATTGACCATGGTTCGAGGGAGAGAGTTTGTCAAGGCTTCATTTTTAGACGGGCATACAAGTAAGACAGTTGATTATTTAAAGCTATAATATAAGGAGAAATAATCTATTCTTTTTATTGGGACGGATAGAGCCAAATGATCGATGTTCCCACGAACGCTAACAAATTATCCATGGCGACATTGAAAGAAACATCCGCAGTTGGTCGGGCTCACACAGCGTGACAAAGCTGGTTGTTCAGAGATACCCAAGCTAGAGCATGCAAAAGAATTAGGACCCACCCGGACCACTCAGAACTGGACCGGAACCGCCTGGAACCGGTGGTTCTTAAGGAAACCGGTCCAGTTCCCAGTTCTGATTTATGGAAACCAGTGGGTACTGATCCGGTTCCCGGTTCCATGGGCAGATCCACCCACCCAGACTGGATTGGTTATATTATAATAATATATTAATTTTTAATATTAAAAAATTCGAAATTAGCAAATCTAAAATTTAGGACTCCAATCACCATCTTGTCTCAATTCACTACTCTCCTACTCCATCTCGTCTCTCTCAGTTCAAAATTTCTCCCGCCTCCCTCTTCCTCTTCGATTCACCTCTAGATCTACTCATCTCCCTTCGAGTCCTAGTTCAAACTCGGCAAAACGACGAGCCGATTCTCTTTTTCCCCCCTCAAACTTGAACTCTCTCTTCACATTGTCACCATCCTCGTCGCCACCTCCGCATTCATTGTCATTATCATCCTCGTCATTGTTGGGCTCGTCCCGCTTTTGCCTCCCCTCTTCCTCCTCCCCCTCCATAGGCTTCTTCCCATCGTCCTCATCCTTGGGGATGAGCAAACTCCAAGTCGAAGAATGGCTTGTTGTCCCTGTTGTCCTCTTCATTGTTGGTCTCAAGGGAGGAGCAAGAGACGGCGGAGGCGGTGGCGAAGATGGTGGTGGTGGCCGGGACAGAAGCAGTGCGAGGGTCGCGATTGCCACTGCCGCGACACTAGTACTTGAGGAACTAAAAGCCAGAATAAGCAAATGTCAAGATGGCGAAAAGGGGAAGGTTCGGAGGTTAGACCGGTTCTATGGATCCACCCAGGAACTGGACTAGACCAGCGGTTTGATTCCCGAGTGGATCCATGCAACTAACGGGCGGTTCCCGGTTCCAATTTTTCAAAACCGGTTCTTAGCAGGCGGTTCCCGATTCTAGGTCGAGAACTGCCCACCCAAACCATGCACACCCCTAACCCAAGCATGTGAAGTTGCAATCAGACTCGTCACAAGGGGACTTGGAGAAGGTCACGCGGCACAAGTTCCCGACGACCAGCCTTGCAAAAACCATATGCTGAATACCATAAGCATGTATCAGAGCGAAACCAAACAGGATCACCACGATGACAATGGAGTTCTTCATGCTCAGGTGCCGTGAGTACGTTATACAGGAATCTAAATTGCTAAGTCACCTGAATATAAAAAGACTCATCACAAGGAATGGAAAGAGCAAGCAATCGGGTCCAATTAATTGTAGTCCAAAAAAACCAAATCGAATTAATGACGTTGCTTTAACTGATCTCTCTTGAATACTCCTTTTCAGGAATTTAATCCACATGGATCATTGCCTAACCTGACTGAGATCGACTCAAGCCGCCCCTGCCTCGGCCAGAATGGGCACACGGCGGCTGCAGCAGGAGCCACCGCCGCCACCGCCGCCAGGCCACAACATTGTCCAATCTCTTTCCCTCCCACTCTCTCATCACTCTTATTCTTCTGTTTAACTTTCTCTTTCCTTTTTATTATTTCTTGCAAATGTAATATAATTAATCCATATGAGGAAAATTTTATCTGGATTTTGTATTTTATTTTACGAAAGCGGCATTTGCACCTCTTTCAATAAACCAACGGGGAAGGATTTACAATTCGCATTTTAAGTGTATGAAACCCATTGGAGAAAAAAAAATTGAATTTCCTAAATTTTGCGCGAATCTTATTGCTCAAGATTGATTAATTATAAGTTATCCCTCCTATCGTCATTTCAATGATGTATGAGAACCTATCAAGTCAAAATTGGGAGACTCACGAAAAAGTCCCCCACCTACTGAACTTAAGTTCATTAAATCATAAATCTTTTAATTATAATAATTGAATCTTAAAATTTTTCAAGTTTATCAATTGAGTCCATAAGGCCAATTTAGCTCAAAATCATTAACATGGATGTCAATCATCTTATTTGACATGGTCGGTGCTAACATAGACTTTTTAAATAATATCTTAATAAGTTTTTGAATTTTTTTTGTAATTTTTTCTTTTTTTATTTACTTTCTTTGCTTTTTCTTTTTTTTCCCCTAGACATAGGGTGGGGATGACCTTGCCGGGATTGGGCAATTGGGAAAATAAAGTAAAGAAAAGAAAAAAGGAAATTTTCCAAATATTATTATAAATTTAAAATAAAATAAAAAGTCAACGCCGGCATTGGCTATACCACATATGACAGTTAGCATCCACATTAGCGATTTTCAGTTAAAATTAATTGAATGGACTTAATTAACAAATTTTGTAAAGGTTTAGGACTCAATTGATATAATTGAAAAGTTTAGAACTAAATCAATATAAACACAATAAGTTCATGACTTTTTTTGTTAATTCTCCTCTTGAAAGGCTACTTGAACCTTTCGAAAATTCAGATACGAGTCAACATAATTGTCTAAACAAGGGTCACAGTCATGAACCCAAAAAAAGAGAACATAAATGGCATAAGTGAGCGGATGACTAATTTTCTAATATTTTCCAATAGATCAACGGTATTAGTAGCTATTTCAATTGGATTTGAGATGGTATTTTCACATACGTCATTGGAACGATGATAGGAGCGATAACTTATCATTAGTTTTCAATCTTGACCAATACAATTCTTCGATGATATAAAATGCAAACATCTGTATTTTCTATGTAAACCAGATCGTATTCAACTTGATTTTAGATATTCTGATAGTTCAAATTTGTATGATTTAATCTAAAATTTCTATCCTGTCATATGTTTTCATCTTGTTTTGCATCCTATGAAAGCTTCGAAGTGATCATTTACAGAACCACATGAGCTGGATTTAAGTCCTAATGGATTGCAGAGTGGGGCATAGATTTTCTTGATATCTGGATAACCAGGCTCTTTGATCATCAAGATTTTTATATTCATAAAGCGATTGCAAAATTTCGAGAAACGAAATCACACATCTGCATTGTTCTCGCGAGTCTAACTACATTTTTCATGTTATTAGTTTAAAAAAAAATTAATATGAATCTATATCTGGACATGGAAAAATAAAAGTTAAGTTCATGTTTATGTACTTGGGGTGCGCAGGTGTACCGTGTGTATGGCTTGCAAGTGGCTAGCAGGTGCATATCGTGGAAAAAGTGTGCGCACGACGTGCACGTCACGTAAATTTATTTGTTATCAGACATCTATATGGGGAAGGACTAATAAATTCATAATTACCTTACAAGTTACAATTCAACTTGATGCGATTTAGAAATGGCATATTTATATCTAGTAAATTTAATTTATAATATCAACTAGTTGGTAAGGTACAAATTATTTGTTTGCTACTTTTGCAGTTTTGTGAGTTGAGAGAATGTATTCAGGGGCAGTCATTATCGAGAATGACTCGTGAGAATATCTCAGACATTGATCTTCTCAACTATGTACTATTTTATGTCTGAAATGATGTCATGGAAACCCAGAGACATTCGTAGAGCATATATCATCCCTTTAAAGTCACATCAATCGCCCATGTTAACATTGACACAGTTCGTACATGTGCCATCCATGAGGCTATCTAGTAGCATGTGATCACATATTGTGGCCTTGATAAAGCGTAAGATAGTTTCCTAGGAGATTGGAGGAAGTTGTCCCTGAAGGAAAGCCGCAATCAAGGTCAGTGCTCGCTCTGGCTCGTAGCTTGGAACTGTGTGTCCAGCACCTCTGACTGTAGTTAATGTCACCCCTTTATATTCAATTACATAACCTCCGACCTGCAAAATGATTAAAAGTAACAAAGATAAATATGCATCGAAAATTAGAGAGCGCAAATTTGTCTCTTGTTCGTGTCTTACCTCGCCATTGGAATGCCATGGACGCCAAGCTGTTTTAACTGGAAGCTTTAAGGCATTCAAAGAGTATCTAGACGATGTCACTGGAACTCGCCCATCAATGTCGCCGCTGTGGTTGTGGTTATGCAATTAGATATGATGCTTAATACTTGGTTAAGAAAGACTAGTAATATGTATCTAGAAATGAATGAATCTGATGTGGCTTCTTTGGAAACTTCACCGACTTTCATCTTGATGATCGTTAAACTATCGGTACAATGAAACCATTTGGGTTTTTAGTGGTAGATACCTGTATACCCATACATCGATTCCACTTGCTATGAGTTGCTGGATTGTTGGTAGAATGGTTGCCGGGCTGTCTGTCCAAGGAAAGCTACTGGAGACATGCAAAGATGGATAAGAATACACATTGAAATTATGAAGATGGGAAACCATATATGTCAATGCGGTTTCTAAATGTCCAGTCTCAATTTTCTTCAGCTTTGTAGGGATGATATCATCCACACTTCATGTGGTTATAATGCTATGAATTGAAGATTCACAATTTATTCTTGGGCTTACGTGCAAGCGGACCATTGCGTCGGTTTTGCATGAAGAGCTGCTTGAACCTCCGGACGATTCAGATATGAGTCGACATAATTATCAGAACAAGGGTCAAAGTCATTGACCTGCAATAGAGAACATGAATCACATAAGTGAGCAGATGACTAGTTCTCTTATATTTTCCAAATGTTCAAATGAATTACTAACTATTTCAATTGGCATTTTTCGAGGATTTCCACGTGCATCATTGAAATGATGACAGAAGAGATGACTTATCATTAGTTTTCAATTTCAGCAAAATATGATTCGCGCATGAATTAGTATGCAAACATATATGTTTCTTGCATTAACCAGGCCATATTCAACTTGTTTCAAAACATTATGATTATTCAAATTCATCTGTTCAAGTCTAAAATTGCTCCCCTCATGTTTTTATCTTGTGTTTCGTTCAATGAAAGCTTGGAAGAGATCACTTACAGAACCAGATGAGCTGGATTTAGGTCCCGTTGGATTGCAGAATGGGGCATATATGTTGTAGATATCTAGATCACCATGCTCTTGAGCACTTCTACTTGTATATTGGTCACAGGCGGTTGAAAACTTCCCGGTGACAAAATCACAATTCTTCATTATTCCGCGTGTGTTTCATCTGAGTTCAAGGCATGCGTCCAGAAATACTCATACATTCCCTTGAGGCACATATTGTCATCTATCCATGCGTTTCCGATCTGCAACAACCATTAAATATATATAGCACATTTAGATAGCATACTATCTTTTGAATAGACAAAGGCCAAGTAATGAATTTATTCAACATACAGCGATGCCTTTAAGGTTGATGCGTGTTTGATTCGGATTCTTATTCCTTGAGACAATAGTATAAGCAAGTTGAGGCACGTAGTGACCTGCATAGCTCTCCCCAGTAATGTAGAAATCACGCGTTTTGTACTGGGGGAACCTGTCTAGCCAATTCACAAGGAATGTATAGGAATCATCTGCAGTGCTATTGTCTCCTGCTTTTGCGTAGTCAGAGGACGTGTTTGAATACGAAAACCCAACTCCTGCAGGGGACTCCAAGAAGATCACATTTGCCACTGCACATTTCATAAGGTATTGGGTTAGGGGTTGCGATACTTGACTGTATATCCCTCTCATTGCCCAAAGAGCAAGTGTGGAGAGATTGGTCATATTTCTTATTACAGTAACCTCTATAGCTTTCGGAATGGAGTTGCAAATTACCATTGTTCCAGGCATAGTTGTTGCGGTAGAGAGTCTTCCCGTCACTGTGGACTCTGAAAGGTCCTAGCTCTTCCATAGCTCCATAGCCGAGGGATGAGCATCCGGGACCTGCACAGGACGTGCCTATCATAATCTGATCCTTCATATGTCCTAATTTGTTTATCCACTTATAATGACTCTAAAGATGGCAGTGTCCATATCTCAGGAGCAGTTTATCAAGAAAATTCATTCTGTTATCAATATGACAGAGACGACCACTAAAAGATATTGTGACTTAGGATTGTCTTTAGGCATTAGTTTATGCGGGAATAGCTACAACGAAAGCAAATCAGTGGGGCTTCTGGAAGGAAAGAGCACTCGGACTTTGCTGGTGACAAGTAAAAGTGGACCAATATGGGCTCGTACTCCTGGTTGGCTGGTCATGGCGATTGATCATTGAAAACTCGGGGAGAAAACACGCCGGGACCTTTTGGGAGTGGCATGAGTTTGAGTGGGATACGTCTCTTCTGGGACCATGGGCGGGTCCATTGAGGTTGCCTAAGCACTACAGCGACTGATGCTCGCTCTTAACGAAGATGTGGCTGGTTCTTGCTTGCCAAATTGAGTGGGGATATCTGGGACATACATTATGCGCGCATGCAGTGCTTCCTCCATCGAAATTGAGTTCTCATTAAGTATATGAAAATCTTGTAGTTATTATTTTATTGCATCATTTTCTATTAAGGAAAACTGAACATATTTTTCTTTTGCAATAAGACAGACGAAAAAAAAAAAAATGGATCTCGTCTTGTACCGAGCAAACCTTTTGTTTGTTCCCTAAGCAAGCGCAGAGAGTAAAACGGTGGGAATCGATGATGGTAATGATCTTCAAGTCTTAAGGAGGATAAGTCAATCGACAATGGTTGTCATTGACAAGTGAAAATGCCCAATGACCACTTCACTACACAATACCAGAGACTTGGTTCAAAGGATCCATAAACATATTAATCCTCCTAGAATCACGATTATTATGGACATATCTACAGTGTTCTAGTGGGGAGGAGTAACATGAACCTCAAATATGGTTCCGTGTATGTATGATCAAGACTGAGTTCTGAGAGTTAGGAAGATGCACATGTTAATTACCTCCATTGAGCCACAGCACCAGAGGCTTGGTGGAAGAATTCTGAGGAGACTCCACGAAATAATAGAACAGGGCCCTTCCGGCCTTCGGGTTGACCGTGACGTACCCTGCATACTGATCAAAATCCGCTCCGTCCGGTTGTCCGGGTAAAGCGGTGATCTTGTCCGCTTCCATCAGTCCTTTTTGTGGTCCGACATAAACGCTTGAAGCCTTCTCCAAGTTCCATGGTTTGGAATCAGGAAGGTTGCGGGATTTTCGGGATTCCAGCAGCTTTTTGAGGTTGTCCAATTGGTCGGCTCTGCATGAGATTGGAAGAGCCAGTTGGCAGAGAGCAAAGAGCATGAGCAGCTTTGTGAAGGCTAAGAGCGTCATGTTCTTGGAAGCTGATCAGCAAGAATCGAAAAAGAAGCAGCTGTAATGCATTGCCGATGAAGTTTGAGAGGACGCAGCTCGCAGCAAAAGCATTTATATATGTCAGAGGCATGGAATTAACAAACAGGAATTATTGGGCACGGATAATATGTTAACTAAATGGTCTCAGGCAGTAATCAAATCAAGAAGACTTTGGCTTGGTCTTAGTTGGTTTCTAGTATCCTTGATTTTTTTTCCAAAGAATCATTCGATTAGGCCAGCTATCATCATTAATCAACGATACAATCCCGGGCCATAAGGGGCACGAAGGAACAAAAAGTATAGACTTGAACATAAAAATGTTTTCCCGTTGAAGCCCCAAAAGTGGTGTCCAACTGCTAATAGGACGTATTATGGGTCAATGCATTAGTATAAGAAATTGGATTAAGGGTTGCTTGCGTTTGGCAACGGACACGCCGTGTCTTGCTTTGACTGCTCGACTGGATAGAACAACGGGAACGCAAGAGAGAATTTTGCTAACGAGTTATCCAGAATTGAGAATTGTCAATGGGCCGAGTTTGTATAAGACCAAACCCGGCATGGAACAAGTCCAATTAAGTCATGTTTCAAACCGAGCCAAAAAACGATCCCCGATGAACCGACCCGAAATGATAGGCTCGGTTCGGTTTGAATATTCGGGTCCAACGGAGTTATTTCATTGACTAATTCAATGCCCCAATAAAAAAAAGAAGTTGCTCCGCGACCGGTTGCCAAAAACCCGCTGGCTATTCTTTATGGATTTTCGCCATTATTCTTTCATGGGAGAATTCTATTACTTCGTGTCCTAAAAATTAGATTTTTTTTATTCGTGTTGATAAATCCCAAAAAGGGTTGTCAAGTGTGAATGTTGTTTATATATATATATATGACTTTTGTAACTTGTTGGCAACTTATCAATTTCATGAAATTATCAATTTTTATAGCTTGAAAATTTTCAAATTATATTAATTATCAATTTTTAGTTGCATAGCCTAGTCATACTTCAAATTTACTAATTCTTATATGAAATTACCAAATTAAATTAAAGTGAATTACCAAATTTTGTCAAATAAAATTTGGTCTAATTCCCTAAAAAAATCCCAAACTTTGGATCTAGCCTCAAATCTACATCTAACTTTTTTTTTCTCAAAATAAATCCATCACTTTCATTTGAATCCGAAATCTATTCTCATCATCAAAGTCATCATTAGTTATCTAAGGTGGCATCTGCGTGTATCACATTAGACAACATAACAGAAAAATTTAGAGAAAAAAAAAAGAAAAAGAAGAAAAAGCAGAAAAAAGCTAGAAGCTCCTAGTTGTAGCGAGCACGAAAATTGATTGGCCATGGCCATGGCCGCCGCAAGGACGTGATGACCGAGTAGAGAACACGAGTAGGTAGAGATGGGGACCAACGAGGGGGATGAGAGAGAGGGGAAACGCCATATGGCGCCACTTACCTAAAAGCTCACAAGCTTTATTGATGGCTTAAGCGAGCCGCTTGAGAATGGGAAGACGCTAGCTTAGAATTACGGGTAGACCTCAAAAGTGAGACCTTAGCATCAAGCCAAAATTTGTAAGAGTGAAACCACCGAAAGCATGAACAGTCGTGGGCAATTCTCTTGAGGGTTAAGATAGGTAGCTGATAAGCAAGCGAGAGTGATGCCATCATTTTGCTTTATTGCAAGTTAATCCCTAAACCCAATTCACATTCTTGAAAGATACCAGCTAACATGGACTGAATTTGAACTCCAAATGTTGGGATACACTCCCGAACATTTTCCAAATCAAATTCCAAAACACACCAACTCAAATCACTACAAAAACAGAGGTCATTCTCTGGATAATAAACGAAAACTGAGCTCTATTTGCTCGTGTTCCACGCTCAAACATCATGCTGAGCGACTATGGCCGTTGCACCCGAAGTTTGAGCGCCCATGGCCTTCCCGAGCTTTGTGGCTCGAAACTCCAGCGGCCATGGCCGTTGTGAGCTTCATAGCTTGAAACTCCAACACCATAGCCACTCGCAAGCTGGAAGCATGAGTAGCCATGGGCCGCCTCTCACTCTTAGTCTTTTTTTTTCCCCTTTTCTTGCCTTTTCTTGCCTTTTTTTTTTTTTCCCTTCTCTTTATCTCTCTCAATTTTTCTTTTTCTTTTTCTTTTCATTTATGTTATCTAGTATGGCATGCCATGTTGGATAACTAATATTGACTTTGACAAGGAGGATATAATTGGGACTCAAATGAAAGTTGGAAACTTTTTTTTAGAAAAAAGAAAGTTTGAGGTAAATTATGCACCTAAAGTTTAAGATTTCTTAGGGAATTAAGCTAATAAAATTATCAACTAGTTTTGAGTTATCATTTCTCATTTAAGTCACTTACCAATGTTTAATTATTCTTTTAAATTTCTAAAAAAATTTATTGAGTTATCAATTTTTATTTATCTTGGTTAGGAGCTGTTGCGGCCTTTCCATAATTGAATCACTCTAGGGAAAGTTAATGGATAATTAAGCCAAAGACTTAGCACAAAATCTCTCAAGCCTTACCAATTGTAACTTGGTACTCCATTTAACAGGCAACTTTCTTACCATTTGGAGTCACCGGGGTCAATTAAAAACCTAAGTAAAGTGTGGGTGAATACTTTACTTTTGCAAACTAGAAATTCAATGGATTTGAGACTTGATTACGCTAAAGTAATATAATGTCCTTTTGGTACCTTTTCTCTTTATTTTCAAAAATATTTTGCAAGCAATCTTGATTAATTTTAACTTAGGTCCATGCAAAAGGTGATTATGTGGGTATACAATCAATAATGTTATAACAAATAATCAAAACAGTAAATAAATTACTAATTAAGGCCTCAAACAACTTTATTATGGTTATTCTCCCAGTGTCTGCAAAGTGCTAATTAAATGTGAGTGTGTGTGTATATATATGCCTAATCTAAACATGATTTCTAAATGTTATGCAATTCTAATTGATTTTTTTTCTTTTTGTAGTCTTTATTTATAGAAGTTAATTCTATGCAATTTTAACCTAGGTTTAACATGAATGATTTGTTACCCATGTGACCTGCAATTTATATGACCTAATTCAAATGACAAGCATAAATTAGTATGAGCTATTCCAACACAATATGCAATCTAATTTATATGATCCTAAATATGCAATCGTTAAATTACATGGCATGATGACATAAAATTTATGACATGGCAACATTGATGACATAGCATGTGATGATGTGGCATGCAGGCAACTAATTCTATAAAACATATTCTTACCATATCTTTTTTCCTAAAATTAAATTGGAACTCTATCCAAACAAAAAATTCATCATTTTAATTTAGGAAATAATTTAAATTAAATGCTATTCTAAATTAGAAAGCTTTGCTAAAATACTACATGATCCTCGATATGCAATTTTAACTAATTCTTTTTGGTTTTTTATTATTTTAATAAAAAGTTAAACTATATCAAATGCAGCTTTAATCTATTATGCAATGCATTTTTCATATCTTTTCAAAATAGGAAAATTTACTAAACATCAATTGAATCAAATTAATAAACCATATAAGCCATATATGCACCACGACTAAAAGCGGAAAATCAAAATAATCAAAAAGCTGATCCAACCTATCACATCTTAATATCATTGATTGTAGTAATTCTCAATACAATAACTTTTCTAATCAGATAATTTCTAACGATCACGAATCAAATCACATCAGATTTCAATAATTGTAAACTAGGTAGCAAAATAATCAAAATGAATTTTCAGTTTAGGAAATTACCTAGTTAGGAAAAAAATTTCTGAAAACTGGACTGGTGGCGATATGCACCGATATCGATTACAGTGGCTGGCTGCTGCCGGTATCAATGCTCGGAGGGCACCAGAGACTTTTGTAAACCGCCGGAAAACCGAACAGCCACGTAGGTGAATAGGGAGCTGTGACGATGAGATTGGACTTATAGCGAACTCGGCCGTGAGGACTGCTGGGGGTGACGAAAGTTCTCTGCGAAACCTGGAAACCAAGGTATCTCGCTGAAACTTGACTGGGGAAAAAGAAAATTCGTCGTAGCCGATGCCTCCAGAAAATCTGCAAGAACAAAACACAACTCAGCTGGAGCTCGTATGGATGGCTGCTAGACGTCGCTGGGAACTAATGTGGATGCGAGGAACGAACCGGCAAGGTGACCACAAGACTGGACTGTCAATGGTAACTCATTGAAACTCGCTTGCCGGTCTGTGGATTGCTTGAAATTCACTGGTTTGGGACGACAGAGCTGCTGGATGCTGATACGAGTGTTGACTTAAACAGCGATTGCGAATGATTGGCGGTGTAATGCTACGGGACCTCCGCTGGACACCATGCTGAGACAGCTGAATACGACCAGAAGCTCTTGCAAATTGCCGAGGCTAGACAGCGAGTGATGGTGGCGCGGTAGCGACGAACGCGCGGATGAAGGAACAACTTAGTGCGCTACCTGCTAGCGTCGTGCGTCTCGGCTCTTCGTGGAAGACAAACCGGCCGCCTCTGAAAGTTTTTCTTCGTGTTCTTTTGGAGTCTTCCGTAAACGCGTCCCGACCTCGTTCTCACTCACGTCTCTCTCTTGGCTTTTAATTTTCCATGGAGAAAGTGTCAAGTTGACCGTGCTTCTCGTGATTGGAAAACTAGAAGTTTTGCGGATTTTGGATCGCCCGTTTCACGAGAAATGGACTAGTCAGAGAAAACCCTTTTTTTATCAATAAAAAAAAAAAATCTTTAAAAGTGGAGTAATTGATTTCCTCTTTTTAAAAGAGGAAATTATTTTCCATCCTCTTTTTTTCGCTGCTCCTCCGTACACTCTTTTTACATATTTTTATTATATGTTTTCAAAAGAGAAAATTATTGTTTCTTTTCTTTTTTCTTGTTTTTTCTTTTTAAAAGGTGATTTTTTTCCTCACTTTTGGTTTCTTCCTCTGCCGATAGTTAGCCATGGTGACAACTAGTAAACTCGAGTCTCGTTAGATCAAACAAATTCTCAATCTTTGAAGGAAGGCTCAAGCTCGCTCGAGGCTAGCAAGCTCGGGCCTTGCCAGATGAGGTGAGCTCATGTCCACTAGCGAGGTGGATCCTATATAGACTCTGCACTGATCCTTTTTTAATACTCATGTTAGTATAATTGATCTTTTGCCTCGCGGCAAGTAGGCGCAATAGCACAAGCGAAAAATCTTACGACAACCCACTTTCTTGTTTTGTCCCCTTGCGAATTTTTCAGTACCCTTTTTTTCTCATTTCTATAGTATATCCCTTATTCTTTTTAACTTGCCCGCACGTTTACGTCCACCGATAAATCCTTTCGAGACCAATTCAATACGTTGACGTGGATAAGCGTTAAGAGAATATATGCCCAAGTCTCTCCACATTGCATTTCCTCTCACTTAAATGCTGTCGTGAATTATGACCATGAATACGCCTCTTATTTTTTACCCGAATTTATGCTTCCCTCTTGGTCTTCTTTTAACCGAAATTTTGATAAAAAAAAGTTTAATTGCGTTCAAACTTGATTAAGCAAATAACTTTCCAACATGTATATTTCGGCCATGAAGGAGGTAATAAGGGCACACATGAAAACTATTTTATTTATATTTGAGAATAATTTTTTTATTCTAGACTTATTTCTAGAATAAAAATCCGTTTGGTAACACAATTTCATTTTTCTATTTCTGAAACAAATTTTTAGTCCATAAATAGATTTGGAACAAAAATGAAAAATAAAAAATATTCTCATCGCTCGTCCTCTTTGTTAGTCGGCCACCCACTCGTCGTCTGCCGCCTCCTCTTGAGAAAGAGAAATTTTGTGTCATTATCAAACAAAATTCTATTCCAAGAACACAAATATTGTGTCATTATCAATATATTTTTTGTTTAGAAACTCATTTAGGAATAGAAATAGAAAAATCTATTTTTTTTCTAAAAATTAATTTCTGATTAGAATGGTTATCATTTGCGCCCGAATAGGCTTGTTTCAAATTTTCGTACTTTCATGTGCTCATTTTCAATTAAGCTTAGCACCTCCCGCCACCGGTCCATGCACGGAGAAATTTATGGAAGGATTTCAAAAGGAGCAGGTAATTAATAACAAAATAGAACATCTAGTGCACTAGCATGTATTCGGTTTCTGATCAAGCAACATGGGCTTTGTTAGTTACCATTTCCTTGATTGGACATCCATGTGTAGTGAGCTCTAACCGGAACGAAACCTGAGAATCAAGGCCAAGACATTGTAGGGTAAAAATGCCATTCCTTACAGATGTATAAAGAATAAAATACAGACTAATTCTTTAATAAACTCTTCAAGAGCTTCGCGTATGAGAAGGTCCTTAACAAAACCGCATGAAACAATGTCCGTTCCAAAGTGAGGATCGATAATTTGAGACGAGGCTTTCAGCACATCACTTTCAGCTATCTGAACCGAAACTGCAGAAATACTCTCTACAATTACAAGAGCATATAAGGTACACAGAATTACGTCAAGCTTATAGATGAACAAGAAAAATATCAGAGGAGAACAAGCGGTGAAAACTTAGCAACAAACTAACCAGTCAATTTCGCGCGGTGCATCCAGGAAAGGCGATTATATTTGGACCTTAATCACTTAAGGGTACAAACTCTAATCTCCTTCTGTATCTACTCAAAGCCATTCAAATTTTGGTTTTGACAAGGGGTAGCAAGAGTGGTTGGTTTGGGTGGGTTGTCAATCAATTTAGATTGTTACTATTGGCAAATAGTAAACTTTCATTTTTTTGTTGTTGCATTCACTTTCATTATGCCTAATTTAGACTTTGGAATCATTAAAAGGATTTGTTGTTGCATTATGCCTAATTTAAAATGAAATGAACAAAAAAAAAAAAAAGAAGAAATTAGCCGATTCCGAGTAGACTTTGAAATCATTAAAAGGATGGGTTATAGGATATGCAATGTAAGTTTCATATTTTATTTATATAAAAAAAAAAAGAAATTGGTTTCGAAGAATAAATTCTAAATTTTAAGTGAAATCTAAAATCACTCACCCCCACCTACACATGGACTTTCCGCCCACCACGGCTGTTTTCTCAAGTTCACCCAAGACGAGTCCTTTGACTGGCTAAGGAACTCCCTCGGCAAGTTCTTAAACCAAGAGTTCCTCAACACCTTCCGATTTACAACGTGGTGTTCGAACACGTGGGTCGGGTTTGTCCGGGTCGGACCTATAGATTTAAAATAAGTGGGTCCTGCTTAATGTCCCGGAGATTTCGCCCTTCTAATCGTCCCGATTGAGTGCCTTCAAAATCGGCCCTCCACCGAAGTGGGACAGGCATTTTCCAATATGCAAATGCTAGGAGCTAAAGAAAAGGCCGACATGTCAGCTCGAGTACTATGCCTGATTCGACTTTTTGAATTTTAATGGTTGCTGACCAAGCGTCGCATTCTCAATGATTCTCGAGTACAATGGCAAGGCATTCTCGCGTCAGGATTAAGATTCAGCGAGCTACAAGTCCAAGCTGATACAAGTGAGCAAGATCCCTGTGCACGTAGATTTCCATGTTCGCGCTGCCATTACAAAAGAAAGACGTACAAAAGAAAAACAAATTGCAGCAGGATCATTGCCTTTCACTGTGTACTTTCTAAGAGGTTGGTGGGAGCTTCCCATTTATGAAAGAGGAGAAGAGAACAAGCATGGGAGCAAGCGAACTCAAGACTAAGGGTCTATTTAGTAAAGTTTTTATTCTTGATAATAATTTCTTTTTAAAAATAATTTTTTTCTATTTATGTTCTTTATAATAATTTCTTAGTAAAATAACGCATTTTGTAACTATGCAAAATTTAAATTTTCGGAATGAAAAAAGAATAGGAATACGTTTGATACGATCTACAATTTTTTTTGCAATATAGAATTCATTTTAATTTTTTAATAAATTTTTAGAGATTTTCTCACCGCAAGCAGTGGCAGGCGACAAGACAACACATGGCGGCGAACGGCAACAGTGGCAAGCGACGGTGGCCGAACGGCAGAGGATGGTAAGGAAGAAGAAAAGAAAAATAATTTGTATCTTGAAATTGTTCTCGAGAATAAAAAGTTACTTTTTCTATTTCTTATTTCTGTTCAAATCTATTCTCTAATCACTTTTTTATTCTGGGGAATAAAAAAATTAGTTGACGTTACCAAATGAATTTCTGCTCTTTTTTTTTTTTGTTTCGGGGAATAAAATAATAAAAATTAGGAGAAATAGAAATATTATCAAACTAAGCCTAAATCTCTAGATGTTGTTATCATAGCCAATTGATTATTCCCTGACCTAAATACTAGTCAAGATGATCAGACATTAGGGGTGCACATAATAACCATTCTAGTTCGATTCCAAAACTATTTTTCTGTTCTAGACTTGTTTCTGGAATAAAAATCTATTTGATAAAGTAATTCATTTTTCAATTTCTAGAATAAATTTTTAGTTCAAAAATATATTTAGAACAAAAATGAGAAGTAAAAATTTTATACTTCTCAATTTGTAGAATAGAACAAAAATAAAAATTATTCTCATCACTCTTCCTTACTACTAACCACTTGCCCACTTGACCGAGGTTGCTACTCGCCGTCTGCCGCCAGCCACTGATCGCAGCCCCCTACTAGCTATTGCTGCGCCACCAATTGCCACCACCACAAGCTACCCCCTATTGATCACCACCACCGGCTACCCCCCGCCATCCACCGCCACTTGAGAGAGACAAATTTTATGTCATTATCAAACAAATTTCTATTCCGGTGACAAAAATTTTGTGTGATTATCAAATACATATTTTTTCTTAGAAATTCATCTAGAAAGAGAAAAAAAAAAAAAATCAATTTATGTTCCATAAATCAATTTCTAGTCATAATGGTTATCATTCACGCTCTAACTTGCTAGATAGCATCTACTCCCATAATTTTTCCATCCATGTAATATTTGTTATGATGTGCATCAGATCGAATGAAATCAGTATAAAAGTATGTACCTCTCCTGGGGCATCATACCAAGGGTACCATTGGGTCCTAACCGTTTCACCCAGCTTTTGGAGAGAGTACCGCGTTGATGTCACTGAAATCTTGCTGTCTACATCACCAATGCAAATTACATGATGCCACAAGTATAATTAGCTCGATGTGAGGTGTAAGTTAATTAGCTTGACCAAGAAGAATTGGTGTCTTACCTATATATCCAGACTCGCAAGCATTCATCAGCTCCTGGATGATTGGCAGCACCGTCAACGCTTCGTCGTTCCAGAGACGACTAATTAGGTCGCTACAGTCATGATGAAGAACCCAAAATGAGAAGTGTAAAATGGTGAGGCAATGAATGGGTACATAGTATATAACAACTCCATTGAAAAGGCCTTTTTGAGTGAAGACGGGCATGTAAAGAGCCAACACATGCAGGATTCCCAAGGAAAAGGAAGGGTGGTGAGGTTTGCATGAAGCGATCTCTTAACTTCAAGTGCATTTAAGTAGCGTTTCGCCGGTTTTGAATCCCGCAACGAAATATCTTTCACTAAATGTTATATTTTCGTTTTTATTAGAGAAAACTTAGGTTCTATATTAGTTTTGGACAGAGATAGTCAAATGCTAATGGAGCTATAAATTATATAATTCCATATCTTATAAAGTCGCTTAATATGAGGTCAAAATCAATGATAATAAATGTTGAAATCCAATCAACAGTTTGATCCGATTTCATTTTAACATACTAATGAAAGCTTATTAAAATCAAAGTGATTTGTATAATGTGGAAGCCGATTTGACAACATTGGATATTAACAGAAGTACTTAGAAAGTATTACTTTCAAATGAGTTCGAGGATACAACGTCGAAATCTAATCAGCGGCACTGGATAGTGGGAATAATACTTAGTTGACACTAACCCTAGGTGAATATGAGGACACAACGTCGGAATCTAATCGACAGCATTGAATGGTGGTAACAACTCCTAATAAACATTGCTCCTAAATGAGTCTAAGGACACAACATCGGAATCTAATCTACGCTGGACAATAGAGACAACACCTAGTGGTCACTGTTCTTAGATAGGTATGAGGATATAACGTCGAAGTCTAATCAACGATAATGGATGGTAGGTCAATACTGAAATCTAATCAATGGCACTACCCAGGATATAGACACTCGCCGAAATTGAATCTAAAACAGGAATCTCAAGCTATAGCTAAACTAGATTATGCTAAGACAAAAAGGTAAGATGAAGTAGTTTTGTATTTTGTTCGAGTGAGCTTCTATGTTGGATTGCCTGCAGTATTTATAGGTCAATTTGATAATCGTTGATGGTCGGTTGCTTCCTCCTTAAAAGTCGCTCCACATTCTATGTTGGACTACCTTATCCATATTCGGTTGCTTTCAGACCTGTTCGACGTTCTCATGGCTTGTTCAACAAGTATTAATCGACCTTTTGATTTTGGTGCCCTTTTAAGCATCAACTATTCCTGCCCAAACTTTGCCATCAATTCCATCTAAATGTTATGTCTTCAACAGCATCTCTTAACTTGGACACATGGTAATAAACTACTTTATTATCAAATCATGTATCTCTACGTATGAGTCCATCAAAATCTAGCTCAAGGGCTCCCAAAATCCTTAGCCATCCTTCATTTTTATGATTACCATGGGCTAGGCTGATGTAAATCACAGCCCGCATGTGACAGTAAGGATGATTCCAAAGGCTTTTTTATCCCTTGTGATCAGCACGTGATGACAATGGTATTTTTGGTTGTCAATAAGTAGGGACGGACGTAGTACCTGGAGCAGGGGTCGAATTCTTGGATCTGTTTGAAGCTCTTGTATGCCAGTAAGTTCGCCATGCTGAAGAAGCTTACGAAGTAAAAAATATAGAAAGGTGCAACACTTGGTGCTTAATTCAGGATGAAACCTCAGGGCATAGATGTTGTAGATGTCGATGTTGCCAATGGCGTTCTTTGCCTTATGCAAAATAAGGTCTAGGCATTCGTCAGATAGGGTCTTTGGGGACGAGAAATTGCAGCTGGATAGGATGTCACAGTGCAATTCATCGGGAACGAGAGCGTGCGTCCAGTAGTAATCGACAGCTCCAATGTGAGACGTTTCGAAGTCTTCGAAAGGGTTGCCCATCTGAAAAGAAAAAGGTGCAAAAACAAAAGAAAATAAAAACAATCGACGCGAACTTGATTAACTTTGTGCAAAGGCCTGAAATGCACGTCTTACTGTGATGCCTCTTAAGATTTATCCTGGTTTGGTTTGTGTACATATTATTGTGGAGGATCAATTGAGCAAGCTGGATGCATAATGGCCGGCATAACTCAGTGAGATAGAAGTCCCGGGTCATGTATTCGGGAAACCTCTCTAGCCAGTTAAGAAGAAAGACGTAAGAATCACCTGCGGTTCTGTTATCTCTGCTCAAGAAGTAATACGTGGTTCTCTTCGAGTAAGAAAACCCGACCCCGGCAGGAGATTCGAGGAAGATCATATTGGCATCTGGACAAAAAGAACTCCCCCCCTCCCCAAAAAAAAAAATGATAAAAGTAAAAATAACGGATGGGATCCTTCTGCTCCGATTCGTTTGGAAATGTGGATGTATAATCTTGATGGACGTACCAATATTCCACGCAGTTCCTGGAGAGACTTTTGGAGTCTTTGTTAACTCTAAATGGCCCGAGCTCAATCATAGCTTCTTTTCTGAATGAAGAGCAGCCCGGCGCTGCCAGACTTTAGGACCAATCAGTACCATAACCACCGTGGGCACACCAAGAATCATTACCTCCGCTAAGCCCACGAGCGGTTTCACTGCAGAGATTTTGAGGGACTCAGTTCAAATAGAATAATAGCGCCCTCCCGGCCTCAGGATTGAGCGTGACATAACCCGAATACTTATTGAAGTCCACTCCATCAGGTTGGCCCGGCAAGCTTTCTAGTCTGTCATGTTCCTCGAGGTCCATCTTGAGGGCCTACGTACACCGGCCGAAAGCCAGCGGAATCACACTTCGGACTTAAGCTCTGACGCACGAGATAGCGTCTTCCCGGACATTTCGTTCTCCAAGAGCTTGAAAAGACCGAAACTGGCACCATCTTGGCTGTAACATTGAGCAAAGCCAACCAAAAACAAAATTGAAATGCTCGAACCAATCAAAGGATTTGCCATCGACGTCCTTAATTTAGTCTCGATGACTACGCTTAATATAAGGGGGTTCGGGATTGGGAACTACAAATCAACCGGGTGAATGAATTAAGAGCCTTCAAAATATTGATTTTACTTGGACATTCTTCGTTTAACATCATTGTGCATTCTTCAGGTCTGAACATGGACCTGTTGTGTTTGTTTTCTGCGTTTGCTACAAATCCCAAAGCCTTCTCTCTTCCAATGAATCTCACGAGCAGGCTGTACAAGAAAGCGTTTTCTGTGTTTTGTGGCCTTCAAAGCATTAGGGGTGAGCAATTCCAACCTCCAACATAAAAGTTTCATTTGAAACCTAGAACCTATCCTATCACTGGTTCTAGGATCAAGTCCAACTTCTATTCAAATTCCATCTATATTATTAATTGAATGGTTATAATAAATCATCAATTTTAATGGCCACCACATATTGTTATAATCCATCGATCACAACTTATATTTAGACACACAAATAATATTAGACATTAACATAGTAAAAGTCTCGGTGATAAAATTGAAACTCAAACTGATGATTTCATATTATACACTTATCATTTGATGCAATGAAATACAACGGGATCATGCAAAAATACAAAAACTTATTCCAGTTTCTGGATTTTAGGTTCCACCTACCTATAAGTTCCCCAACTTTTAAAACCTAAAACTTACCCGGCAAACCTTAGAAATTGAACAAGTTCATGTCGATCCGGTTTTTCGATACTAGGTTCTACCCTAAAACGATGCTTACCCCTAGAAAGCATCATTTTCGCCCATTAAAAAAAAGAAAAAGATTAATAAATAAATAAATAAAACAACCAATTAATCTGTAATTGGCTACATAACCACTGATTATCTTCAACTTTTGACGCTTCTTTCTTTACAAGCAAGAAAAGGAAATTCTAGAGTTCTAAATCCATTATACAACAACCAATTCAATCCAAACTTTTCAATTTAGCCAATTTAATCATCAATCTTCTAACGATAGTCTAATATAATCTTCTAGCCAATTATAGCCAAAATGCCGACATGGTATGACCAATACTTATGTGGACAATTTTGCAATTCTTTTATATTTTTCTGATTTTTTTATGAATTTTTTTCTTTCATTATCTTTTCTTTCTTTCTTTTTTTCCACTGTTCATCTTTCCCAGAGGGCCGCTACGATGGCCGCGGACCTTCGCTTGCGTGTCACTTTCCTTAAACTCAATACTACCTCTTAAATTTAATTGCTCTAAATAAAATCCTACTAGGATTCATTTCAACATAATTATATATAGATAGACATAATACAATTCACTCTTTAATCATCACTCGAGTTTCAGGTATTTTCCTTTACTTCAATTACTCTCAATCAATTTCAATTTATATCCTCAACTCCTGCTTTGTAAAGTCCTAGATCAAATGATTAAAGAAATCCAATTTTCTCACAATCAAAATCACATTGCACCACTATTGCCGAGAGCTATGGAGATTAAAGCCTTTGATGTTCTTCCCAATGATATAATGGTGGAGATTCTTGTTTGGGTTACCGCCAACTCCATGGACAATTTCTTCAATACAAGAATAAGGTACCAATCCAATCTTCCCCTTCAAAAGAGTGCTATTTAATAGGTGATTTGATTGATTAAACGATTGATGATTGTAGAGAATTTGAAAAACCTGGGTCTAATTAAGTTTTTTTAACAATCTTGCTAGTTAATTTTCATTAGCTCCATAAGAGCTTGCTTTCTCGTTTGATGAATTATTAATCTTTTATTTTAATGTACAATCAATCTTTTATACTATTAAAATTTTGATAACCGAAAAGTATAGATGATTTTTATGAGTAGAAACATAATCTAAAAACATTTTTTTACAACCAATAGGAAGCCTAATAAATATTAGTGCGTAAGTAAATCATGAAATCTTATTCTTGTTAATATTATGTCCCTTGAATTGCAAGATCTTAACTAAATTAGCTTAAGATTACTACATATATCAACAAATATCACTCAACAAAATTTCAAAAATATTGTGGTGGCACATCCCGGAGATGACAATGCCTTCATTCAAAGGTGCATCAAATGCAATAATTTGGAGGCTTTGTATATGCAAGGGCCAATACGTGTTTAATTACATGATTTAGCTCTCTAATTTATTCCCTATAATTTTGTTCAAAGCTAGAAATTGATCATTGACAATTTATGTATGCTGCAGTATGAGCAAAGACTAAAGCTACTGAAATGGGCTAGGCAAATTAGGCACCTTGGAGCTTTTTATATTGTCAGGCTCCTCCTTGTCGGTGAGGGTGAGGAGTTATTGAAGGAAAGAGTTTGACTGTTGAGACAAGCCTATGTGAGCAAGCAAGTCGTGAGATGCCGCAAGAAGTGTCTAGAGTCTGTGCCATCATGTAGTGGAACAATGCAACAATCTTTAGAGAAGACCGCGCTCACTATGACTGTCGGATGCAAAGCGAGCACTACAAGAGGAGAGAATGGGTGCGCAACATCAACCATTATGACAACATCAAATGTGAAGAATGCATTTGCTAAGTGGAGATAGAGCTCATCCACTAGTATCGCTATGGCTCGCGATCATAAGATATTTATTTTGTCATTCCAACCTAGTCTCACAAGATGGAAACAAAGAAAATTTAGGAGTCGTGTTGTTGTAATTGGTGATACAATAGAAGTAAATCATAATTTTGCAATAACATTAGGGTCATTAGAAAACCATAGATAAATAAATAAGGAACAATAAAATGACAAGGATACATGGTGAAATTTATTAGTGGATATTTGTTGGCTCTCCTCATAGACGTAAATTTTGATATTTGAATTGAATCACGTAAATTTCTTGTATCCTTTTATTATTCCCTATTTGATTCTTCTGTCGATTTCTATAGCACTCGATTTAATTGCAAAGTTACAATCCATTCTTGATGCATCGTCAATTACAGCAACATGAGTCCTAAAATTTTGACGAGTCGATTCTTCAAATTGGCTATTCTCTTTCCTCCTCCTCCACTTTTTCCCTATTTTCATATGGTAAAACTAGACTACATTGACAAGATAAACCTATAGTAATCATGGACGACGGCAATACTTGTGGAGGATCTCTATCTTCACTTGGCAAATGCGCCGTTCGCGTTCAATGTCATCATAATGGTCGACATCATACACCTATCCTCTCCTCTTGCAATGCTCGCTTTGTATTTGGCAATCATAGCGAGCAAGTCTTCATGCATGATGTCCAGACACTTCTTGCGACATTCCACCACTTACCTACTCGTGTAGACTTTCTCAACAATCAAACTCCTTCCTTCAATAATTCAACACCCTTGGTGATGAAGAGGAGCCCGACAACATAAGAAGCTCCAAGTTTCTTGATTTAAGTAGCCCTCTTCATTAGCTCCATTCCTAGCTCCATCTTCAAGAGACTTGCACACTCATACCACAGCATACATAAATTGTTGATGGTCAATTTGTAGCTTATTATAGGAAATAAATTAGAGTTTTAAATCATGTAATTAAACATGTACCAATCATTTTGTATATAAAGCCTCCAAATTATTACATTTGATGCACCTTTGAAAGATACAATCACAATATCACTAAAATGTTGTCGAGTGATATTTGTTGATATTTGTAGTCTTCTTTAGCTAATTTAGTGAAGATGTTGCAACCGCAAGATAGAATATTGATGAGAATAGGATTTCATGATTTACCTACTAATATTTATCAAGCTTCCAATTGGTGAAAAAAATTATTTCTAGAAAATGTTTCTACTCTTAAAAAGCATCTAAACTTTTCAATTATTAGATTTTCAATAGTACAAAAGGTTGATTATACGTTAAAATAAATTGTTAATACCCTAAAAAACCTCAAACTAGTACACTTGTGATAAATTTACTCCAAACTATTTTTTTGACCACCAAAAACCCCAAACTGGTACACCTATAACAAATCTACCCTATGTTAGCTTCTGTTAGATTTTGTCGTGAACTTTGTTGACGTGGTTGCTGACATGGCAAGCCATGTGGAAATAACTTAATTCTTTTCAAAATAACAATAACTTTGTGACATTGAAGGGAAAAATAATAAATTACCTTACAAATAATAAAAAATTCTCATTTTTCACGCCCACAATGTTGCTTCTTCAATTACCTCACGTTCTCTCTTCATTATAACACAAAAAAACCTTAGCAACAAATTCAATTCAATTCATCTTCCCTAACAAACGTCCTTCTTCCCATCACCACTTCTACCTTGCTTGGTCGCGGTCTTGGGTTTATATGTCATAGGTTTCATGTTGTCAAGGCAGGAAAACGAGAGATCTCTATTCCACGTCGCGTTCGAGCTGTACGTTTCCAAGGACCTCATCTCTTTCATTTTTGTTGGATCTTTTAGCCATATTCTTCTAATTGTGGTTACTTCGCTCGTTTTTGGTTTGTGACAAACTTGGCTTTATGTTTATATGTCTCGACCCCACATGGTTTACTGCTTGTCCACAATCTGTTTGTACGCTTACATATTACTCTTGCTATGTTGGTCATTCGTGTTAGTTCATGTCCTTATTAGCATTACGTAGTCTTTCCAACCATAAATAGTAAGTGCGTCGAAATTTTAACATGAAACTTACATTTGAATGATATGATTGACTCACACATCACATGCCCGATGAAATGCCAAAACCAAAATCACTTAAGTTTGCCACTAATTTCAGGTGTACTTGAGTGTGATTCTATATGTCTCATGAGATTTCATAAATATGCTTAGTCCCTAAAAAGTATGTACATTTGAATATTAGAATATTACGCTGACTTTAATATATGGATAATATACATATCTTCCAAAGAAGTTAATACATGACTTTCATAAATTTACTATGTATACACTTATATGTACCCATATAGTATCTGCATAGTGACTTGAGCTCGGTTAACCCCACTTAACAAGATTGAAATTCTTGTTTGCTTAATAAATAAGGTGGGGTAGATGTGATTGGAAATTCGTAAAGCAGATGTTTGCTTATGGAACATAAAATGATTATATTCTTAGTACCTTTTACCACTTATTGTGCAATTTGTTATATAACCTAGCGTACTACATATATGTGTCAATCTGAGTGCTAAATGTAAGCAAGTAGTTGGCAAGTGCCACCATGTTGTGATTGTCCAGTTTCTTGTTCCTTTAACATCATATCAAGATTTCCAGTAGTTCTATTAGCATAATTTGGTTAACTTGTTGCGGGTTTTTGCTATGCTTGAAATAGCTCTAGGTCTCTTTCCAAACTTAGGTGCCTCATATTTCCTATAAGGCTCCAGGACATCTTGGTAATGACCAACAATAGAAAAGGGCATTTTATTTTCTCATTGAGTTTTATGAGTCGATGTTGATTGAAGATAAAAAGTTTCTAACTTTGAAAATACCAAGCATCTTGTTTGCCTAATTCGATTTTCTCATCTTGTGTCAAACTTGATCATCCCATCTTTACTAGTTATTTGTGAGAGGCTTTTATAAACTAATTGGTTTGTTTGTTGTTCCGTTGCAAATATCTAACGAATTTACAATTACACTTAACCTAGGTGGAGTTATGGAGTCTGGAGACATCACAAAGTACACAAGCTACCGTGTAAAATATCTCCATCATCGTAAGTCAATGGTAATGAACTGTAATGCATTTGTTAAGGTTGTTCTTGGTCTAGGATACTTGGTTGAAAAGTTGTGGTACTTGAATCATGGGGATTCTTTGAGAAGTGGTCTTGTGTAGATTTTTGTTGATGATCAAGTGTTAGAATCGGTGGGTCTAGGATCGAGTTTTTGTGTTATTAAAGTATATATTGAAGGAGCTACTCTTGGTGATGATAGTGGTTCTTCTACTAATGATCATACTAGTAAGAGTAATAGCTATAGGGATAGTGAACCAGAGCAAGAACTTGGTACATTATCTTTAAGTGATAACTACTACATTCTCGATGGTGATAACGATGATTTCTTTCTTACTAGGTGAATAAGAAGAAAGGTTGATGATGTTGCTGCTATTACTAAAATAGTTGCCATTAACATTCTTGAAAATGAGGATGAGGGTGAAAATAATGGAGACACTGATCTAAAAGAAGGAGATGAGAATTTGAGCCCTCCCAATAGTTTGTGACCAAAGAAGATCGAAAACCATTAGATATGACCCCAAATTTGATCATAAAGACATACAATTTTAAGTAGGAATGGGATTTGCCTCACGTGCTCAATTCAAGAAAGTTATGCAACTTTATGCAATCATAAATGAATTTAACATTGAATGGAAGGAGAGTAAAGCAAGAAAAATGGATGGTAGGTGTGAGAGTAGTTGTGAATGAAGCGTTTATGCTAGTAGGATGCAAAGTGAGAAGACCTTCATCATAAAGACTGTTGGAAAAGAACATACTTGCCGTAGGAGCATGAGAAATAAGTATGCATCGTATATATGGCTTGTGGAGCAGTTCTTGCCTAAAATTAGAGCTAACTTGAAGTACACAACATTACGAATGTAGGCGGATGTAATGGAGATGTGGGCATTAACACTAAATAGGAGGATTTGTTATAGAGCAATTACTAGAGCTGTTGAAATCATTAGAGGTCCATTTGTTGAGCAATACAAGTTGCTGCATTCTTATAAGGTTGAGTTGATCCGATGTAGTCTGAATAGCGCATTTGACTTGAAAGTTAGATGATATAATACGTTCAAAAGATTCTATGTGTGCTTCAAAGAATTGAAAGAGGGTTTTCTAGCAGGCTATAGACAAGTAATTGGATTGGATGGATGTTTTACGAAGACTTTAATTAAGGGGATGTTGCTTTGTGCTATTGGTAGAAATGGAAACAACCAAATGTTTCCAATTGCATGGGCTGTTGTTCAAGCTAAGACTGAAAAATCTTGGACTTAGTTCCTCGAGCTACTAGTGAAAGACTCGAATGTGGTACAAGGTCTTGGTTGGACCTTCATGAGCAATCAACAAAAGGTAAGATTGCACACAAGCTTTGCTAATAAAAATATTTGTTGTTTGTAGACTAACTTATTTGCATGTCAAATAACGTGTTGCAGGGCCTACTCAATGCAATTTCTAACTCTCTCCATGAGTAGAGCATAGGAATTGTGCTCGGCAAATTTATGCCAACTGGAAAAAACTATACAAGGGATAAACATTTAGGAATTGCTTTTAGAGAGCTGCATATTCGACATATGAGGCTGATTTCAATATGGCAATAAAAGAAATGAAGGAAGAGTATGTTCATGTATATGAAGACTTCATGAGACAAGGTATAGAACACTTTTGTGAGGCATTCATCAAGTGTGGACAAAATTGCAATGCTATCGAGAACAATTTAAGCGAGACATTCAACACATATATGCAAAGAAAGGGAATTTCCTATTATTGATATGTTAAAGGGCATAAGAAAATTATTTATGGTAAGAATGTATGAGAAAAGCCAATTGACGGTTGGTTCAAGAGATAAGATTTGTCCAAGAATCATATTGAAGATTGAGAAGGAAAAGATGAAGTCTAGGTTTTGCATTCCAAGGCCATCTACGGCTTCCAGATTCGAGGTTAAAGTAAATGATGATATTTTTATGGTTGATCTGAATGAGAAGACATGTACTTGAAGATAGTGGGATATACCGAGGATACCATGCAACCATGCTATCTCATGCATCAACTTCATGAAGTGTAACTTAAATGATTATGTAGCTGATTGTTTCAAGAAAGCTGCGTACGAGCGTTGCTATTAATTTGCATTACCTACCTTGAATGGAAAGAACATGTGGCCAACAACTAGTGAAGAGCCTTTATTATCTCCACCATTCAGAAAGCTTTTAGGGAGGCCCAAGAAAGACAGGAAGAAACCCAATGGTGAGAAGAAAAATGATGAGAAAAGCAAAAGAATGAGGAAGCCAAGGATCACCAACACTAATCCTACTAAAATATCAAAATCCGGTATTACCATAAAATGGTCCAATTGTCATGATATTGGACACAACATGACAACATGCCCCTAACCTCCGGCACCTATCCAAATTAAACTACCTATAAGGAAATTCAAACATGTTAGGGAAATCCCTTATGATGTTTTGAAGATGACAAAATAAATCAAAGGCTACTAACATGTTTGATGGTTGAGTAATAGACCATGCAAATGATAGAACATGTAGAGGATATTATCAAAGTCAGAAGACGGCCAGAAGACTGAACGTAACATATGTCCAAAGTATATTATGAAGATTTCCAGACTTCTGTGTCAAAGTCTGAAGACTGCCAGACTTTAGAGTCAAAGTCTGTTCTACATCAGAAGTCTGTCAACTCTGACTAATTCCAGACTGAACGTGAAGGAAGAACCAGAAGACAGACTTTATGCTGAAGCTGAACTGAGTACAGACCTTAAAGCTAAATCTGTTCAGAAGCAGAATATGTTCATACCCATATTGCAAAGTCTATAGCACTCAGACTCAAATTGTAAAGTCTATTGCTCTCAGACTTTACATCCAGATTCGATAGAATGTAACTCAAGCCCAATCATATAACGGCTAGTGATCTGGTTTGGATTCCACATCAAGATTGATTTAATTGACTCAATCTATTTGATTGACGATTGGATATTGAAGACAAGAACTTTCTATACGAAGAAGCTTTACTTATGGAAACCAAGATTCCGTTTGTATGGGCGATCGGAATCAATTTGGGATTCTACCTTTGTCACTCAACGGCTACCAAATCTTCTAGATACAGAGCTGTCCAATGGGTATATTGGAAGACGATTCTCCGGAATACTGTCCAATAGGTAGTTTGGAAGTGGAGAAGTATTTAAGGAGATGAAGGACCGATGAGCAAGTAAGAGACGGAGCGTAGAATTTATAATTCCAAAGTCCGAGCAATCTTTGTTCATACACTTGTCTTTGGAGAGCTTAAACGTTTGTGATCGTGAGAGAAATACCAAAAGAGTGACTTAGTGAGATAGTGTGATCTACTACTAAGTGTTTGCACTCGAAGTTGTAATCTCTTGTTAATTGCATAGTGGAATCCAGCCAAGAAGGCTGTTAGCGTGGGAGAGTGGACGTAGGCTTGGATTAAGCCGAACCACTATAAATCTTGTGTTCTTATTCTCTTCCTTAACTCCTTTGTTTTACTCGAAATTTATTTTATTCCGCATATATTTGCCAAGGTTTATTTTATACACCTATTCACCCCCTCTAGGTGTTCATACTAGCACTCTCAAAACACAAACGTGACACATTTTCCCTTAGAATACCTTATATATGTCTATTATGCAGGGCAAAAGGGGGCAGGCCAAGGAAGCATCCAAAGCTACTAACCATTAGAATAGAGGCATCGAACAAACGAAGTGAAAGTACCTCAGTTGGCTCTATCACGAGAAAATCAAATAGTGCCAATTCTGAGAAGAGCTTGGCGAGTAGTCTACTAGTAGAATTCATACAATTTTTTATAATACCAAAGTGAAATGTTAATATGGTTTGTTTTCTTATAGGTTCTACAAGGATATGGATTTCAGGTATCTGAAACCATTGGAAACTCATATTTGAGGGTGAACATTTTATTTTGTTAAGCATTTTTTAATCCACTATGATGAACATAATAAGATTATGTTTTTTCCTAAATTTTCATATGCCTAGCAGTAACATAGTACAAGAAATTCATTAAGGTGGTGCAAATCATACAATGGATCTTTCAAGCCAAGTTTCTGGACCCCCTTTAAACTGAACAATCTCAAAGTGAAGCAAGGCGATGAACCTGTAGGGAGAGTTGGATTTTGAGTGTAAAGCTTGTCTTGTAAAGCTTGATTTGTAAACCTTGTTCAAGTCTAGCATATATGGACTTCTTATTTTATTTTATTTTTATAGTATTTAATGTAGAACATGCTTTTGGATCTCTATTGTCTGGTGTGGATTTGCCTTTTTTGGCTAGTTGGCTAGTTGGTGTATGGGGTAAAGGCTACTTTGTAAAGTTTGTTCAAGTCTAGTGTGAAGGCTATTTTGTAAGGCTATTTCAAAGACATATTGATCTGTGGTTTTAGTTTCGTTCTCTCCATCTTGTGTAGATGATGTTATTTGAATTTTGATGATGAATTTGGTCGATTGCATATGGCTTGTATGCTAGAAGGGACTCTCTCTCTATGCCTATCCTAATGAAAAGTATATTGCTTCTAGCTCATTATGAATAGCACTTCTTTTGTATATTTACACATGCAATATGTCCATCTTTTAGTTAATTGGTAGTTTTTTAATAGGTTTCTACTAATGATTCCAATAAAAAGAAAAAAAAAATCAAGAATTAATGACATGGAGGCAATGTTAGAGTAATTGGGAAAATAAAATTGATTGCACATCACAACTCGATCAAATTTGGGAAAATTGGAGGGTAAGTGTGTGACACATATACCAGTTTATGATTTTTTATGATTGAAGAAAATAGTTTATGGTAAATTTATCATAAATATACCAATTTTGGATTTTTAGTAGTATTGAATTTATGAATTTCCACATGGTTTGCCACATCAACAACCATGTTAGCAAAATTAACGGCAAAATCTAACGGAAGATAACGGAGGGTAAATTGGTCGCAAATATACCAGTTTGGGATTTTTGGTGATCAAAAAAATAGTTTTAGGTAAATTTGTCACAGGTGTACAAGTTTGGGATTTTTAAAGATATTAACCCTAAAATAAAAGACTAATCATTTATTGTATGAGAAAGCTAGCTCCCATGAAGCTAAAGAAAATTAATTAGTGCCAGATTGTCAAAAGAAACTTAATTAGCCCCAAGTTTTTTTTTTTTTTAAATTCTCTACAACCATCAATCATTTAATCAATCAATCACCTATTAGAGAGTACATTTTCTAAGGGGTAGATTAGATTGGTTCCTTATTCTTGAATATGAAAATTGGATTCTTTTAAATTTTTTGGTCTTTGATTATATAAGGCAAAAGCCAAAGAAATACTCTGAATTTGATTAGAGTGATCGAAGTGAAGAAAACAACTTGAAACTCCGGCGATTATTGAAGAGTGAATTATGTTATGTCTTTCTATATATGCTTATGTCAAACTAAATCCTAGTAGGATTCTATTTAGGGCAATTAGATTTAAGAGGCAGTATTGAGTTCCGTATTTGGTTACAAGGTAACCTTATCAGACAGTAGAAAGCTTTCGCTTTCGTGTTGGGGCCGCCCTACCTTGCCAGGCAACCTTGGTGAACTAATAGAACTGCGTTCCTTATTTTAACATACTGGTGCCCCTACAACAAACACTCCCCAAGCTCTCCTCTATATATTTTTCTTCCCCGAAAGGAGAAAATACACTCTTAAGTGTTTTACATCCTAGTAGTCTCAAGGTCCAAATTGAATTAGGATGAAACCTTTTAAGGACATGAATAGGTCCAGGAATTCTCTTGTAAGTTTGTTCAAGTTGGAAGTGCCAAAAAATCTTACATTTTAAATTTACTCATTACTTTCCTTTCAAAATTAAAAAGAAGTAATTGAAATTGCAAAAGATTATAAGAAACACCAAACCATAATTTGGAAGTTGCACATTTAACATTGCCCAGTCGGATGTGTAATAATTGAACCTAAAGTCTATTTCTTTAGATATTTCTAGTGTCAGTTCACTTCTGTATGGAGGTATGGAGTGAGAGGAAACTCTCTCTCTCTCTCTCTCTCTCTCTCTCTCTCTCTCTCGGGGGGAAGGATGCTTGAGTGAGAGGGATATCGCAAGCTACCCCTCAGGAGGGAGTGAAATAAGTTTAGAGGTACTTGGTTATAAAGCGTGGACTCTCCCTAAGTTCATATCTCACATAACATTGATTTTCCTAATCTATGTATTTAAAAGGAGCCGCCACTAGCCATTATTGAAGGTCAATCGAAAGCTTGATCAAGACCCGGAAGTGTTGTCTTCATGCATGCGCGACCAAAGATTTCAAAATTAGGAACTTAATTACTCTAGCTATTTAGCTAGAGTCCTTGCGGTACTTAAACTTGGCTATTTGCTAATCAAAATTTTAGGGTAGCCTATCGAAAGTTTTAAGATTCATCTTAACCATTCTAAAAATAAAAATAACAATCAATATTTTAAAATTGCGTAATCAAGTATAATTGAATTGAAATGCATAAGCAACATCCTAGCATCATCTCTAAATAGAAAAGAAAACTACACAACACAACCCTATTCTCAAGCCCTAAAGGCTTGTTCAAATTTGGGTACATTTTTTTATGAAAGGATTTTCAGATTTTTTATAGCTAAACTAACACTAAAAATCTAATAAAACTAGTTCAAACTTAATTTCTATGAATTTTCTGAACTTGGACTCTCGGGCTTGGGCCACGAACTTAAAACATGAGAAGCCGAGAAAGAAATGGGCTTTGCTACTGTAGACCAATCCAACTTTAACCAGACCCAGCGCATATCTGAAAATTCTCAAGCTAAGCCCAAA